>VYXF01002100.1:43904-76439 GCA_013397295.1 Polioptila caerulea | reverse complement strand
TAGATTTTGTCAGCCTAGACTTTAGTATAGCCTTTGGCAGAGCATTCTCCTGGAGAAACTGGCTGCTCATGGCTTCAGTGGGTGCACAGTTGACTGGGTAAAATCCTGGCTGGCTGGCTGGGCCCAGAGAGTGGTGGTGAATGGAGATACATCCCACTGGTAGATGGTCACAAGTGGTGACCAGCTCAGTATTGAGGACAGTCCTGCTTAATACCTTTATTGGCAGTATGGATGAGGGGTTGAAGAACCTCCTCAGTCTGTTCACAGCCAACACCAAATTGGATGGGAATGTTGAACTGGTGGTGGGCAGAAAGGTTCTGCAGAGGGGTCTGGACAGGTTGAATTGATGGGCTGAGGCCAGTGATATGAGGTTCAACAACATGAAGTATTTATTGAGTTCTGTACTTGGGTTGCAACAACCCCAGACAGTGTCACAGGCTGGAGGCAGAGCAGCTGGAAAGCTGATCAGTGGGAAAGGGCTTGGGGGTGCTGGTGACAGCAGTTGAACATGAGCCAGTGTGCACCCAGGTGGCCAAGAAGGCCGATGGCATCCAGGCCTGTATCAGCAATAGTGTGGCCAGCAGGACCAGGAGAGTGATTACCCCTCTGTACTTGGCTCTGGTGAGGCTGCACCTTGTGTGCTGTGTTCAGGCTTCTCATTCCAAGAAAGACATTGAGGTGCTGGAGCATGTCCAGAGAAGGGCAAAGGAGCTGGTGAAGAGTTTCTAGCACAAGTGTGATGATGATCAGCTGAGAGAGCTGGGGGTATTTAGCTTGGAGAAAATGAGGCTCAGGGAAAACCTTATCACTCTACACAACCATGTGAAAGAAGGTTGTAACCTGGTGAGAGTCAGTCTCTTCTCCAGGTGTCCCGTGATAGGACCAGAGGAAATTATCTCAAGGTGTGCCTTGGGAGGCTTAGATTAGATAACAGGAAACAATGCTTCATGGAAAGGGTTTTGAAGTATTGGAACAGACTGCCCAGGGAAGTGGTGGGGTCACTAATCCTGAACATATTTAGAAGACGTGTTGATGTGGCACTTAGAGACAGGGTTTAGTGCAGGACTTGACAGTTCTGGGTTAGTGGGTGGGTTCAGTGATTTTAGAGGCTTTTTCCAACCTAAAAAATGCCCTGGTTCTATGATTCTGAATAGTTAAAGGTCTAACTGTGCTGTACTGATTGCAGCTGCCTGCACGTCAAGAAAATGTTGTTCTCTTACCTTTGGTTACCTGTCACTAGCCCTGGATGTGAATACAGTTAAATCACCTCAAATGCAATATCTATTATCTTACTCAAAATAGGGAGTTGAATAAAATGAATTGTTGAGCTGAAACATATGTTCTTATGCTGAGTATTGATTTTTATCTGCAAGAAAATTTTTGTTAGTCTGGTTTCCCAGCAATAAACAACAGCAACCAATAGCTGTTCAATGTTTAGTGACTGTTGCCCATTGTATTTCTACACTTCCCTGAAGATTTAAATGCTGAGCACAGTTCAGTGTTTCCAGATCATTAATCACTAGGTTGTGTAGAAGTCCAAAGAAAGACCTCATCAGCTGGCTGGTTTAGATGATGGTATTAACAGCTCTTGAGAAGACAATCTCTCTCAAGGTTCTCCAGGATTGTAAAGAAGCCCTCAGGGATTTCAAGAAGTCCTATGTAGTACCACTCATCTCACTTTCTGCTTTCGGTCAATGCTTAAGAAATACTTTATTGACCATGTTCACAGGCAATACTCTTCAAAAAAAAGAACAAAAAAAACCCCAAAAACACCCCCCAAAAACACCCAAATATTGATTTCATAAATATATGGCTGATTTGTTTTCTCATAATTTCCACCCTTGCTCTCAAAGAAGCATCTTGAAAATTTGCTATATGGTAATTTTTATCATTATGTTCTGAGTCTTGCATGGAGAACTCAATACCTCTGGAAACCAGAATGTGTTCAGAAAAGCAAGTGTGTTAAAAAGACAAGACAAAGAAGAAATTAAACTGAAGAACCCAACTTGACGGATTAGTTCTTTGTTTCTTTGCAGTCACTGAGCAAACATACTGTTATGCAAACCAGAAAATGCTCTTTTCATTCATTCATGTTTTGAAATAATTATTGACTTTTGTTCTTGCTGATGTTTAGATGGAGACTCTATTTTCTGTACTGTGTGGCACTGTATTTCCATGGTGTATAAGTTGTTTTCCTAAAAAATCACTATCAGCCTCTTCAGTGCTGTGAAGATGGAAGGCAAATCTATTGGTGGCAACAGCTTTGAACAAATAGTTCATTCATTTGGATGGAATATCAAAATGTACATTAACCTATACATCTACCTGCGTTAGTGGAATACATTACACATGCCCATTGGCTGCATCACATAGCACTGAAGGGATCAGAGTGTCAACCACTGGCTATATTGCTTGTACTACTGTCACATGAACGTGCTCAGGTAATTGAATAATTTGGTTTTGGAGTTCAGATAACATATAACAGTAAATATTCATGCTATAGAAGGTACTCATTCTATGGAAAGTGTGTACTGAAATGTATTATTATGCCCCTTTGAGGTAGCATTGTTGTTAATTTAAGTAATTTAAGTAAATTTAAGAAAACTCTGTGTTGTCTCAATGTTTTATTACAGATTTCATGGGTGCCAGCAGTACCAAAGGTTTATATGGTTCTTGCATAACTAGTCAGGGAGAGGCATTTGGGATTTTTGCAGGAGTGAAGTCCTGGCTGGCTGCCCAGCCTTCCTTCTCTTTTCCTGGGGGTTGGAACTGTCAGGGGATTCCCCAGTAACAATCAATGACCTGCTGGCTCTTCTGGCAGCATGCCATCAAGTTGTGAAACTGCTGAGAATTACATGTCCTGATTCACCCTCACATATGCCAGGGAGCTTCCAGCCAGGAGAATATTCTAACCTGTTAAACAAAGATAATGCATATATTCTACCTCTAGTCAACCATTTTTTCCCCCTTATTAGCACAGGGCAAAATATGTTTTTTGTTTATTGGACTTTTGTGCAAGCACGTCCTGTGGTCTCTTTTCATGTTAGGTTTTACTGATTCAATAGGAGTTTTGAGTAATATCTTTCACACCATTATATTTCTTTGATTTTCATGTGAATACCAAGAAAATCTAAATAAATACTCCAGGTTTTTGTGTTTGTGTTAACGCTAAACGGTTCTTAACAGATTTTAATCAAAGGTGTAAATAATGATAGCATCTATTTTACCTAAAACTTCATTTCTCATTTTACCTATTACTTTCAACTCTCTTCTGGCTACAAATGCCAGCTTGTTCTACTTTACATGCAAAACATTTTTGCACTTAATTTTAAGGCTACTTTTTGCAGTGAAATATTCGGTTAAATAATTACTCTCTTGTACTTATCTAGCTTTTTTTTTCAGAAGAAATTTAATTTACCTTGGGTTAAGATAACTCCGTGTAATGCTACAGGCTGGGGGCAGATTGGCTGCAAGGCTGCCTTGTGGAAAATGACCTGGGGGTGCTGGTCAACAGCTGGATGAATATGAGCCAGCCTTGTCTCCAGGTGGCCAAGAAGGTCAGTGGCATCCTAGCCTGTATCAGAAATAGCGTGGCCAGCAGGACCAGGGCAGTGATTTAGTGATTGTCCCCTTGTGCTTGTCACTGGTGAGGCCACACCTGGGTCCCTGTGCCCAGTTGCAAGCTCCTCACTGAAAGAAGGACATTGAGGGGCTGGGGCGAGTCCAGAGAAGGGCAGTGAAGCTGGTGAAGGGTCAGGAGCAAATATCTTATAGGGTGTGGCTGAGGGATCTGGAGTTGTTTAGCTGGGAGAAAAGGAAGCTCAAGGGGAGGCCTTTATATGCTCTACAACCACCTGAAAGGAGCTTCTAGCAAGGTGGAGGTCAGGCTCTTCTCCAGGGAGCCAGGAAGACCAACATTGTCCTGGGGTGCCTCAGGTGCAACATCACCAGCCTTCCTCAAGGGAGGTGATTATCCCACTGTGCTCTGCATTGTGTGCAGTTCTGGGCAGCACAATATAAAAAAGATTTAAAGCTATTAGAGAGTGTCCAAAGAAGAGCTATGAAGGTTGTGAAGTGCCTAGAGGGGAAGCCACAGAAGGAGCAACTGAGATCACTTGGTCTGCTCAGCCTGGAGGAGACTGAGGGGAGACTCCATTGCAAGTACAATTCCTTATGAGGGGAAGTGGAGGAGGAGGCACTGATCTTTTCTCTGTGGTGACCAATGATAGGACCCAAGGGAATGGTCTTAAGTTGTGTCAGGGAGGTTTAGGTAGGCTATCAGGAAAAGGATTTTTACCCAGAGGGTGCTTGGGCACTGGAACAGGCTCCCCAGGGCAGCAGTCACAGCACCAGCTGACAGAATTTAAAAAACATTTGGACAATGCTTTTGGGCACAGGAGTGATTCTTAGGGTGTCCTATGCAGACCAGGATTTGGACTTTGGTGATCCTTTTTAGTCCCTTCCAACTCCGAGTATTTTCTGTTTCTGTAAACTAGCAACAGGACAAGAGGAAATGGCCTCAAGCAGTACCAGGAGAGGTTCCAGCTGGACATCAGGCAGATTTTTTTTACTATAAGGGAGGTTAAGCATTGGAATGGACTGCCCAGGAAGGTGATGAAGTTACCATCTCTGGAAGTGTTCAAGAAATCACTGGGCCTGGCACTTAATGCCATGGATTAGTTGGCATGGTGGTGTTCAGTCAAAGGTTGGACTTGATGATCCTGGAGGTCTTTTCCAACCTTAATATTTCTATGACTTTGTAATTCTATGGTTTTACTGGGAACAGGATTAAGATTCCTATAAGATCTGTTGTGGAACCTCATGTGGCATACGTTCTGTGAAAGTGCTCTAAGTGAATACTGAGCTGTAAGAATTCATAGAAATTTAATGAAATTCTTTGCTATGAAAGTTAATATGGTGACTTGGACTTAATAGTTTCTTATCCTTCAGGGCCTTGTTAGGTAGTTTGTTAGGATTCTAAAAGATTTTCCTTGGTGATTTATTTTAGTTTTCAGAAAAACAAAAATAGAAAACTTAAGAGTCCTTTTAGGTATAGTAGCTATATCATGTATCCGTGCATCAATTACTCTCATATAGTCAGTCACACATATCTCATGCTATTTTCAGCTTTTATGAACAAATGATTCTACAAACAATTGCATAAACCCTAACAAATAATGTCTTGTAAAATTTCTTAGATTGCCAATTTTCCAGAGATTTCTAATGTATATTTTATTATGGCTTCATTTCTGGTACAATTTTGGAGTTTAATGCAAATGGATTTTAATGGTTAGAATTTTTATAGCTTTTTAAATCAATGCCAAGTCAAAAAAACCCTTCAAAAATCACATCTAAAGTAGTTACTGACTTATTAAAAATCAATGTACCACATTTTATAACATATATTTAAAAACTCATCTAAAAGCACACAACAGGTTATCTTACACTTTTGGTATATAAAAGATGGTTCACTGGGAAATTAATTTGAGCCTTTCTAAAGAAGAAGCTACCTACAGGAAGGATGAACAAGACCTATATATGTAATTGTGATTCTTTCTTCTGAACCAGCAGAATGATCAATTTCCCCATTAAATAAAGGACAGGAGATAAAAGGCAATATTTGTTCAAAATCATTCAAAAGCTTTCAAGTCACTTAAGTGATTTCACTAATCTTTCAGGGTTGGGTTTGGTCTGTTTGTTTGTTTTTCAAATAATCCTTTCTTTAATAAATGTGTATTTTATTTATGAAGAGCAAAACCTGAAATTCTTACTTTTAAGGAAATCAAGGTAGCTCTAATCAAAGTGACCACTTTTGTTATTTTTACTTACTCACAAATTAAAAATCTAGGAAAAACATAAATTAAAATGTAAAAACCCCACAAGCTGTGTCTCTAAGTGGTGATTAAAAATGTGAGTGTGGGTTCTACTAGGAGTTTCGTTCAAACCCTTCCATTCTCATTATGCTAGACTTTAGCCAGCCACCTAGTGAAACTGTAGGATTATGAAGTCCAAAGTTCTTCTAACTTCCTGATTCATGTTGCAGATGCCAGACTGTGCCTTGATAATAGGAGGAAGAGCAAAGAGTGTACTCTGCACCATATGTTTTCCCACTGGCCTACACCTTGTTCCACCTCTAAGTACATAGGTGTCTAAGGTGTTTACCTCTAAGTACATAGGTCTGTGATTGCATTCTCCTCCAAACGGCAATGTTGACCAAAATTGTACAGCAACAGGCCTTTAAAAATTGCAAGCCTTTTTTCCCCCCATAGATACATAGCTGGACAGGGAATTCTGACTCCTTTGGGTCAAAATTCCTTTCTGGTACAGCTCCTCACATCCAAACTTGCCTTAGGTGATCTCACATTGGAAGATTTATTGAAGAACTGTTCTTAAAGACACCTATTAATGTGGGAAAGCAAGTAGCATCTACTATATTTATTTTATTATTATTATGGCAAACACTCACACAAATGAGATTCACATTTGAATTGAGATTTCATGTATCTGCCTTGAGAACAAAGAAAATTGTTAAGATCAACTTGCAACATACTGAAAATAAAAACTTTAATGAAAGTCCTGAACTACTTTAATGTACTGTGACACATGCTACATTGGAATATTACGTTGGAATAATTGTGTGTGTGAACAAACTGAATGCAACTGTGCTGCTGTTTTGCTATGGTTAACAGAGATGGCATTAAACACCTCAGCAAGTTTACACATTTCATCTCTGTTACTAATACTAATGATACCTAGATGGCAACCCAGAAGCATAATTACTTTGCCATCACCACTCCCATTATACTATGTATGAAAGAAAAATGAGACCCTAGCTTTTCTACATTCTAAGCATCACAATACCATGAACATGAAGCATAACTGTGGAACTGAGAAAACATATTGAACAGAATACAAATCAAGAGCTCAATGACATAAGCACAGCTCTTTCATGTGCCAGTGAGGATGTCCTCTGTGATGACTTGCACATGAGCTGAGCAAAATGTGCTTTTATTTTCAAATGCACTTTGCCCAGCACCACAGATATGAATGAAACTGACTGTGATAATTTTCAGGTATGTGGTATTTAGTGATACTGCCCATCTAGCTCTGAAAAAAATTTTACATTTTTAAAACATCTACCCTAGTACATATAATAACTGCATGTCATACTACTCTGAAAATATGCTATTACCTATTACAGAAGCACTTGCATGCCTAGTAACAAACATCCCAAGTCACACAGCAAGGCTGCCTAGATGTTATAACAAGTGCTAGGGCAAGCACTTTGTTGTTTACAATCAAACATGTAATTTCTCTTGACCTCACGGGGCATTCTGTGTGCCTGACACTTGATGTAACTTTTCCTGCCATGGTAAAAGATCATATTTGCTGTTCACTAATAATACCTTTGCACTTTGTGTTTGTGTCTTTGAGCATGACACACAGCCTGCCTCAGGAATTCAACAGGGAATTTTCTTTACTGCACAGGAGATAATATAGGTTCAATACGAGATAATAAAGCATATAGCATAACATGCTGTTCATAACAGAATTTACTATCAGCCATGTTAGAGAGAACATTTTATTCCTCCCTACTTCTTTTTTTCTCTTTTTAAAGAGAGGATAAATAATATTTCTGGTCCAGCTAACGCAGTGGCAAGGACTGTCGAGCTACATTTCTTCAGTAATCATGAGGCCAGGTGTTAAACATGGCACATGACACCAGTACGCACCATGCAGGGAGGCAGGGGCACTGGATGCTGACAGAGAATCAATAATGAAGTGGAAAAGACAGTGACACTCTGTGGCATTGTCTCTCTTCCTGACAGATCCGTTCAGCCCCAAAAGTATTAATTCAATTGCTTCTGTAGAATCAGACCCTGATTTCGTTCAGAAATCAGCACCCATGGGGAGACTGAGAGTGGCATCTATCATGCATAGATATATTTCGTGGTGCTTTCTTCTTAAATACTTAGTTATATAAATTACTGTTACTACTGATGAAGCCATACTTTGTTCCAATCTTTTCTTCTCAATGATAACCTTTTCTGTAGAAGAAATCCAATTTTAAGTTAGAGCTACCCTTGGCTTGACTCCATACTTGAGTATTTTAGTGAGAATCTAGTGACAAATTTAGTTAAAAGTTAATTAATTCAGTTTAGACAACAGAGGTATGTTACTAGTAGCTATAAAGTAACAAGTTGCATTTTTTCATTTTTCTCTCTACTCTCTGTTCACTGTAATGATCACTGGGAAAGTACAATGCTTTTTGTTCACAACAATTACAGTCACACTCAATCTTATTTTACCTGTTCCTCCCAATATGATGGCATCTACCTACTGAGAAGTCTCAATCATCAAATCCATAACAGAGAAGATCTGAGTAACATGTTTGGAAAACATATCTGAAACATATCGGCTGGAAAAGCTTAGACAGTTTCTGCAAACAATATTTATCTGCCCTACAGATAAATAGATAGTTTGATTTTATTCTTTTTTAACTTGCAAAATTTTCACAAATTAATGTAACTTACATAAATTTTAGATCAAAGTACCTAAATTACATTTGATTTTCATTAATTGAATTTTCATTAGTTGTAATGGACATCACATGCTTTCAGAATTTTTTTCTTTTTTCAAATTAAGCTTTTCACACAGGTTACTTAATCTTTAATTTGGGTGTCTGGCATTTAAGGATTATTCTCTGGTTACTTAGATCTCTGTTTTTGTGGAGATTTGGACAGAGAAATCAGAATGGTGAATTTAGACTGCTTTCATATCATCGGATCTGATAGTACTTGTGTAATCAGAGAGGGCTTCAGATCTACCATTTGCCATCATGGTTCAATTTCTACAGGAGGCCATACCATAGTTAGATAGTGTCATTCCCACACTAGAAAGTAAAAAAACCAAAACAAAACCCAGTACTAGAATTGCATCTTAGGATGTGTACTCACACAGATACTTTAAGAAGTAATCTGGAATGTAAACACAATTTGTGGTAGTGAATCACATAGGATATTCATATTCTTTAACTGAGGTTTTTTTTTTTACATTTATCAAAATTCTGATGGCCAAAGTTGATGAAAAGGCATACAAAATCAGCATACAGTTATCAGTACAAAAGAAATCTGAAAAATATTCTTGAGTCAAGATCTATTGAAAAATCCAGGGAGAAAGTGTGAGTTTTAGACAGTCATAGAAGCTTTAAACAAAGCTAAAAGGACACACTGAGGTTCTGAGGGCCAGTTAAGATCCTATCTAATTGCTATTTTAATTTTAGTTGAGTATACTTATTTTCTGTACAGAAAGTATATTCTAATGTGGAAAGTAAATGTCCACAGAGGGACCTGCTTGGAAATAGTATTTCTATTAAAGTTGTTACTGGATATTTCCCTGAGTAAAACTGCCTTGATGAAGCCTTATTCTGTAAGAATTCAGAGCTTCTAAAACTTGTAATTCTTCCTCATGATAAACCAGGAACTCAGCAAGACGTGCCCAAGTAGGATACCATTTTGCAACAGGATTATGGGAAGTGGATGTTTGTATGATTTTGTAAACATGACTCTTTTTAATGGAGGAAAACCATATCACTTTTCACATCAGTAACTCCTCTTTAAAAAATTATTTTGCCTTTATCTACTTTGAAAAGAGCTTCAAAAAAGCCTGCAGCATGATCTACTGATAGGAAGAATTAAGATCACACTGGAGACAGAAAAAGAGAGAGAAAGGAGACAGGGAAAAAATGTGAGCTGCTATCATTTTCCTCTTGAATAGGTAATTATTTATTGCAATCTGTATTCATATCTGTAACATGTAAAATACTGAAAATGTGAAGCCACCTTAGGAGCATCCTCGTGCACTCTTGATTTTTGTATCAGAGAAATAAATGTTACTTACAGCACCCAAAGGCTGCTTGTGGTGTGTAGAGCCTCATGTTACTTGGACAAGGGTTCCATGTCAAACTGGGGGAATTACATTGTCCCAAATTTTCTCCAACAAGACATCACAATAGATTATCTGGCTGCCACCACTTATCAGGCTGCAGCTGTTACCCTGCTCTGTTTGCCTGAACCTGCATCTCTGCTGAAGTCAGATGGGATGCAGACCGTGCTTGAAAGCAGGCTGGATTAGCAATAATAAGGAGGCAGACTGTGAAGCCAGTAAAGAGTCAAACATGACTGGTGGTGCAAATCCAGGCTCACCCAGACTTTTGTTTGGTGCTTTGGTACAAGGGCTAGTGAGGTTTATCCATCACAGCATTAAAAATAAAAGAGTACATTGATGGTCTTGACCTTAACATTACCCCTTTGATTTAATGTTGACCTCGTAATTTTGCACCAAAAGGATGAGGTACTGCTAAAACATGTCAAGAATTGAGAATGTAGGGAGTACTAACAGGATATTTGTGGCAATGTGTAGAAGCAGTGTATTGCTGGAGACTCTGTCTCTCTACTTCAAAAGGTTTCATAATTCTGCAGCTGTATACAAATGATCCATTTGGTTAATCTGAATTCCTAGGGTCATTAAAATTTTTTTCTCTCCTCTCTGAAGTAGTTTATTACTTTGAGAGAAAAAAATCAGTTTAAAGCCAGGTAAGGGAGGAAAGCTGACAAAAACATAAATTAGAGGAAGAACTTAATTTAAAAAGTGTCAAAAAGGATAGATAGTCTTAGTTCAATAATAAAGCCTGGTTCAAGAGCCTTCTATCTTAAAATAAAGCATTCAAGCACTCTATTACCTGTATACAACCAATCTTTGATTTCCAATCTAAGCCTATTTTTGCTTCTTATGTGATTAGCATACAAATGCTTTAAAAAAAAAAATTGTGACTACTCTGATGGCACCTAGGATGGATTTTTGACTTTCATGTCAGTGTTAGTTAGAGATTCTGTATGATTTTGAAGGTAACTCTTTAATTAAAACCTCTTGTTTTTCTCGAATCTAAATATCATCTCTACTGAGTCAAGCTATGTCTACGCTTCCAGGAATATTTCATGCTGTGTCTTGTGCTGCTTTATGGAGATGCCAAAGATTTTTTAGGGATTTGACCTTTTCTGGACATCTATAATGTGCTTCTGAATGTGAATACCTATTGAAGCCACATGTGTATGACAAAAGGAACTGTAATTGGAGAATAGAAACACTATTCAGAGTTGCATAAGCAACTCTTGTTTTCCCTAGGATTTAATGCTTGCTGGAGTTCTCCCTGATATCCTTTAGAGTAGTCCCTGTAAGCTACAGTCATTATGGTACTCTTATTTAAAGATATTATATTTAAGTATGATCAAAGCAACATGCCACAAATTTGAGGAGAGAGCTGCACTTTGCATTATTGTCTTATAAATATTTTGCTGCATCTGATATTATAGACCAGGCCTAAATTTTCCTCCCAAGCCAAAGATCAGCAGCAACCTGTATAGCTGGTTATCATAACTTTTATGCCAAGACAAATCTTGGGTGACTCTGTTGGAGCCAGTTGATTTTCTTTGAATATATATTGATTTCCAGTGATGTTATGCAGTACAGTCATCATATTCAAAATAAGAGCTGTAATCCTATTTATAATACCACAACTTGGTGTAGAGAGACCACTAACAAATAAACAAAACTAGTCAGTGCAAATAGTCAGAATTGTGAATTCCTTCCTACTGGTCTATGCCCTCAACTTGCTTTTTTAGTGGCAGCAATTGTAAGAGATGTGTGTAATTACAGCTCTGTGGTTTCCTTTGGCTTTTTGCTGAGACTGGGAACAAAGATGCTTGTTATGACAGTGAGATTTGTGAAGTCTGTCATACTTTGTTTGCACTGGCCTAAGGTAATAAATATATATCACATAGTTCATGCATTGAGATTATTTCTTTCTCAGTACTGAGAGCAGTGGGGTCTGAGGAGTTTGCATATAACTTTCTCTTCAAATGTCTCTCTCTCAAAAAAAACCTAAAATGAAAGTTGTTGGCTATTTGGTTATTTAATTATCTTTATAGCAACAGCTGCATCATTTGCAAACACTCAAATCTGATTAAAATTAAAGATACTGAATTTACTAGCCAAATATTTCAGTCTAATGATCACTGAAATGGCAGTTAGCCAAAATATTTAACAATTTAATTTCTGGTAGTGCATACTCTGTGAGTTCTTTAACATCCACTATCTCATTAATATTTCATTTGTGATGAGTTTCAGAAGTTCTTTGTAGCTAAGTTGCAACACCATGAAGGTGATTACTCTCCATTTTTTCTCATAAAGGAAATTGTCTCCTGGGGGATGATAATTGACTGCTTGGGTTGGTTTCTGAGGATGTTCTTCTAGGTCCTTCATAGATGCCATTTGTGTCTGTAATTTTTGGTCCTCTAAGATAAGCTGAGTGTCCAAATGGACCTGCGCTCTTGAGTTGCTCAGCTGCAGTGAGGTGACATCTCTCTTGAGGGAATGCTGAAACTCACTCTTCAGAAAGACAGCTTTTGGTAGGGACGGTACCTGCTCTCTTGATATCTAGACCATCTCATTAGGAAATATAGCTGACAACATGATTGCCTTCTGCAAATGACTAGGTCAAAATAGCTTGCAAAAGTTCAACTGAAGATTTTTTTTAGGTGGCTGTGTTATTGCTACTGTTTGCCTTTGTTTTGCTTCATCACTTTCTTTGGCACAGTTTTTTTCTTTCTCTTGTTTTGACTCTTATTTACTAAGATCAGAAAATCTGGTATTATTCTCTATTTTATACACAGATTCACTGACATTATAGATGTTCTCAGAAAGAGACAAATGAGTGTTATCAATACAGACATCTAAATAATGAATAATGACCTACTTGATTTCTCTCTTCAATCCTCTTTTTACATTATGTCATACAATATTTAATTTCTCACACAGTTGCATTTTCAGATATTGTGACTTTTAACACTGTTACTTTCTTTCATTTGTACTGTAATGCACTGTGATAATTGTTCAGAGGAGCTGATGCTGACAGATGCACAAACATAAGAAAATGTTCTGTATTTGCAATGGCAGTATAGCAAATATATATGTGTTTTCCAATATGTGGCTGAGATGTGCTTGTGCCTTGGAAGCACCATTGCATGTACTGAAAGTAAGATCTTGCAGGAGTATCAGATTCTGATGTGATATTTAATGCCTGGCTGAAGGATGCTTACCTGCATTTTCCTCTATGTATGTCCAATTCTCTTTTCATTGATCTTATATTTTAAAAGTCTGTGTAACCTGTTTATGTGAGGAGGAAGAAAGAGAAATGGAAAGAAGAAAAGTAAGGGCACATATAAAGTCAGGAGGAGTAAGTAATTTTTCAGTGTGGATTTTTTTTTTGCTTTGTTTCTTCATAGCCTTATTTACTTTTTTTTTCCTTTCTCAAGATTTTGGTTATGGTGATAAATGTTACCACATACATGGCAACTTGTTTGAAATGAATGGAAAATAGTTGATTTACAGTGTACTTGGGTGATGAGAATACTTTTCTCTATTCTTAGCCAGTTTATGGTGAGATTTATGCTTACTCCTTGCACTAGTTGTTTGGGGCTGGGAAGCAATGTTTCCCTCACCGATGAACTCATAGATGAGTCTCCACTTGTCTGTCAGGCTTAGCTGTGCAAATGATAAAGTTAGGTTCAGAATACTGGGTGACTATGACTAGCAGAGATGCTTGATCTTTTTCTCTATTGCTCATTAAAAAAAAAAAAAACAAAACAAAAAACCAAAAAACCCCAAAATCCCAACAACCCAAGAAAAGCAAAATAATGAAAAAAACACACAAAAAACCCATAGCAAACCTTCCCTGTAACACCAGCTCACAGGGCATTACATAGTATAGCAGCTACCGAGCTGTGTACTTCATGCCTTCCACCCAGTCATACCAACCTGCATCTCAGAAATTCCTCTCTCTCCAATCTTATAAGACAAGTCCATAAGCCCAATGAGAAGATTGGTTAAAGAAAAAAAGTCTTGGAGGGTACAGATGACATCTGGATGGCTTTTAGAGGTGCTTTACTAAATTTATGGCTTCACTAAGCCACATTCCTGGCATCTAAAGGTGCTGCATGTCCAGGCCTCCTGTTGCTCCTATCTTGTATAATCCTTGTTGTTTGTGTAAACACCACCACTTTTTACTGCGCAGTAGCTTCAAATTTATACTAATTCAAAATTAAACGTAAACACGTCCAGGTTCTTGGTAATGAAATATTTTAAGAAGAATAAGATCCTACTTTAAGTCTGAATAGTTAAATTTCGTACTGAATGCATAGTTAATTATAGCAATTTCTACATTTGCAGTAAATAAGGAAGTTTGTCAATGTAATAACCCACTGCACGAATGCAATAGTACCATGAATAGAAGGTAGAACAGAAAAGAGGGTTAATAAAGTAGACATTATAATAAGTATATTTTTATGTGTAAATCAAAAGATCTAAAATGTAAAATATTACCATACATGAGAATTGGCAGTAGAAACAACAGAGCTTTAATCTAAAGTACACTAATGCAGCTCAAGTATAATCAGGGTTGAATAAATATTCATCACCTGTATTATACTACACTCTGAAGAGGAAGACAGAGAAAAAAGTACAGGTCCATATTAAAATTCAGTTTTTGGCTTTGCAAGCTTGTTCAAGTCATTAATTTGTATGCAGCTTTATGGCTAAGGGCTGACCAGTGTTGCTGCTCAGAGAATGTGCAGTTCTGTCAAAGTCAAAATGTGTCACTGAAGTGGCCAGTTTTGCATGAATTCTGTTTGAAAAGGGAAGGTGTGGGGGGAAATCCAATTCCATCAGAACAAAAAAAGGTTGAAACATTAACTTCAAACTGATTTTTCTTGTTGACATTTGGTATTGTGCCTTAATACAAAATAACAGAGTTGTTACTGAATTCTGAATTAAAAAAAAAAAATAAAAATTGTTATATTAGCCTTTGCTTTGGCTTGGAAAAGAGCTATGCTTAGAGTCTTAAGTTTGTTTACAAATTTTGCAGTCTTTTTCAGATTAAAATAATCTGACCCTACAAGGATGAAATTATACTTTCTGAAGTCCTGAGAAACAATTTCTTTTATTTTTAATATTTTACAGCAACATTTCCCTTTTCTTAATTCTGGTTTCCTGCTGTGGTTCCAGTATCCTGTTTCTGCTTAGAGCAGTTATTTCACACCTTTTGAGTTTGCTTTCTGCTCAGGAGCAGAGAACACAGACAGTAAATTGAAGTGGATGAAGATAATCAGGCAAAGATGCTTTATAAAATTCACCCAGTATTGTGCCCTGGAAAGTCTTTCTTGTTCACAGTCTGGCTAATAATAATTAGAAACAAGGCTCAGAGAGAAGATCTGAATGCTGCTCATCCAGGCTGAAGTTACTGACAGCTTTCCAAGCCCCTACTGACACTGCATTGAAAGCACACCCCCTCTTCCAAGGACTGGTGTTTTCCATCAGATAAAGACTTTGGGAACTTGACATGTTCGATACACTGAGATTCCTGATGAAAGGGATTTATTCATGGCCCCGCACTGGTTAAGTGAACTTGAAGATTGCATTAATCACCAGCTGCAGATGGTGTCCCCAGTTTTACATTTGTACTTCCAACCACTTTGGTTTCCTGTGTTTCAGGCAGATTATTTTTTAAGGTGTCAAGTAACATCAACAACTGCTGAAGTTATTCACACTTAATCATTGATTTCACTCACCGGTGAAAGATCCCCTCACAGGAACCCTTGAAGAAGCTAAAGTGAGACACCTTGTAAGAATATAGTTTCTTTCAAGTATTCCATTCTTCTGAGCCTCAGTTAATTATCCCCGTGTTACTACAGTTGCCCTGACTCAGAGGTAGTTAAGGGTATTTAGTTATTCACTCGACTGTGAATAAAGCTCATAGCTCCACCTTAAGTAGAAGTAATTAGCTCAGAAGCAAGTAATTTCCAGCTAGGGTGGTGAAAATCCTGTGAAAATAATTGATTATAGGACTAGGAGAAGAAAACAGGTCATCTAGTTCTTGGTCCTGTACCTAAAATATGAGATTATTCTTCCTCTGTGCTTTGAAATGTCATTCCATTCATCAAGTTAAATATACAGTGGATTAATGATACCAGTGTGTTCTAGCCAAATTAATTTCTCTTTTGAGATTCTGTCATTGTAAATGACAACATTATTTCAGTGAGCTTTCATATTCTTTGTAACAATAACAAAAAATTTTGGACAATATTACAGATATTCATCAAATCCTTTTAATGTAGGTCTGATTTGCAAATTGTTTGTTTCCTTTCTTCTGTACTAGATGAATATCTTACTGGTGAATAAATGTTTCTATTATTCAATTAGTTGTATAGATAGTCAAATAACGTTTAATTTTGTGACCCATTCACATCTTTCCATCAATTGGTACTAAAATACAAGTAATTATTTTCACTGCTCAACCAGATTTTTAAATTATCAAATAATATTATTAAGTTAAATTCAATTATCAGCAAGTGAAGAACAGAGTATTAGAGTATTGTTTTTCATTATTTGCTTAAATGCACTTGCCTATGCCATGAACCCGCTTTGTGATGTTTCCTGTCAAAGTAAAATCTTTTGTACACTCACGTGTACCACCAATATAAAGTCAGACTGAGGAACAAACCTAACAGACTGCAGGACAAGTACTGCAGATCTCACGTCTCCACTGCTGATATGGAGGCTGACCACTTCCTTTCAACTGTGCTTCTGTCAGTAGTTTGGCATGTGCTGTTTTTCTCCCATGTGAGGAACTGTAGGCTACTATTTCAATAAATACAATATTTGTATTTTAGTGATGTTAATGCTGTTAGTTGGAATTCATTGTTCAGCCTGAAGGCTGCTTCATTTGCAAGTTACAGGCTTCTTTCTTTCCAGGCCAGTTCTGGATTTTTACACCACTTATTTTTATTTGGTGTATTTTGAATTCAGTCTAATACAGTGTTCAAAAGCCACTGGTATAAATACAAAAGAATATTAGTGCAGGCACAAGAACACTGCAGTGCACTTGACAGATGGAAAAAGTTTACAGTGAATGTATTGTTGCCCTATGGTGGAGAACAACACAGTTCATAGATTAATGTTCATTTTATTACAGTCATATCTTACTGTCAATCTGTGTGTGGAACTCTCTGTGAAGTCACTGTGATCTGTGTACATCAATCAAGGGTGGTATATGACACTCAGGACCATATTTTCAAATGTTGGCTCTTGGCATCTGGAAATTCTCTGTCTTATATGTCCAAAACATTTATTTATATGTGTAAATACTGGTGGTTACAGAATGCTTTTGTGAGTGAGATAGTGAACCTGAAGTGTTTGAAAAATTCACTGATTTTGGTTTGCCTATTTTGAGTTAAATTGAGCCATAGGCTTAAACCAGGTGGACTCATNAAAATTCACTGATTTTGGTTTGCCTATTTTGAGTTAAATTGAGGCTTAAACCAGGTGGACTCACTTAAACCAATTCCACAAAATTTCCATTCATAATGGCATTAATGTAATTTCCACCTGCCTGTATGACAGTACAATTCTCTTGCCATGTAACTCAGGATACATTAATTAACTCAGGATCTATTAATTTAATTAATAAATCTATTAAATATGAGTCTGTATAAACCCAGACTGTAATATCACTCTTCTGAACAAAGATTTTGGGCCTTATGTAGGCCTTTGTTAACAATTATTTCAAAAGTTTTGCATGATTTGAGAACTTGCCAATTTGCATTGTTTAGATGTAAACAATTTCTGTTTATCCCCACTTCTGATATCTCAGACCTCAGACAACAGAAATAAAAAGGTGTTCCTTGAAACGAGACTGGGATAATCTCTATTTTTTAACATACAGTCAAATGGCGAAACAGTTTTTTCCACACTTGCTCAGTATGACCTCTACACTTTGTGAAATCAGCAATGACATAGGATTGTATTCTTCTAAATTGGTATTATTAGAAAAGTCCTCTAACTGTTGAGATTTGAGAGGAATAATTTACCGTCAATATAATTTCCTGTGTGTCCCTTTGTGATGCTCTAATGAAGTTATTATAGTTTGGCCCTTCAGCCTATGACAGATTGAATTTTCCATGACTTGATGATGTGACAAAGTCATTGCTCAAAGGCAAATATACTTTGTAACTGATAAACTAATGCAAATTAATTTATACTTCAAGTAAAGTTTTTTTTAAAAAAGGCATCCTATTTTATTTTTAAACTCAAATTAAAACCCAAGCACTATCTTAATTTAATGGTCTCAAGAAAGCAATAAGTACAATCTATGATGTGAAAAGAAGCATTACTGCAGGATTAGGAAAGTTTCAGAACTTTAATCTTATTTTCCATATTGTTCGACTATGATGATGGCCAATGTCCTTTTAAAAAACTTTAGCTGTATCACAGACTGATTTAGGATGGAAAGAAGAACTGGATGTAAAAGTAATTTTCACTTGTCATGTTCATGCAAAGAATATGTGAATTATTACTCTCAACGACAAAAGCTGTACCCAGATTGTCAATGCACTTATTTCATTGCCTTTAGGCCAGAACTCTGGACAAGGGTTTGGTGCTGTCACATATCCTTTTCCATCTCATTTAAGTGATCTGGCCTCTGTTTTGGGAATGCATTTTTATTGTGCTGTTAAGCCTTGTGTCCCACACATGAATATTTCATATCCCTACTAAGTGCTTTCACTGAATATATTAGACCCTAGTTTTTTGGGGTTTTTTTTTTATGCCTGTTGCCACAAATAAGGTGGCAAGCACAGCCTAAATATACATGAATAATCCTTTATGGGATGGGAATTTTCAGATGCCAATAATAGTTACTTTGTCAAGTTTTGGCTAGGCTATTGAAAATGTTTAAACATAATCTGTCCGTCATACTACGTAAGCATTTTTCTATTTATATCTGCTTTACCAGTCCACAGCAAACATAATGAGCAATAAATGAAGCAGTGGCCAAAAGACACGTTTATGACTCATGCAGATGCCAAGGGACCATCCTAATATGGGCACTGCTTGGCATTTCTGCTAGCAACAGACCAGAGCGTAACTCTTATTTGACAGTAGTTTTTAAGTTCACAGTTAAAGCTCCCAGACCTCACTCATCTTAATATAAATTAGTGTTGAAGTTACAATTGACTTATTCTGCTTCATCAAGGGCAGTTCAAACCAATGTTTTACATCCAATAATGTATTGTCCAATAATGAACAAAATTGCTCCTGTACTGTGGTAAAATGACAACATGGAAGTGTGCTCCTTTGATACACTTCAGACAGACCTAAACTAAATTAACACTGGAATTTAGCTTCACCTATTTTCTAAGAAATAAGCTTGGCTGTGGTAATGGTAAAGATTCATAATCTCATTTTAGCCATTCTTGTGACAACTGGAATATTTCCCAACAATGAATCTCCTGACAGTTTATGCAGATTGCATCTATAGAGCTGAAAATATATGTGCACTTCCCATGAGTGATTTCGAGATGACGATGGAAATGGAGCAAAAATGAGTTAATAAAAGGGCAAGAAGGATACCTTACATCAAGTTAGGGAGTTATGATCTATGTTTTGGGCCTATGTAGAAACCTCCTTCCATGGTATTCTAACCAAAGGTTTAAAAAGAATGTGCCAGGGGACTTTCAACTCTTCTGTTTCTCCCATTTACACACTGGAGATATGATCCAAATGTACCAGTGCTCCAGGAGACACTCTTGGGGCTATCTGGCTGTGGAGCACCTGATAGATGAACTTTTAATCTTTTTCTCTATGTAAACTTTCTATCTTGTAAACATTTCTGTTTACTAAGCATAGTTATGTGTCCTTTTGCTGTGGAAACAGGGCCCTTCTTCGTCGTCAGAAGGTGCTGCAGGAACCACTTCACATAGTTTAAAATCATAGTAGCCTTTCTCTGCAAAATGCAAGCTGTACATGCAAGGCTTAGAAGTGGTACAATGATCCTACCAATGTGCAGCTCTGAAGCAGCCTATTTCTTGGCTACACAGAAGAAAGCTATGCTAATGTTCTGAGTCCTCCTCCATTGGTGCAGAACAACTTCAGAAGTCAGGTATAATACTTCTGTCTGTCAGACAAAGTTTTTTTTTATAAAGTCCACTTCTGCTGATACACACTGCTTGGTTGATTCTCTGTACTTCCAATGAGACCAATCTCCTTTATTCCACGTGAAAAACCCCTTCACCAAGATGTTTACATGAAACTGTACAGTAGGATGCAACATTTGCTAGACAGGGAGTCAAAGAAGCAGTGTTATTACCCAAAGAAGAGCAGCCCACATATTTACCACCATGCAGGTTTGGCATTATTGACATCTCTGGTTCAGACTGGAGTCTTGCCATCAGTTTATACTAAATGCTTGAAGCATGCTGAGTTCAATGGAAGCTTTTTGCATTAAAACCTGAGCGCTGCGTCTCAAGCTCTAGGTGTATATCTGTTGACTTTTCAGAAATAAACATGTTAAAAGCCCTTCTTAAGTATTAGAAGAGGCTCCATATCACCAAATGAAGTTTTTTATCTATATGTTTTATTTTGTATTTATTTTTCAATCATCTACATATTAACATCTGATTAGCAATCGCTTGTTTAAGAGAGCATATCAGGTTATCTGGCTGGAGATAACAAAGCATGTTTTCCATAGAGGCTTCCAGACTAGAGGCTACACAGATGTGCCTGAGTTAAAAGGATCTCACTGTGTACTTTGAGAAGTGTAGATGGCTTCTGTATTTAGAGAAAACTCATCTGAAGCATCATAAAATAAAATGTACGGAAAATATAATATTCCATAATTAAGATTTCTAATGAATTGCCTTGTTAATCCATACAGTGTATGCATGTTGCAAAATTTTCCTGGCCTAATTAGTGCACTTGCTGATTATGTTTATTTCCTGATGTACACACTGATTAAGCATTGTCCGTACACTGAGGCTTGAAGCGGGATCAGTCTACAAAATAGTACCTAGTCATTTAACTGGAGACTCAGAATGCAAATAGATCAACTTATGTAAAATTAAATTAGTTCTAATAGAATCCATTTTGACTGAGCAGCTGGTGACACATTATAAACAGAATTCTCTTGTTATGTGAAATAAAGGGCTTCTGCTAACAGATGCTTATATACTTTTAAGCCACAAAAAAATTATTGTATTATATTTAAGGTCTAAAGTTAATGAAAGAAGATAAATTCTGAGCTTGTTAGGTAAAAATTCTGCACTGGATCTCAGCATTCCTATCTGAATACTGTATAAGATCAGGTAGCCCTTTGAATGCTCCATGTAGGAACCTAAAGGTGAATAATCACTAAATCATGTTTCACAGTTAGCACATCAAACCTGCTCTCTTTAACTAGCAGTGTCTCTCAGCTGATTTTTGAAATACACTATGAAGATTTGGTACTGTCCCTTAAATCTTAATTGTTTTGTTCTTTTAATAGAAATTACTTTTTTTTTTTGTTTGCTATTTTTTTAACATAGTTTCAGACTTGTTATTAACACTCAAACTAGCCATTATAAAGCAGTTGTGTGCCATTCCTAATCAACATTTCACAATGAACTGCGATTTTTTCCGAGGAATGTTGTCAGACATCCTGAAATGTGTAAAGTCCCCATGACAAGCATTTTTCTTGGTGACAGAACATTTAGTGTTTTGTATGAACGAGTCTGTTGTGTTTAAACTCCTGGATGTGCTGTTTATTTATGGTAAATTTGAGCCTTCAAGAAACAGAACAATATAACTTCAACAGAAATAAATAATTAAGCAAGTGAGTAATACATTAAAGGTCAAAATTTGCATTTTATGATTTAACTCTGATCATGGATGTATTTAAGATATTAAGATAACTTTTGGTGAAGAAGGCATTATATTTCCAGACTTCTTGATTCTTGTTCTATGTTTGACAGTGCTTACCCTAGAAAAATTTATCTCCTTAACTGACTTTCTACATACAGAAGCATGCAAATTAATGCATATGGATGTTTTAAAATATTATAGAATTAGTAAGTTAATGAGGAAAACAATCAAATGTTTCTTTTTTTATTCTATTCCTGGCAAATTTGTGATTGCATTTTGTTTTTTAGTTAATGGCTAAGCTGAATTAAAAATATTGGTTGATCCATTCATAGTCTGGTAGTTTTTCTGGCTTTACTCAGTTTTACTTAAATATCAATGTATTCTATGGAGTTAGAGGTCTACAGAGTAGACCACAATATTTTAGTCAACCCTTTCAGTACCTAGATAAGTCAAGACAGATGAAAATCACAGCAATTTTAATACCTAGTTCTTACTATCATTTGAATAAATGAGCAATAAGGCTTTACTCAAAGAATTGCATTTGTACTAATTTTCTTAATGCAAGGTTGTACTACTAAAACATGGAATTTCAATTAGCAAGAAACTTGTACTACATTTGATACTTCTTTTTGACAACCTGGAAGATACACTAGCTTCACATTTGAATAAAATAATTTGAATGTACATTTCTTCAATTACTTATTTTGCGTATTTTGTTTGAAAAGGTAAAATTATTTTTTTTATTTAAGGGATTTAAATTTTTGTGCTTATCATGTGAGTCACTGTTTCTGTGGGGAAATGGGAATTCAGTGTGGTACATAACACAATCAAACATTGATATTATAATTGATACATAAAATTGTGGTTTAGATAGGTTATAAAAAGTACTGAAACATTCCACACTTGGAACTGATTGTAAAACAAAAAAAAAGTTATAATATTTTTGGTGTATTGTTTGATGTTTATGACTAGTCTTTCCCATGTTTATTCACAAGTTTATTCATACATAGACTTGAAGAGGAAAAAAGAGTTTCTGATCCTTCAAGACTTGATAATTAATTTTTTTTTGCACTTCGAATACCTAAACCAGAAAGGAAGTATTTTTACTGGATACCCAAAAAGGCATGATTCCAGTTTTCTCTGTTAGTAATGTAATAACACCCTTGTCAAGTGTGAAATGCCACACTGTGGCTTTCTGAATAAGACTTTTGAAATACAATACTACTGTTTTCATTAATATTTGGAAAGGATAGTTTTAACATGAAAGGCTACTCTTTAGAGTATTCTAGAGAAAGAATACACACAAAAATATACTTTATATTCTTAGGCAGTAATTTTGTAAATGTGAAATGTAAATTTTGTCTTTAAATACAGTCCTTTATTCCATCATTAGGAGACATTTTGTAAATGTGAAATGTAAATTTTGTCTTTAAATACTGTCCTTTATTCCATCATTTCAATTAATAAACGTGTGTGAGAATTAAATTTTTAAACTAATTTCCTCTATAGTCACTTAAGATTTTTATACTGCAGAAAAGAATTAAAATGCATGAATCTTTTAGCAATCCTCACTGGTACATTATAGTTCAGCTCCAGAGTTTCCAGACCATGAGGAAAAAAACCTGTCTTTTGTACAAATGAAGTTTTTTGCCTGCTGTCTCCAAAAAGACAAGAGTCTTTATACCCGGAGTTGTGCTTTTAAGTGTGGTGGGCTCTTAGTCTGCATGTCCTAATGCAAAGCTCTTTAAGTTGGGAGGATGTTCTCACCTGTCATTGTTATGAAAACATTTTAAAATGTTAGGTTCACTAACCATAGACATAAATCAAAATCTAGCTTGACAGCTTTTTTGCAGAGATTAGAAGCAATGGATATGAATGGACTTAAATCTACACCAAAAGTTTTGGAGATCAGACCATATATCTGCAATTAAACCATTCCTGCAAGGATGTCCATTTTAACACATCTCATCTCCTCTATATTCTCTTGAAGACACTGAAAAAAACCCATATCAATATGGTTTATAATAATTTGAAAACAATCCCAATTTAAATTTGCATAATCTCATTCTTTTACTTGCTCTTTGTTGTTTGTCAGCAGCTTTTAGTGGCAGCAAAACATCCAGATGACTGAAAAACATTTACCACTAGTCAAACTTTCGTGCAATAGAAACTGAGGCTAATAATATCATACCTGGGCACTGGTTATAATGGTCACAGTTTTTTTTTGTCTCTGTGGTTTCAGGCATTTTACGCCCAGAAAAAAGAAAAACAGCCAGCACGCATTCCAGACTGAAATTTAAACAGCCAAAAATCATTCTACCATTAAGCAAGAAGACAATACAAAGCAAGCAAAGTAAATCCAAACATGTTTAAAGTGCTGCTTTAGCCTGCATGGCCTTTTCATATGATTCATAAAAAAAAAAATAAAACAACCAAAAAACAACACAAAAGAACACAAAAAATCCCCCCCAAAAACCACTAACCCCAAACTAAATTGGGATTACAGCTCTGAAAAAGTGCAAAGCTTCATAATTTTCCTTATTTCTAATATGTATCAACTGCAAAATGCCAGTGTGCCAGGATCAGAATTAAAACCGCATGAACTGAAATATCCAACTTTATGTTCAAAAGAACTAAGAAAGTTCCCAAGACACAACCTTAATTTAAAGAAACAAAATTACAAGAAGTCATGCAGAGCAGAATTCTCCTCCCCTCCTTGGAAATGTGCTGCTCTTTATTATGGAAAGGCAGTAGCCCCTCTATAGTTAGGGTTGCAATCAACTTCCATTATAAAGCCCTATTTTAGCCCCCTGTAACTTTGGCTTGAAAAAATTGGAATATAAATTGCCATATTTTCTCCAAAAGCAAAGAAGAATAGCTGAGAATTTTTCTGTTTATTTAGTGGGGTGTGATGATTAGGTTTTATTTTTAGCTTTTTTTTTTTTTTTTTTTTAGGACAAATTGTTTAGCTGTTACAAAGTTTAAGTGAGTAAGAAAAAAAACACATTTAAATTTTTAGGTTTTTGGAGTTTCTTTACAGTTGCTGGCATATCAGCCCTTATTAGTTGAAATTATTTTCAAATATTTTAATAGAAAAACCCACTGCTTTTTCTCTAGTAGGAGGGATGGGCCTAATTTTTCTGCTGCTTATGACAGTCAGAATGTTTTGCTGGTGACTTGTACGGACATAGGACTAGGCAATCTGATCGATATTTTCAAAAGCAAGTAATGCTTGGAAGTGTTGTGTATATCTTAAAGTGGAGTATAATTTGTGTGTTGATCTACCTGGAGTTTTTGAGCAAGTGATTAGTTTTTGGGGCTCTCTGCATATTCTTGGTTGACATTTCCAACACAGAGGGAATGACTGAGCTTTAAATTAGAGACAGCTTTTAGAAATGCCAGAAGAAAACATATACTTACTGAGGGCTAGTGACTAATGACACAGTGGTTTACACTAGCCACTCCCAGCATTCAGCCCTATTTATCATGCTTGGCTCATTTCCTAGGATTAGGTCCAGAATAGCCTCCGGCCATGTAGGCTGTTCAACAAAGTGTGTAAGAAAAGAAAGCAAGTCTAGTCCATGGAAACATAGTACCCCCTTTTTTCAGATGGTTGTTATCCCTTTCTGGATTTAAGCTTTTTAAATACTTCATGATTAAAGACCAGGCATTCTTGTGGATTTCACTGATTCACTGAGGAAAAAAAATAAAAAAGACTAAAAAAAGGTCTTATCGCTCTTTTACTTTTGTGCAAACCATTTAGAAAAAGTTTATAGTGCTATTTCCATTCTATTAAAATTATCTCTTCAGTGTTAGAGAGTTTTTTTGCCCTGAAGGCTTGATTAAATTATGCCTAAAATTTACACATATATATTTATACGTTTATGTGAAATACATATTTGTAAAAAAATACTTGAAAACAGAGATAAATTTATGCATGCCTATTTATAACAATTTGGACAACCAAAGTTTACATGCACTGTGTTATAATATTAAATACTGTAATTGTTTATTGCGTTAGTATTTTAAAATCCTAACAAGATGCATAAAATGTGAATTTAAATCCAATTCTGGTCATATACTCAAAATATTGCATATACAGGCTTTGGATTCTTTTTATGCAATGCTTAAGATTTCCTTGTGAGATTACTGTGTTTTGTGGCATAACTCTTTGAACACATTCCAATAAAGTTATTCAAAGTTCAGCAGCATTATTTTAATGTTATTAAAAAATACCTGACAATATAAATAGAGAAATTTTAACAGTGGAGTCTGACAAGGTTTTAAAATTATAATAGAAATCTCTGTACTAGGGAGATGGTTCTACTGAACAAGTCAGACTGGTTTTAATAGGATATATCTGTAAAATAGATCCTAAAAATTGAGAAGCAGAAGGGAAATCCTGTGCCAAAATCCTGTCGAGTTAAAGAAGGAAGAAGATGCCAATATTTTCTGTCTTTATATCCACAAAAGATATGTTTAAATATACTTCTTTCGACTGGCTCCATTCATCGTGATAATTAATGTTGAGACCTCTTTGAATTTTGGTTAGAATTTTTGAACCCCAGGAGAACTAAGATCACTCTTTCTGCAGCATCATTTGGGTTCTCTTTGGAGAAGAAGTATGTTCTTTACACAAGCAGAAAGGAGAAAGGAAAACGATGTGCAGGATTTCCTTGGAAGGAAAATCCAAGCTGTCAGGGATCAGGTAAGACATTGCTGGCAATAGATGTTGTAGTTTTGTGTACGGAGCTGAGAGAGCAGCAGAAAAGGTTGCCTTGGCACTTTCCCAAGGCAAGGCTATCAACTACAAAACTCTGAAGAGCCACAGCTGGAAGTCTAGGGAAATGTGAGGACGGGAACTTAGCCTGCAAGACAGATGGGTGTTTACCTGTTGAATTCTCTAATCTGGTGAACTGTGGAATGTGAGCAATAGAAACAGACCAAGCAGACACACTTGCCTGCAGACAAGTCCAAATCAGGGAAAGAATGTTTCCCCAACAGAAACTGGAATGCTCCTAGTTGCCATAGGTAGGCTTTAATAAAAAATACATAATGAAAAATATGAAGGGAATTGAGGGAAAGACGCAGTTTTCAGTGATCTGGATATTTACACAACTAGGTTGAACTTTGTGCTTCTCAGGACTATTTAGATTAGGAGAGCTTTGTATTAATATTTTCAGGGCTCATCATAATTATATTCCCAGAGTCTGATGCTGCAGATACTCACAATGAAGTTTTTTGAGGTAAACAGCAGGAGTCAAAGGTGTCACCCCTACTTCTTACAAAATTCATGATGGTGTGTGAAAGGTATGAGGGGCACATACAGTCACAAATCCTTAAAACAGGCAACAAACAGATCAATAATTTAGAAGTCAAAAGTTCTCTAAAATAAGTTTATATAAACAGAATAATTTTACTTTCTGAGTCAAGACTTAAAAATTACTAATTTATGACAAGATCCAACATTGTGACTCAAAAGAATTTTTCCAGCTGATTAGCTATCTAAAATGCAAATGAAAATCTGGTAGTATCTAGGATAGAAAGTTACCACAATAGCAATATGATTATTGGGTTTTTATTTATGCATTTAATAATACAATGATTAGGAGAAAGATGTGTGAGAGCTTTTTTTAATTAGCAGCAAGAGCTGAGAAAATATGTTACTATTTAGCCTTATTATGGGAGTTTTTGAAAGGTTTAATCCATATATGACATCACCTACACCTAATTTTCAGTGAATATTAAATAACTGCTTTCAGTTACTTATTAAGGCTATATATTAAAGTAAATAAAAAGACAATTTTTTTCCTTGGTTTTAGATCTGCCTGAATTTCATAAAACTGCAACTCTAACCAGCAATATTCTAAACTTACTTGCAATGATGTACAATCCCAACAATTAACCCAATTAAGATTACTGTTTTTGCATCCTTTGCTTGGAGAATTTTCCATAGTCCTTTGAGTATTTTTATAAAAAGTCTAAGAGTATTGGGTGCATGCCTGCGCTAAGAGACTTTGAGAAAACTCACCTGAAATGTCTGTTTTTAGCTTTCTGTAGTGTAATTTATTGGCAGGAAAGGAGTACTTCAAAATTTGCTGGCTTTCTCTAGGGCAATGTTGAGCAAACATTTAAGAAAGAAATTGGCTAGAGACAAGATGAAATCTTTCTGTTATTTCTGCGAATAGAGTGTTTAATAGAGAACATACTGAAAACCTTTACATTCCCGTGAGCCAATATATAATTTTAATTGGATAATTTTTCCCTTGTTAATATTAGTTCAGGTATTTTTCTTCTTCCTCCTTTCTGTTCCTCTAAATGGACACTTTTGAAGCAAGATGTTGTACAAACGTGGTTAGTACATTTTCTAAATGTCATTTCAAAGTTGAATGCTTAATGATTTGTAGTTTTTACACTATGTATATATCTGAAAGCTTTCCTCAGCATAAGCCTGCTAAAATAACTCACTCCAGGATGATTTATTATTTTTGTTCAACCAGGTGCTTCATGGGTTTGGCAACTTTGGCAGTGTTATTGTCTATAATGACTCTGCATTTGGTGTTTGATGATGTCAACATGTGCAATGAATTTACTGGCACTGACAGCAGAGAATATTTCATTCCCTTATCTCTTTGTGAAGAAGCAAGATTCATCTCCCCTATTGCTTGTTTTTCAATACTTCTCATGTAATCTTACTGATATCTTTGATATGTCTCCTTCTCAAGAATGTTTAGTTATGATTGTGCTGAGCTAATAGTTGTTCACAGAAATAGAAATACACTTGCTATGTTGAAATTTCTTTGGAATCATTGTCACTCCCTATTTTTTTCTCTTGATCTCTCTTAGGTATCACTGTTTTGTTTGGGAGGTAGTCTCATTAACAAGTTTTTCTCTTTTAAGTAGATCTGGAATATCATTTGGTAAGATGTGGGGATACAGAGAGTACATCTATTTCTTTAGAGGAAGGAAAACTACCTTTTTTTTACTATATTAGTCTCTCTTTCATAACTGGAAGATAAACTAAATTCATGTGAAAATATTGACATTTTTAGTACTATCTAATGCAATATTCATGGTACTTTTTTAAAGTTCTGTGCAGTTTTTTGAAGTTTTCCCTGGACTTGAATAGCAGTCATATAACTGCAGCACATTCTACAAGGAAATTTTCCTTGTCAGTCTGGTTTATCTGATGTATTACCATCATTAATTTGCAATTTTTTCTATGGTCTTTGAGGAGTATTTTATTTATCAGTCAAAAGTTATGAAGTCTTGTACCTGACCATGAATGTACAATTTCTTATCATAACAAGTCTGAATAGTAACTACTGCATATTGCAATGCACATTTGTTTCATTTGTGTTGTATGAAACAAGCTTTCATACAACTTTCAAACAACTTTCTCATATTATATTTCACTTTTGCCTAACTAGCAGCTTGGGCGATAATTTAGCTTTTTTAACCTTTTCCTCATTAGTCTTGCAAGTATAGAACCTCCTGTTTCTTAGAGGATTAAAACAGGATGACTATTGCAACCTAAAGTTTTGCTAAGTTTTAAGCGCTTACATCATAAGTACATTTTTTTTTTAATGGATACTGAGCATAATCCAATCTGCCAGTTTTCCATTACTTATGGGATGGTAAACCATGCAAAATGCAAAATTGTGTTAAATCTGAACTTTAATTAGGATTGATTTAATGACAATTTTTTTCTTTCTTACTTAAATGTCTCAGTGGAATGTAACAAATACCTTTCAAATCCTATTTTAGGAAGTAGTTTTCAATATGCATGGCACTGCAGCTGTAACTACATAGATATCATACAGGGAAAAGTAATCTGTATGTACAAATTTTACTCATCCTCCTAGTCCCACATTCCTCCCATGTTCAGGAGGGTCTGAATATCTCTGCTAAGTGAGCTGTATCTTTACAGCTTATACTGTGCTTATACTTGACCCTGGAAAAAATAAAAACAATGACCTAAATGCCAATCTCTATGATCAATTAAGGCCATGCACAGCAGAACACAAAAAAAGAAAAAAAAAATAAAAAAGGAAAAAGCTCCATCTGGTTCAGAAGACAGTGGCCAGTCCCATAAATAACACAAGCTGTCAGGAAAACACCATTCCTGAAGTACTCTCTGTCTTGGCTTTCTGTCCAACTACTGCTCCACTGCAAGGGGCTTCAGAGCTTTGCTTGGACCAAACCTGTCTCTTCATCTCACTATGAGTGCCTCATTCAGGAGTTATTTCAAAGTAGCAAGGTGGAGGATGAAATGTACAGAAGTAAAGAACATAGACCTATACAGATCTGGAATCCAATTGCACATGCACACGTAGACGGACACACACACAAACACAAAAATCCCATGTACACATAAAAACCAGAAGTCTAGGTTTTCATTTCAGCTGAGGTTTTCTGAAACAGGAAAAAAAACCCAACTGCAACACTGAGTTTGGAAAAAAACAGGACAAACTCCATACTAATCTCACTAAAGTGTGAGATTAAGATGAACAATATGAACAACATTTTTGCTTTATTTGTTTTTCAAATCAATGTCTTGGGAGCTAATAACATTTGTACTCCAGTAGTATCTACTCCTAGGTCTGAAGGTGAGAGTGCTGGGTGAGGTACAATTATAAGGTAGATAAATAAATAAATGAATAAATGTTCTGGAAGTTTGTGACATTGGTGCACAATAGAAATATGCCTGTCTTGGGTTTTTTTTAGTTGGAAGACAGGTTTCATAGAAAATGGAAATGCGAACAGAGAACATGAGCAGTGCTGAGATGGTGTTGAGCCCTAACACAATAGGAGAAGAATCCACAGGCCCAGCACTGCCTCTGTAGTTTTCTATCATTCACATCAAGAAAGCATCTGGCATCTCAATTTTCTTCCAGATGCCACTCAGCGTCTCCTCTCTGGTGTTAAATTTAGGGTTCAGGATATGTGGGGTACTAGGGAGCATTGAAAATTGCAGTCTTACCATTTTTGAGGAATTATCTCGTGTAAGGGATAGCAAACTTCCTTGATTCAATTCTACACTAAATCTCTAGCAGATGATGGAGCCACTCCTTTCCCAGAATGTTTCACCAATTTAACTTAAACATCCTCCCTCTACTGCAGAGGGAGACAAAGGATTCTCCATTTTTCCAAGATCTTCCCTGGGGAAAAGAACAATAGACAAATAGTTTCTTTAATTATATTTTCTTAGTTAAACATACAGTTTATAGCTGAACTCTGTTTCTGAGGAATCAAATGACTACTCCCACACCCAAAGTATTAAAGCATGTGAAAGTTGTGGCATGAACAAGGTGAAGAGACTGGAGATTTGACTTTCTCAGGGGTAAAATGGAGATCAGTACCCCTGCCTGTTAATCTGTTGAAGAAAAATAGCAAACTGGGGCATTTACTTCTTCTGTCTGTTTTGCTTTTGAAGACAACACACAGAAAACTCACTTTGAAATATTTCCTTAAAGGTGCTTGATCAATCCCTAGGGAGAAATTCACAGCCCGAGAGAGCCTTGTGCTCGGGTTTGATAGAGACAGATAGCAATGGAATACGATACTTAGTGCTCGGAACTAAGAGACCATTATGTGTGCGACTCACAGTGAGACCATGGCAGAATAAAGCTTCCCCCAGCCCCACCCAGAAGTGTGGCTGCCTTTGTAATTTTAATTGGTCTGTGTTTGTGGAGTGGGGCCTCTATTTACTTATGGCTTGGGGCTTGTGTTTACCAAGCCTGGTGGAGGCCAAGTGTCATATCACTGAAGCTTAGTTCCTGCAAGCTCTCCTGCTATATCTTGAGGCACTTTTCTTTTCAGTATCTGTGCCTGTCTAATTCACGAGCTTCTGTGAAACAAGCACAGGAGGGTACAAGGCCTACAGGGAGGAATTACACCTAATTACTCAAATAATTGCTAGGCTGTTGCCTTCTTAGTCACTGAAAATAATTTCCAGGTCCCTGGCTTTTATAGATAGTCTTCTAGAGGCAGGAGGACACAGCCCCCTTTTTAACTCAGCCCATTCACTCACAAAATCAGAACACTCGAGCCTGCAAAATTAATAAGCACCACTTCCATTACATATATTTTAGGTTGTTGTTGCCGTGGCGATAAAGTCAGGGACATTGAATCTCCTCTGTTGAGCCATTGTTATCATCCCTGGCCATCTGCTGCAGAGGAGTGATATTCCATCTCATTTGCATGATGACTGATATATGGGAGGTTTGGAAGGACATATGCCACGGCAATCATGTGATGAAAATTAAAGTGAAAGTTTTGGGCCCAGAGCCGAAAAAAATCTGTGTATGCGCATGAGGCTGTTGATGTGCAAATGTGAATCATATTGAGAAGGTTTGAATAGGGAGGTGTGACGTAAAGAGGGGACACAAACGCAGGTGCTTATCTCTAGGCAGTCAAAGGCGCTGGATGTCATATCATGGGAACTACCTTTCAAAGACACAGCTTTAGTGCACAGTTCAGCACACAAGGGAGGAGAAACATATAACTTTTGGAAACAAAAATAAAGTAAGTTTAACAACTTTTTTCACACTATGAACCCATAGATGTTTAAGCAACCTGTACTGTTAGTAACTTTCTGTTTGTTTTTTTTTGTTTGTGTTCTAAGCTTGCAAAAAGCAAAAAATCCTGTACATATATTGATGTTAAAATCTTGAGAGATTTGCTCTAAGAAGTTTGAGGGGTATTTAATCCATGTTTAAAATGCTCTCTGCAAACTTTTCTTTTTTT
>VYXF01002100.1:0-43774 GCA_013397295.1 Polioptila caerulea | reverse complement strand
TTTTTTTTTTTTAGTGACACTAATGCTGTTCCTTTCACAATGTATGCTTGGTCATTATCTTAAATGCTATTTTGGGCCTCAATTAAAAAATAGCTACTTGTTACTGCTTTGAGACAGCTTTCTGAATAAAATGTCATGGTGTAATTGCATTTATACTGCCTCAGTAAAGCCTTTGTTCATATACATTTTACAATTGTGCAAATTTGCAGCTCTAGCTGTTTGATTTGAGGAAATGATCACAAGTATACTTTTTCTCTCATTTTGAAAAGTTACTGAACTTAAATACCGGCTTTTTAAAAAAGAGAGAAAAAAATGAGGTGGGAGAGGGAGAGTGGGACCAGTGAATTTGTGGGAACTGTTCGATAGATGCAGGTTCATTTGCAGTTCTGTATTACAGACCAGAGAGCTTTCTCAGGATGTTTTAGAATGCTTTAAAATCATGTGTAATGCTTTTGAAATGAAAATTGTTGATCACTGTGCTTATTAACTTTGCTCTAAGGGAAAAAGAGTCTTTCAAAGCATGGCATTTCTATCCTTTAAATTATTTGGGATTCAGAGAGGGAATTGAGAGCTTCTGATTAAAAAAGCGAATACTGTACTTCAGAATGAATGTGTGTGTCAGGAAAATCTTTAGAAAGTTAAATGACAGTAATACCAGGCAAGGTTGAAGAATGAAATGGACCTTCTGGGACAACATTTTGCAGTGGGATAATTTTTTGTGAAATAACGTTTGATGCTAGAGAAAGTCTGTTTAACACTCTGATCAGCAATAGCTCTCTCTGACTTTCTTTTGTCTTTAACAAAGCACTTAGTTCACGTTTGTCTTCCTTCATATGTAAATAGCAAGACAATCTTGTGCAAGGTGCTGTGAATTTTTCATTTAAGAGATTATAAAAGCACAAATCCCAGATTTTATCCTTAAACTCTAAAACTGTATGGGGCGAACTTTGTTAGTTAAGGATCTTTGTGGGATTCAAAACAAAATTTACTACCTCTGTTGTAAATTAAATTCATTAAGTTAATTGCGTAGATGTTTCTTTGGTTTGGCTGTGCAGTGGTTTTGTAATTCTTGAGGAAAATTACACCATTTGTGATGAAAGCATTCTCTGAGACAATCATATATTTCTGCTCTAAGATGACTAACAAATAATACAGATTTGGAATGAGGAATTTCTAAATATTGGCTTTGCCTCTTAACTTCCCAGTTTGGAGCATTTTATTTTTACTTGTAAATACCATCTTTGTGTTATAGTACTTTCATGCCTGCAGGCTAAGATTACCAGTCCTCCTTTTTTTCCTCCTCCTTCTAAATATTCAATTACTCAATGGTAATTATTATTATGTGGCCTTCTTGGCTTACTGCTTTATTAGATTAATATAGATTTCTTGTGCCAAATTAGCGGAAATCACTGTTATACACAACAACGAATCACTCTTTTTTTTTAATTCTTTTTTTTTTTTTTAGTTTTATTTACTTTGTTGAATAACAGGAAGACTTTGACATCAAAGTATTTTATTCTTAAGACTTTTAATATAATATGTCTTTGAAAGCTGAGTGGGAGAGGGTGTCTTTTTGTTTTGCTTTTTCTCTTATAGATTTCTAATAGAAACTTTGGTTAAATTATAACTTAATTTTTTCAGAGATCTATGAATAGTGATCTTTGTGAGTGAAATTGCAGTTCAAGCCCCCTGATCTCTGATTCTCGTGACAGAGGTGTGTAGCAGAGGTGAGGAAAATGAAAACGAAAGAAGAGGAGCTGTCCAGGGTACTGCAGCTGACTAATATTTCCTGTTACTGCACCGAAAAGCATCTTTACTGAAGTGTTCACAAAACTGCCACCATTTGTTACTTTTTCTTTTCCCCCTCAGAAATAGAAAAAAACACTCACCTTACAACGAAGTCAACTATAAATATGATGCGCATGAAAAACTTAATTCAGGAGCCTGTCATCTTTCTGTGAGTGGCAAATACACACTCAGATCACAGTAACTTTCAAAAATTGCTTAGTAAGATTAAATTTCTATGCAGAGGTTTTTGTCAAAGTTACAGACAATAAACTTTACCAGTCTAAATCAATCTATGAGTACAACACAATCGGTTTCTATGGTAGTGCTGTAATGTAAACAAAACAAAGGAAAAAAAAAAAAACCTTCACGCAGATCCCAATCTTGCATTACTTGATTGCTTTTGAAATGAATTCTTGTCCTTATGTGACCTGAAATGTGTGGTTATAAAGCTATAGAAATCCAAACGATCATATTTGTTTGATATGAAATGAAAAAAAAATAGTTAAATTGAAAGTTTAACATCATGAAATTCAAAATCCCAAGCGGTATATAAACATTAAAAGAAACTTTGGACTGCTAATCCTAGGAAATGAGTTTTATGGATTGAATTCAACAAGGCTTCAGAAATGGTTCCATCTGCTGCCTAGCAGCTGGTGAAAGGATAAATTTAATTCATTAATTCATTTGGAAAAAAGGATCCAAATAGTAAAGTCTTCATTGCTCATAATGCACATAGGTGAAAATCAAAACTGAAATTAGGTCCAGTTGATCATCTTTGATGGTAAGAAACATTTTCTTTGTAATTGTTGTAATTATCTTGATCAGTCAGTTGACAGTATATTGACTGTTAACTGGTTAACAGTAGACCGCTATTTTTATATCTTAAAAAGTTGAGAATAGTTCTGAAAGCATAACTCCCCTTCCAGAAGGAACATCCCTACTTTAGGAGTTACAAATTGTGTAGGTTTGAAAAGTTAGGTTCTTTCAGTGAAACAATATTGATGTCTTTCTATAAATATTTTCAACTTGTCTCTATTAAGTCAATTTAAGAATACAAAATAAGGGACCACTGAAATTAGAAAAATGATTAATTCATAGTTAAGTCACCATAATAATCCATGCCCAGAACATCAAATTCAGAGTTTATTTCTTTTCTATTAGAATCATAAGTTTTCTATTAGAGTCACAAGCTTAATCCTTTTTTTCTTGTCTTCACCCATTTGAGTTTCATGTTAAGTGTTACAAATTTAGAGTATGAGTGAAAAATATAAGTTAACAACTGAGAAAGAGAAAAAGCAGAGTTTTGAAAGCAAAATTAATTGGACAAATACTTCAATAATAAATTGGCATTCAAATTCTGGCTATAAAGTTTTCCAAATTACCATAATCTCCAGAAAAAAAAAAATTAAGTGATTGTGTCCAANATAATCTCCAGATAATTTTTTTTTTTAAGTGATTGTGTCCAGTTTAATCTAAATCACAACCAGTGAGTGCAAAGTTAGCTAGGCTTTTGGACAGTAAGATGGTCAAGTGGAAAAATCTCTTGTTCATCCTAGACCAGGCACACAGGTGAACCTGTGCCTCATTACTTGCTGAGGAATACATAGAACTGATGAACCTGTTATCCTGAAACCAGCTAAATAACTTCCAATGCCTATTTTCAATGTTTCTGCTTGAGATGGTGATTTCATGAATGATATTTGGCTTTTCCCACTTCCTCTGTAGCCCATAGCTCGCTGTGGTGGGTTTGTTGGATTTACTATAAAGGTTCTGTTCGCACCCTGTGGGTTGGGTTAAGAATTAGGATTTATGCATTTACTTCTACTGTTGCTTTGTTTATACAGCTTTGGTTTAGTTTTGATCCCTTTTTTTTTGCCTTTGAGGCTCTTCCACAGTGTCAGCTGCTGACTGATAGTAGGAGAACGGCCTCGTGGTGTGAATGAAAGGGACCTAGCGGTTGGTAAACAGAGATAAGGAATAAATAGAGCACAGGCAAAAGGAGATAGTTCTGTGGGAGCCCAGATTGCCGCCAGTCTGTTCAAGTGAGATGCAGTGCCTGTCCTTTTCCCAGATTAAATTAGTGTGCGAAATCTCCAGTGACCTCCTCCCCTTCTCCCCATACTCTTTAGCCAAGCTGAACAGCCTCTGCTGTAAAGTATTCATTTTATCCAGGGACAAGTTGGACAATAGAACTCTCCCTGTTACTTATGGACAGCTGTCGTGATTCATGGGGCTTTTCAGCATTTCATTTTTCATAAGAGTTAAAAGGGTTTTACCTTGTAACTGACGAGAGGTTAGAAATGCAAAGATGCCAGCCCTGAGGTTGTCTGTAGTAAGGAAGTTAATAAATTAATATCACACACACATACACACACACACACACACAAACACATCCCCTCCCCAATGTGCGAAAGGCTGTGTTTTTTGTTAGTGCTGCTCTTCTTATTTAAAGGAGTTTAATTGTGATAACATGATTACACTGAAGCATGAACTGCATGGAGAAATTAACAAGCAGAGACACAGCGATATGCAGGGCCCCCAAGGTTTCCTAAATTAAAGGTGACCAATGCAAACCCAGTGACTGCCCTTTTCCCATCTTTGCCCTTGCTTTTGCCTGCAAGTCCTATCAGTTTATTACCTGCAAATAACTCCCAGGAAAGAGTAAACACTCATGAGATACCTCTGTGGTCCCGTAGTTTTGATTGTTTTTTGTTTTTTGGTTTTTTTTTTTTGTGATTTACTACAAATATATTCAGCATTTTGACTGATTAAATAGACCTTCGGCAACCTTGAGGGTCACTGTGTAGAGTATGTACATAGAAAATGCATCAGCCCATTGTACCCTGGCAGCTAATGAGATTGGTCGTTAAGTAAATGACACAAAGCCTACAAAAAAAGCTTAGCAGCTCACTAGAGTATCACAGAGTGTCCCTGCACACCACACAACGACACAAACAGTGGACTAACCTAGCCCACCCCTGCTTTATTCTACATCACTGCTTCCCTGATGTCAGCGTGAGAGGCAGAACAAAGGCTAAAAGGCACACGGTAAGTCAGTCTGACAATTATGCCCTAGGGAGAAAGTAGAGCAAATCTTAGCCTAACCATGGGGTTGAAAGTCCGTTTCTAGACAAGTAGGTCATAATGAAGGGATTTTTTTTTTCCCCCCTGTCACTTCATGAAGGGGAGAAAAAATGTCTCTGGAATCAAGGTTAGGTTTGTTTCTTGTTTGTTTGTTTCCTTTTCTTTCTGTCTGATTTGCCAGCTTACAAAAGTTTCTGGAATTCTGAAAGTAACGTGGAACAGTATGTTTTGTGAACTGGATATTTCAATTATGGTCTAATGAATTAAATATTCCTTGTAGGAACTGCCACACAGTAAGCATTGCCTCAGATGTACATTACATCTGATGAAGTTTACAGACAGAAAGTTTCTTTTCACTTCTCTGTAAAAATCTGCTGAAAATGTGTTATATATTTGAACGTAAATTTCAATCCACTAGACAGCTACTTACACCCTAAATTCCTGGTACAGTTTTTACAAGCATGCAGATATAAATGAAGTTGCTACTATAATTTTGGGATTTTTAAGAAAGATTTTTTGCAGGATGTCTTGCTCTGTGTTTTCTTTCACATGAGCTGAAATTAAAGAGTTGAAGATTACTGTTTAACAGTTGCACAGTCATTATTTATTTTCTTTGCACAGCAGCAAAATATTCAGCTGATATCTCATAACAGCAGGTGCCTGCCTGTGTAACCAATGATAAAATCTTTTCTAGTAGTGTTTCAGTGTACTACCTCAGGACCCTTTATTTTGCTGAAAAATGGCAACAGGAAGTTGCCGGAAAGTCTTGTTTGCATTACTAAAATGTTTCTGTCTGCCTTTGCACTTTGGAGGCTCAGGGGATGTTAGCTTCAAAACAACATGATATTATTGCAAGATGCCTGTGTGCATTAAGTAATGCTTCTTCTCTCCTCCCTGCAAAACCACTGCAAATCATATGTTTTAAGAATGCTTTATCAAATACAGACAGTTAAAGAAGTGAGGTTTAGATATCAGTCTTCATTACAATTGATCTTTTGTTGTGGTTTTGGGGTTTATCTTTTTGTTTGTTTTTTTAATTTGCTTTGCTTTGCTTTGCTTTGCTTTGCTTTGCTTTGCTTTGCTTTGCTTTGCTTTGCTTTACGAGACTTAATTTAGAAAAAACACTCGTCAATTTATGTGTATTTAGACATATCAGGGTAACCTATTCACTTAATTAAAACTCTTCACAGGTCACAGAAGTCAGTTTGTTATGATATGTCACTTACCCAGGAACATCCTTTTTATTGCATGGGCAATAGAATTATCACCACAGCTTACAGACACTATGATAAAATGTGACATTCTAACACATACATTTGATGACTCCTTGCAAAGGGCTATGAGCATATGCATGTATACTAATCCATGTGTGCATATTTATAAAAAATGTTCACACATGCAAAACACTATATTCACCTATATAGCATCCCAGTTACCTGACTTCCAGTATATATTAGGTATATCTGCGATAATATCTGCTTTTGCATTTCCTGGTAATTCCATTTTAAGAAATAAATGAGAAAGTAACCAAACTCAAGTAAAACTGTGTATTTTATTTTATTTTCTATATTTTTAAAAGTTGCGTACATCTAAGCAATGTTTTCCCTGTGTTACCTCAGCAAACGTGAGATATTCAGGCATCAGAAAACAAGCTTTCTAAGTCCTGTAATTCAAACCTAGATTAACAAAGATTTATAAAGCTTCAGTCTTGCAACACAGTTTGATTTGAAATATGTTAACTGATATTAAGTTTTCAGTTTATTTTAACAGAAAATATTCCAAGGCATTTGATGTTCAAGTGCATCCTCACAGCTTTTAAAAATTAGCATATCCCTGTGACACAGTCGTGTATCCTTTTTACGTACTTACACCAACAAGAGTGAAGGGTATTTGATATTTCAGCATTCTCCTCATTAATAAGTTCAGTTGTTTATACTATTAAAAGCAAAGAGTGATTTCATAGGGGCAATGCACATGCAATAGTGATACAGAAATCATACTGCTGTAATCTGACAATCACATTCTGTAATCTGACAGGTTGAGCCTCAGTAAGTTTTAGTAGTTTTTCACAGCTTCATTTTTTTATCTCTTGTTTGTCATTTCTTTAGTACACCTAGGAGAAAAGACAAAAAACCCTTGATTTCTGATTATTAATGTCATTCATCTGATCTCCCTGATAAACTATGAAACCCTCCAGATTTTTAGAAACCACTTTTCTCTCGACTTTTTGAACTTTACAATCCAATATGAGGCCTCTATCTTTATCTTGGTGCACAGTTCCAGGGCACAAACAGTATGAGCTGTGCATGCAGATCTGAAAAACTTTATGGAATTTTGCAGTTGGTTTGAATAATTCTAAATCATGTTTTTTTGCAAAATTATAGTTTTTCAAGCCAGTAATCCCAAAATATCTGATACATCTGACAAGCAAGTATCTCCAAAGTCACTGACCAACCTCATAAAGGCCTGACGCTGTCACTCCAAAATAAAATATAGCAGACGACACGCGGAATAAACTTTATACTCTACTATATCCAAAAATATAGAGAGAATCTAGACCAAAGTCTTTTACTGAACTGATTGATTTTGGAAGCGCACATATGTACCTGGAATCAGGTCACTTTGTAGTTATTGTGCGCATGGTTGTGTATTATTAAAAACTACATAAGCAAAATCAGTGTTTCTGGATTTTAATTATCTTGAAGTACTTAAGATTACAGATACTTTTTAATTAATATTCAAAAAGGTTTTCTCCCTCTTAACTTTTTTTAATATTTACATCAAATTTCTGTGGAGGAGAATTGGTCTCTGATGTTTACAGAGGACTTTTAATGATACTAGCAACTCTTGCCTTTCTAAAGTAACAGATTTCCGATTCAAGAAAAGGTGATAACCTAACAGCAAAAGATACCTTAGAATGCAAAGAGTTTACGTTCTGGGTAGGTGGACACTGACAAAAAAATTTATACATGAGTGATTCAACTGAGGTGAGGTTGATGGCTCACTTTAACACAGAAAAGTAGGTGTGTAAGTGCTTTGAAGATGAGGATTTTATTGATTTGCTGAAGAGATTCAAATAACATTTTCTAGCACATATTTCAGGTTTGGTTTCATTTGTGAACTTTTCCCTTCACTAAGGAACTTTGGTGAAAAAGATCTTGGCGTTCATTTAAAGGCATGTATTTGAACACTGCTCTGTTGGGCATTAGGTTTAAAAAAATGTTTTAGAACTTCTTCAAATCATCGATTCAATGAGGACCAGAGATTCCCAATTTCTTCTAAAGACTGCTCTTCTTTTTCCAGTGGTAGAGTCACTAGGTCAGTTCCCTAAATCTCAAGAGAAATTTTGACACTTTCGCTGCCCCTCCTGCCCCCAAGTTGAAGCACATGTACAGCATCTGGATTGGCACAGCAAAGTAGTAATGGCTCCAAAGGCACCGTTATGGACTATCAGGTCAATAATCCTTATGTTAAGAAGGATTTACATGATACAGAGTAATGGCTCTGTCAATTCTGAAGTAAAAATCCACTTTTTAACGAGCATAAAAATATTGTTTTGCACTCTTCACATCAGATACAAGGGGAGCTAAAAAGACAAACATATATAACTTGGTGAAATAAAAGTTCTCATTTAAATGTTTGAATAAAATAAATGTTAAAATTTAGGTAGACAGCTACAGTGTGCCAAGCAGGGACCTTTTTGAAAATGTACCTATAGTTCTGAAATTTTTCTTCCTTACTATATTAGGAGAATTATAGGATGTGTATATCATGTCTTCAAATAGCATTTTTATGAGGCAGTCCACAAATAAATTTGGCTTAGGGTTTAGTTTTGTTTAATTTTTCTGCTGTGTGATTTTCTCCTACTTCGGGCAGAGGTTTGACACAATCTAACACGCATGACCTTGTTACAAAAGTAAGTTTGATCATAGAAAACCACAGTTGTGATTTTTTTCCTATTAATATGTTTCCTTTTCTCTAATTGAAAAAAATATTTTCTCTGATTGAAAAAAACCCAAACCACGCACACAAAATACCTTTCTTAAATAGCCCACATTTGGGGAAAAAGTATTTTCTTCACTAATGTGGTTAACTCAGACTCCATAAGAAGCATGGAAAGTCACCAAATCCTAAACAGAAAGAACGAACACTGCAACAAAAATGAAGAGAATGAATACACATGACATTGTATCACTAACATTTTAGAAAATTAAAGACCATTTTGAAGTATGTGTCTGATGGAAATCATCCTATATATAAGCATTCAACATTTTGTGAACAGAGTGCAACTGAACACATAAATCACATTAAATACCATTGACACTTGGTCCAAAGAAACATATATTTATGGCTCAAGTGTATGTCCAAGCTAATCTATGGAGAACCTTGCCATTATTTTTGTGATAAACAGTACTGTCTACAAAAAGGGTTAAAGAAAATGCATTCTGTTGCATCTGCTTACTAAATCCCTTACTTTAGTAGAAATTCAAATTTTGTAAAGATTATTCGTTTTATTGATGCATATAATTATAATCACAAGCCATCTGCTGATTTGGCAGGCATGGTTAAAATTCTCTAACTCTCATAACCTTTCAAGTACAGTGCCCTTGGGACTCTATTTCACTTTTATATTTTGGAAAACATGTAGGGACAAACAAGAGAGGTCATCTGCCGAAAGTCAGACCTGTAAAACATTAAAAGAATAAAGATCATGTCGACTGCTCTTGTTTTAATAGGGGAAAAAAAAGTATTTTCTATTTTGTTTCTCACTTCAGGAAGGATTATACTGGTTTTCATCACACACTTTGGGAATTTGAATTTTTTTTTCTGGGGATTAAAGCTCTCTCCTAGCACCTCTGGGATCTGGGTTCCAAGTTTAAACTAAAAGAACAAATATTGTTCAGTTTGGTTGCCACAGGTGAATTAAATGTATTTAACCTTGGTCTTAATTTTTCTTTTTACACAATTCTCATTGCATTTCCATTTGAAATGTTTTAACAAACACTATTCAAATTTATTTTTTAAAAAATTTGTTTACTGAGTTTCATGGAGAGACACCTATCATATATTTAGCTTTTTGCTGTGAAGCTCAAAAGAGCATTTTGATTTAGAGGGATACATCCATTAAAGCATAAAATGAATGGCTAACATTCTTTGCCATAGCCCTTTAGAAACAAGTGACTTTATTCATATTAACATATCATTGACTGGTGGTTAGCCACACTTGCAAACATTTGGGCTTTTGGTCTGTGAGTTTTTTGTGTCCATCACCGTGTGTAGCCAATATATTTTATGCTTGACAGTTCTTTATTTTTTATAAAATCTTTGTAGTTGCCATTATGGTAAATGTGGTGTTACTCTGCTGCTTCTAGCAGAAAACAACCACAAGGGGAAAAAAAACCCAATCTCTAAGGTGCTCTCTCTGTCAAAAATAATAAAAAAAAAATCCCAATTTAACTAGATGCAGTATACTGACAATGCTATGATATAGGAGAAAGAGTGTTTTTGAGAGAAAATATAGGAAGGTGGAAAAACTATGTGCAGAATGGGATAGTCCAGTGACTTCCTGATATTAGCAGAAGGCAAAGGCAGTAACCCTTCAACAGAGTTGCCTAGGCTCGTTCTGTATTGATGTGTAACTCGCAGGGACAAAAGATGCAACTCTCCTCTCACTTCTGTTTAATTAGTGCATCTGAAGGCCTGTATGCAACATGCATGCTGCTTTACTCCTTTTGGAGGTCTGATTCTCACCCCACACCCTCATTATGAGAAGCAGGAGGGAAATGCACATGTTTAAAAGTGTCTTCACAGCTGAAACTAGGGAAACAGGCCGAGAGTAGCTCTGGTTTATTTCACAACCAATTAAGTATGACATCTGTTGAAACTCAGGAAATAAGTCTCCCTTCCCCCTGTTCATATACTTAAGCTGCCAGTCTTTTGTTTAGATATGATGAATTTCACCAACAAGAGTTTTTTCTTTGGGGTAAATACATGAAATAATAATAATAATAATAATAATAATAATAATAATAATAATAATGATGTAAAATATTTCTTCACTGATTTTTACACTGCATTTCACTGAGTGCATATGACTCAGATCTGTTTGACAGTCACAAATCAAGCAAAGAATTATGTTAATAATTCTTTGCCTAAACACTCACCTTACATGCTAAAAAACAGGGCATGTTTGTGGCAAGCAATGCAGGCATGATGACATTTTAATTTCTGAAAATCTGGCTCTTATTCGCTCCCAAAGGCCAGCAAAAGTCGCAAGAAGGAATTTGCTTTTAATTTATTTACTTACATGGTTGAAAACTTGGCTCAGAACAGAAGACACCAAATAAAACTAGGCAGGTGGAATTATGTATGGTTAAAACAAAACAATTCAAAAGAATTAAATGTAGATCCACTGTCACTGGTGACATCATGTTTCTCCGGTGTGCAACAATTCATAGAAAACCAAGCAAGAAACACAGATAAACTCTATTAGCAACTTTTATTTATATCAGACCCTTTCCATTTATCAGACATTAATCCATGTGAGGAATTTACTTACTTTTATTCCTTTCTAAAATATTGTCCAATGCAAAAACCAAAAGGATGGTATTTCAGTACATACCAACTCTTAGAGTTCAGTTTGCCTCAGTTCTGCTTAGAGCTTGATTGTCTTCTTTCTGCTATATCTAGATAAGAAATATTTACTGTATCATGCTGACCTTTGCCTTTGCCTCTTGGCACTGGGTCGTCCTGTGTCTCTGAAACCACACTGCTCACTGCTCAAAGCTAAGGCTAACTCTCCTTCTCTGTAAGTTACACCATCTACTAGTGCTCCCTTTTATTTGTTCATCAGCTTCGTGTTGTTTGCCAGTTCTTTTCTGCGAGGACTGGCACTGCCCTCGTTGCTGGAGGATGCTTTCCTGCTCTATTTCTCTTGCCTTCCCAGCCCTATTTCACAGCACAGCTCACATGGCATACGAGTCATTTAAGCTTTAAGATGCTGTTCGGTGATTGCCATAGGTTCCTTGGTTAGGAATCACCATTTGGTGAAATGTCAGTGTGCAGAGTGAAAGTGGCTAGACCTGAGCTAGTCATCCAGATTCCCTTTGGAGTCAGTGCAAAGAGACATTTCTTGTGTGCAATTCATCTCACCCTGAAGAAGGGTATGGAATGAGTAAGATGCATTACACATCTACATAGCCTCAGAGATGCCTGCAGGTTGCCTACAGGCTACCCAGAGACCATGGGAATCCAGAAGTTACTGTCTCAGAAATATATGTTTGCATTTCAGGCATGTAAAGTTACGAAGATGAATCCTGTCTTTCCCATCCAGCTTGCAAACTGGACTTGATTTCTTCTTAAATTGTCTCTACACAGAAACATTTCTCACATATTTATGAACGACAGTGATATGGATGATACGATATAGATCAAAATATCTTAGATCAAAAGTCTAATGTCACTTGACATTGATGAAAATCTTTGTCTGCTTAGCTATTAATGGGGAGCACAATGACAGAAGTGAACAGTTCTGTATTTGTTCCTGAAATGTAATTTTTACAAAAGCAAAGGTGTCAGTTCCTTGTTTTCTTCTTAGAAGCCATTATATTTCCTCTAAAAAAAAAATTTAAAAGTTTATTTTCTCAAAACTACTTCTTAAAAAAATAGAGAAACTAACAGTAAAATTTTAACACTCTCCATTAATTCAAATATACTTTGACTCTGTTGGATTTTTTAAACACTGCTGATATATTTCCAGAAATTTTCTTTTTCCTGTTGGTCACAAATTAGCATCTGGAGACACCTTTAGGAGTGGTTTCTCTGTCTCCTCAGGCTTTCAAGGCTCTGTTTCTCAAGCTTCAAAGTAATAGAAAGATTGATTTGATTATGGTTTTGCACTGTTTCAGTGGGTGATTATAGTGATTCAATACTCCCCATGCTTTCATAAAAACTATAAACAAGCTTTCAGATTAAAACTTCAGATGCTGTGCATACTTTGCAAAGGTTTCAACTATTTTTTTTCTTTATTCAAGAGATTTGGTGACAGAAATTCAGATTTTTACAGAGTTATTTATCATGCCATGATTTTAGCACATAGGGATGTGACTTTTAAACAAATAATCTTTTAAATTTCTAGAGACAGCTTCTCAAAGTTCCTTCAGATCAAGGCAAAGTTCTTAAATTCTCCAAGTGGGCAGTTCAAGATTCCTTCACTGTTCAAAGTTGCATGCAACTCCACAGATCTGTGCTAATTCCTAGGTAGAGGATGGTCCCTATGGGAGAGTTTTTTGGCTATGCACTTCCCTAATCCATGCCACAGAAGGCACAGGTGGGCTTTGGAAGCAGGGAGCGATAGCTGCGTCTCTGAGGCTGTTTTGCCTTTTCAGACTCTTTCCCTGGGAGTAGGATAGGATATAGGAGTAAATTCTGCTGTAGATAATGCTCAACTTGATCTTTTTTTTGAAATTATGAGTTTTACAAAGGGTGAGTGACTCTGCATCTCCAGTGGTACCTCCACAGACTCAACATCAATGAAAATCATGCACAAGATTTTGGGCATGCAAAGTTTTTTACGGTATAAATTGTCACCAGTTCAATAAACGTAAGCTCTTATAATATTGTAACATTTCTCCTGAAAAACTTAAACATAAAATTCTCAGACTTTTCTTCCCCAAAATCAACACTTAAGTGTCTATCATTAAAAAGTGTCTCCTTACACATCCCCCAGTCATTCTGAATAGCATGAGAGAATAAACAGCTTTAGCCCTGAATGCTTTGGGCCCAGTGTTATTTATAGCAACAACTTTAGCAATACCAGTTATTTTTATTATTATTGTGTCTTACATGCTACTATGCTGTGATCATGTGGAATAGTACTGTAATACTGAATACTGCTTTCAATCAATGATTGCCAGCCTAGGAAAAGCAAGTTCAGCATTGCAGATGCCCTCCAGGTCACAGGGCTTACTTCCCTGTTTATTTGGGCCTTGGTATCTATTAGCTAGTTGCAGGATGATTCTCTGTCTTTTAAATTTACATGATACTTTAGGAGCAAACATGTCAAGTTTGTAAGAGGAAACAGTATGGAAAACAGTATGTTTTTTGGCACCCAACATTTTTCCTTCTTCCTGAATCTCCAACAGAGATGCCCACAATAGGAATACCTATACCAGCTCAATAGACTCTTCAGAGAAGCTGCCTTCTAGCATCCCAGTTCCTTCAGTGTACAGCATGAAGTGTACTTCTAGTAGAGAGGTATTTAGCCTGGCTACTGACAGAATTCAAGTTAAGCAGACCAGACCTCAGGAAGGGTGAAACTCATTCCAAAGGTGAAGTTTTTCAATTCACCAAGTGGAGAGGACTTTTTCCCTATTTCCAGCCTGTGGATGAAGGAGGAATAATATTCTTGAGAACTCAGGAAACCCAAGACAAACCAGTAACATGAGAAGACTTTGACTGTGGGGAGAATAGTCATGCTATCCCTGGGAATTTTTTTTTCCATGAACAGTGAGTGAGATACAGTGTGTTGGAAGAAGGAATAATCTGGTCAGAGGAAGAATCTGAGACAAAATGAGTATTATGTAACAATTTTCCCTGGCCTGACCTGAGTGATCAGGGGTTTCTGTGAATCATTAAGCCCAATTAATGCACCTTCAGGAAATTCACTTTCACTTAATCCAAAATCAAGCAGGAGAATTGCTTATAATGGTGCAATAAATAAATATCTGCCTTTTGAAAGATCATAACCACCCAGCTTACATTTTCTCTCTACTTAGAGTGTTCCAGCTGTCAATCCAACTTGCACAACCTAGGGTGCCTGACGGAAAGAGGTGGTTTGTTACAGTAATGCTCTAAGGAAAGTGTACTATTCATTTCCTAGATGACCATTGACTTGGACTGCCATGGTGCTTTTGCTTTGGTGTTCTCAAAAGGAAATTTATCATATTTTGGGCTGTCAGTCCTGCAAGGTTTACCTGGAGCTGGAAGTTTAAGTTTCTCCTTCCATCATCATATTAAGATGTCTATGTTCCTGCCATAAATTTGTCAATTTTCGTTGTCTCATGTGACAGTTAGCAAGGAATTCACCCTCAATGAACAGGACTGTTGCAGATAAAACTGCAGGTTGCTGAGCTCATTCTCACATAAAATGTACTCACATGACGTACGTGTATGTTGTCCCTTTGGTGTCTGGTGAAAATTTGCTTTCTCTGCTAACCTCTGCAGATCTTACACTGAGGAAATCTCCTCAGACCAGGGCAACCCCCATACAGATATTTTCAGCATAAAATCATGTTATAAAGACAGCACCAGTTTAGAATCCTGCCCTCAGTTATATGAAAAACATTTTCTGATTGTTGACACAAACAGGACTTGAATTTTGGAAGAGCTGTCACTATTCCTGACTTTAGCCATAGTCTTTGTAGCTTCCCATAAGAAAGCTTAAATAACCAGTAGTGACTACTACCCTTGATCTTATATGGTTATAAAAAATACATCCTGTTCAACGTAGCTAGAAAATGACATGTTCTATTTACTGGCTATTGAATTACCTGTTGGAATTACGTAAAAACATGAGCAGTTTTCTGAAAGTCTTAAATCATTGTTTCATTAAAGTTTACTGTATAAAATGATACAAACTCTCTCCCTAACTGCATTAATTCTTGTGCTATTATTGCTTATATTACTTAAACCATTATTTTATAAGGAAATTTTCTAGTTCCTAGATCAGCAAGCCATAAATAAATATCCTCACTCAACAATCAGGTAAGACAAGCTAAATGGCTACAGGGATCTAATCTTCTTTATATAAACTATTAAGCAATATTGCAAAAACCCTCCTTTCATTAGCTTTTATGTCCTTAGATTCCTACTCCTGTTGATGCATTTAGTAACTCAGAGAACATGGTGTTTATCCAAAGAATGTTTCCACGAAAAAAAAACTGGGAATGGAAGGAGTTTTAAGCATTTCTTTTTTTTTTTTTTTTAAACTGCTCTGCAAATTCTTTGCACAACAAACCTCGCCAATATGTAAACAGGGCTCTAGCTACTGTGTTTGTCCACAGCTAGAGCTACAGATGAACACAGTGTAGTTGTGTGATGACAGGAACAGCTGACTCATTAGTAGAGAGCAGTGAAAGGTAATTAACCCTGGGAAAAGTACAGCTGCCATGCGAGCTGTTCCTTTCTGTAGGATCTGATTAGAAATTAGTGTTAAACCACTGATTCTTTAAAAAAAAAAGTCATTGATAATTCACTTTCTCTCTCAGGTGTAGCCCTTGAAAGGGGCCTAGGATAGAACTAGTGTACAAAAGGTCTTCTGTCTATAAAGGTCTTTTCTGAAAGAAGTGTCCACCTGTTTGGCTGCTTCTGGACTTTTCTCAACTATGAATATTGTCCCAGCTTTCAGTGTTTTGAGGACAGCCTCCAAGTACATGGGCAGTGCAGAGAATGCACTGTCAAAATGATTTAAGGTTGTTGGTTGCTGTAATGGAGTCTTTAGTGAGGCTGATTATTTAAAAGTCGCAGCTACTACTTCTTGCACCAGGACACAGTTCTGATGCAAAATGATCACACTTCTTCAAAAGCAAGCAAAAATCTATCTCCTGAATAGGTAAGCACAGCATATGAAAATAAAAAGAGGAAAAAAAGGATTATGCCCTGAGCACAAAAAACACCCCTCAGCCCATCCCTTTTCCTTCTTACTTTGGCATTTGAGGTACCAACATAAGACACAGAGCCTGTGATTTAATTAGAGCCCAAACAACAAGCCAGACTATTACATAGATAAGCAGACACTTGATTAAGGCCTACTTATCAAGAATGAAATAAATATCACCTAAAATAACAACATTTCATTTAGTGTGCTTTTGAAATTTCTAAACTGCTATTATTTACAGCTGTCACATGCAAAATAGTTTTGATCACCTTACTTTGTCAGACTTTCTGACCAGGACTGCGTATTTGTATACCTGTGTGATTAACACTTGTGAGTGCTTTCACATGCAGATAGCTTGTATTATTGAGGTCCACCAGGGTGTCCTGGTTGTTTTCAATGCAGCCAGGCTTACGCTAGGGAATCCGAAGAGTAACTCAGCTTTAAGTGACAAAGTTTGTAAGACATCTCTCTATAGGATGATTTTTTCATCTCGCTGCAGTCCAGTTTGCTACAACAGAATTATTATGATTACTTTTCCAGTATAAAATAGTACTACAAAGATATGTTCCTATAGCATTATTTTTAACTCAGGATTGTTTTGTGGTATCGCAGGTCACTTTCTTGCCACTCATCTAAGAGGTTCACATTGAAAGAAACTTTCCTCTTTCAATGTCTTTTAAATTAAACACAGTGCTTGTTGTGTGCGATATTTGAACTTAATGTTACCACAGTATATAAATAAATTTATATATACAGATATATATATTTGTATGCACACATACATACACACACACACATATCTTCATATAGACTCAGAAATATATATAAATTTATATATATATACCTTATTGACATTTTCTGCAAGGAGAGCAAAAATATTCAAAGGAAAACAGTTAAAGATATTTTCTTGGAGAATGTTTCTCTACACAGGACAACAAGCAGATATTTTTGATAAGAGTCTAATGTGTGAAGATTACAGTTATATCCAGATTGCCTAAGATATTAGGAGAGAAAAGAATGGAAATATGTTTTAAATTATTTTGCTGTTCACCATAAATCTTTTCATACCCATCCTTCTCAGTATTGTCCTTTTTTATTGCCTTTTTTCTTTTTTTTTTAATAAAAAAACTTACTGTGAAAGTTTCAGGGGAAATGAAATGAGTAGGCTACTAAACTGATGAATACATGATGATAAAAATAATATTTGCTACATTAAACTATGTTTAGAAATGCACAAAAGCACTTACCAGGACTCTACATTGTATCCTCATTTAGCTGAAAGGTGAAAAGACTTGCTGAGGGGAACAGAACAGATCAGTGTCAGAGGCAGGAAGAAAATTCTAGAATCCCTTTTTTCCAGTTATTTGCTCAATCATGGTGCCTTCTATTTATGTGTACACAGAAGAGAGGTATCATTTTAGGAAATAATCTTTGTCTCACTTTAGAACCATAAAAGCCTCTGAAAAGAGAATTTGAACCACCATTCCTGGTGATGCCGACTTCTCATCATAGGTTTGAATAAACTGAACATGCTTTTCCTTGCTCCACTTACCTGATGCAAATGTATGATGAACAAAACATTTTGCATAAGAAGTCTGTCCCAAGGAACATTTGACATGCATATTTTTCTATCTGACAAGTATTAGTCAATTTTTTGGATATCCTTTAATGTTTTGATTTGCAAGGTGGTATTTTTATTCTTGGAAGTTTTTTTTCCTGTGCTCTTCAATATGTTCCTAAGATCTTCAGGGCAGTGCAGCAGTGTAAGAAAGCCCCGATTATCTTTCGCAGTTAGGGTCATTACAAGTCTTTTAAATGGTGACAGACTGTACTTCACATGGCACTCTTGAAGTTAATGAACATATGTGATTTGCATGTTGAGGGAAGGCACACTTCTTCCCTTTGTGTGACTTTCCCTTTCCTGGGACATGCCTGTCATGCTTAATGAAGAGAACTTGTTCAGAAAGGGCCGATGAACGCATAGGATAGCAGAATGGTAGTTATATTTCTTTAGTAAAAGTAGTTTGTATTTTTAGGTTTATTGTTCCTTTTCCCTCCATGTCAGAAAATGTCCAGTCAGCTATTTAGCCATGGGTTTGTCCAGCATAAGGATTACGATGACCTAATTCTGACTATTAAAATATTCCTAAAAAATATGGCTGGAACAGTCAGATATCACAGGGAAGGAATAGAAGAACCTCGATGAAGCCTGTAAGTATGTGACAAGTGACCACTTTTACTGAACCTAACCAGCTTCAGAACTTCTACGGAGATTCAGTGCAACACCCCGTAACACCACAACGACACCCCTGAAAATTGCCCTCGAAACCCACCAATTCCTAACTAACCTGTTGGAAATCAAGTGAGGTAGAAGCCCTGTAATAGTGGCGGCTGAACAGCGGGTGTTTAGCAAACATCAGAGCCAGAGCAGGATCTTCCTGCTAACTAAGCTGGCGGTAAGAAGAGTAACAAAACCCACACAACTTCGCTGTTCTTGGTTGTGCTGGTCTGTGTGCTCAGGCTGGCCTCAATCACTGGGCAGCCCTTCCATGAGCAGAGCGTGGTCATCCCTCGCTGGAGGCGGCAGCGATCCCCTCACACAGCGCCCCGCAACAGCCATGACTCCGTGCAGGGAAAGTCATCCTGGCTGGAAAAGAGTAAAAATGTTTTAAAGGAAAACAAACCCTCTTTTCCCGAGTCAATGATGCGTGCTCTTTGAACTTTCTTTTAAAATTGCTCTGAAATCATAAGGTTGTTATGGAGTGGTTTTACTCAAAATAATGCATATCATTGTAACACAAGCCTTGAAGTTAAGTGGCTACTTTAATGAAACATAGTTGCCATAGTTACTGCCGGCGAGCAGAGAATAACTTTTAGTTCTTTTGAAGCTATAAATTAGTTTAAAAAGAGGAAAAGGAATAAACAAGCATGCAAAAGTTTATTATTCAGTGTTTCATGCCTGATCAACTCTTAAAAAGGAAAACTCTCCCTGGACTAGAGCATTAACTTTTTCTAGCTGAAATCTATAATTGCCCATCAACAAACACAAAATTACTTTTCAACTCTCCACTATGTCTGTTTTCATGTTTTCCCCCATTTTTTTCCCCTGAAGAAAGAGAGTTTTTCAAAGTTCTGCTTGCAGGATTTTGTTAATAACTGTCATTTTACAGCACCTAAATTGCTATAAAAATAATGTTCTAAAGGCAATAATGTATTGCTTAACACAACTCACAAAATCTATGGTCTAGCTCTATTATTCATTATAAACACTGTCTTAAAGCTGATGAGAGGGAAATGAGAATTTATCATAGTGAAGATGTCTTCTAGGACCAGCTTCATTGTTTTTCAGTTTAGCATCGAGATGTGCTCTATCCCTGAAGTGTTAATGGAGGTCACTGCTGTTGCTCTCCTTTACTGTGTCAAAGCAAAAGAGTTCCTACATAGTTGACTATTGAGAAACAAAATGATGTTCTTTCCAGTATATCACCTTCAGCTTATGAGCCTCTGGAGCAGTCGTGATTAACAGGACTTCTACGAAGTTTCTGTGTAGTTACAAGGACAGCTTCAATCTTCTGTCATTTTTTTGCATTAGCTATGATTATGCTTTTACCACCAAAATGCATTTATTCTAAAGGTAACAATACCGACTCAGAGAATAGCTTATGTTTCATCTATATTTATCAGCACTCACTGTACATTTGTGTCTTCATTACCAGGAAATATTAAGGGACATTGTGCCATCTATTCCTGTTTACAGTTTATTATGCAGAGATAGGAAACACTTAGCATGTAAAATGAATGTAGAAATTATTCCTGGATAGAAACACGGACATTTCCCACTCGTTGGCTCTTTCTCCTCCATCACCGGATCAGAGTGTAATTGTCAGTAATCAGGCCTGCTTGCTGCTGATAAAACCACTCTGAATGCTAGCAGCCTTCTTTGTGTGATGACTCAATTATTCCAGAAGTGCCTCATCAAATCTGCCCCATCAGCTGGGCTAATAAATAAGGAGAAGAAACTGGCCCCCCAAAGCAAATTATAAATCCATTTGCATTAACCATTTCGCTGGTCCATGATCTAGGCAGAAATAAGCATGGCAGATTGCGTTAAGCTTATTTGAATATGTTTATAATGTTTACAGCTTGCAACCTTTTTTTTTTTTCACAAGGTGTTGGAATTATCGGTCATGAATAGCATCTAAATGCAGTTATGTTAATTACAGCAAAGCCTCCGGCATCTTTGAGGGACAGTTTGTTGCTTAAATCAGGTGAAAGTTAAACTTCTCTGCTAGGTGAAATATGATCTTGGCTTTGGAGTTACTGCCCTGTTTAAAAGAGAGGATGAGTGAAAGAGAAGTTTTTTACGTGTACTAGAAGGGCAGCTGCCTGGGTTACCAGCCAGTCTCACACAGCTTATGTGACCTTCTGTTCTCCTCATGGTAGAATAAAATAAAATAAAGTTTAGCATCAGAGTTGAGAAAGAAAATGCAATCGTTGAAATAGCCATAATTCTGCTTCCTGAGTACTTTATACCGAATGAAACAAGTGCAAGAATGAGTATTCTGCCCCAAGAAAACTCCTTTCTGAAACTCAAATTATACACAAAAAACCAGATGTTCCCAAGTAGAGTTCTGCAGATTTCTTGCAGGGATGTGTAGGCCAAATGAAATTCAGTTACTCATCAGCTGAATATTTTACATGTACTTCAGGATCTCCCTGAGGCTTGTGCAGAACTTGATGTGTAAAGTCACAGACTTCAGACTGTGCAGGATAAAGATCTGAATGAAGACCAAAGTTATTTTTATTTATTTGTAATGGTATATTTCTTTCACATATTATTTTCTCAAATACTAAATACACTGCATTATTTTTTCATAAGAAAGAGAAATCACTGTCACAGTAGAAACACAAGAAATGTTCAGGGATCATAAGGGTGAGCACACTGGATTTTGTTTTCTTGGATATTACTTTTATTCTGAGTTAACAAATCACAAACTGAAGCCATTATTCATTCCCATATTTGCAATATATCAACCAGTGATGTGGTAAATGAGAGAAAATCAAATTAATCTGTTGGAAATGGAATGTATTATGCTTAAAAAAGCTTTTGGGATCTTTCATAAGTATTGCACAGCTTTGAGTATTGAAATTCTAATAGAGAAAAAAACTTCAGTCTTCTGCTGAGATAATTTTGTGGTTGTACAATATGTCTTAATATAAAATCTTCAGGAGCTCTGGTAATCTGACTTGAATGAGTGGACTTTTACCCAGAGATAATGGATCAACAAAAATAGTTGTTTGAAGGGATTTGTCACACACATCTGATGTAGAGGAACACGACCTAAACTGTCATTCACATCAGTATCCTGGTATGACTCATGGATCTCAGTAGGATGGCTCTTCAGAGTCAGTACAAATCATATTGCACTGGAAATGGCTATAAAGCAAGGAATGAATTGCAAAGGCTCCAGGTGACTTCACTGAACAATTTCACTGACAAATCAAGCAACTCATACATTCCATCTTTGTGGGTTTATAAAGTTTATTACTCTAGTTGAGTTGAGATGATGGTTGAAAAGGATGAAATTTTTCTTTATAGGCAGGCAGGCTTCACCTTCTAGAATAAAAAATACTGTTCAGATACATAGGCAGTTGAAGTGTAAGCATAATTTACTGTCTGTAAATTGTTTTGAATTTTTGTTTAAAAAAGAGAAATTAGTTAATGCAAGCTGTGAACAGATTGGGCCAAATGAAGATACATGTGGACCCCAGGGGAGTGACCCCCAGCAAAGAACCTTGATTGACAAATAAGTAAGTTAGCTCTGCCTCATTTCCATAAACAATGATCTTATCAACAAAGCCACCAACAACCAAGTTAGATGTTCTTTGTGGGCTCTTGACTCTGAGATCTCATTTTCTCCAGTTGGTATTGCAGCTTTCTGCACTTCTTGCAATACCTCAAAATTTGACCCATGATAATTTTATAACTCATAAAACTTACTAAATAAATTCAATTTAAAGGCCTTGATATTCCCCTGAAATCAGCACGAAGCCTTTTTTGCTAGCTGAACTCTCTGATCTCAATATTTATATTTGAAATATAACTTACTTCTTGGAATGTGAACAAGGGTGACACATAGTTTAGATTACATGAAGGGTATGTCACATCCCATGACACAGCGGAATCCTGCAGAACCTTGTTTATAGCATGACAGATGCATGACATTGTATTAGACTTTTTCTGAAACACCATATCTTCAAATGTGGGTATTCACCCACGAATCAGCTGAATGGCAGCCAGCACCCTGTTATGTGAAAGAAATCAAACCCAGCACATTTAAACTTACTAACCAGCAACTTCTGTTGTGTTTAAACACAGTAGAGGGGTGCAGGCTTTTGTGTTCTGACACTGTTGCATGTAGTTTTTCGGAACAATTTTAAAACCTGTCCCCCAGACCCATCCCAGTCCAAACTCCTCTTTTTATAAAGGAGGATTTTCAATACACTAGCTTATTATGTAAAGCTGAATGCGGAAAGTTTTGTGTATTTTTCCTTGTCCTTTGTGCACTTTTCCAAGTGGATCTCAGCTGTGCTGCCTTAACTCTCGGTCCCTTAGGATGAGAGAGACAGCAGATGGGGTTAGGGCAGAGGGCTGATGCTTCTGACAGCAAACGGCCTGGTTGTTGAGTGGAAGCTGTGAGCGTCAGGAAGCTCCTTTTCCCCAGAGAACCAACTAACCACTGAAGAAAGTTGAAAATGAGCCCTTTGAGAAACGCTATTAAAAGTAGTAAAAAATTGCAATCGTGCAGATGATGTGCTGCTGTGCGGTTATTCGGATGCTAATGAGTTTGACATTGGGGAACTCAAAGGGTTTGCAGCTACTCCCTTATGTGATTTAGTTCTTTATTGGCAATCTTTGAGAAAATTAAGGAAAAATATATTGTTAATAAATACTTAAGTTGCTAGAATTTTAGAGAAAAATCTTTTAAGTCTGTGTCTTTAGAATGAGTTTTGCTCACAAACGTAGTTATTCTCAGAGGTCTTTTGATTTAGGTTCGTGTGTTTTGAACAAAGAGGAAGAGGAAGGTAGAAAGCTTTGAGACTTCTTTTTTGGTTGTTTTTTTCTTATGCATATTGAAATAGAATAATAGTAAATAGGACTTTGAGGATAAACAGCATCTCTTTCTAGTAACATGTAGATTTATAAAAAGCTTAAAAAATCCTTTTGGTATTAAGATGGTTTGCTCTGGGTTTTCTCCTTTCTTTATCATCTTACGTGTGTTGCCTGTTTCATTATTTGATAAAAGTGTACTGATTATAATTAAAAGTTCTGTATTGGCTGAAACTAGCACTCTATCTATTGGGATGCAAGCAGAAACTATTCACTCTAGAAACTCTAGCTTCCCTGAGAATCTGATTAGAATGAGCCTTTGCAATTTCAGAAATGTAACATTCGAAATTTTGTTGGAAAAAACATGATCAGATACCATTAAAAGAACAGTTAAAGTTCTGAAAGTTTATCTGCAAACTTTGTCATTATTTGGATATTTTCAATGAATAGATCTATTTTACTAAATACACTGGATGATATGAGAAACAGACCTCTGAATTTGCAACTGATAGCAAAATTTTAATGTTTTGGTCACTAGTGTTAGGAACAACCCCTAAATAAGACTTGCCCTTAATAACTGCTCATTGTCAGATTCTTCCAGGTTGCAAGTGGCTAGAACTTTAGCTGTTAGAAGGCTTTGGGTATTCAATATTTCTGAAAAAGAGGACCTTGATCTTTCTGAAAACAAGGATCACGTTGTACACTCAGATGTGAACTCCTGCAGCTCTACTTCCCTCGCTGGGACTGTTGACTTATCATAAAGTCCCTCACAGAAAGGAATAAAAATTGACTATAGAGAAATGTCAAAGATTTCCTAATTTGGCTTATGCTGAAAACACTCTCAGCCTGCCAAACTTTAAACTTTAATAATTGAAGTCAGAAAAAATAAAACAGAGGGATTTTCTTCCATTTTCAAAATATTTCAGAATGCTTCTCATTTATTTTACATCATGAACTGAACCATCCCACTCAGTCAAAGGGGTTCTGATGCAATTAAAACATTTGGCTGAGGATTTCTACATATAGAAACGATAGATTTTTGTCCACACAAGATGAAAACTTTTCTTCGAGCAGGTCTATTCATAAGCTATCAAACGGGCATTAATGATGTAAAGAAACTACTATAAGAAAAGAAAAAAAAAACTTGCTCTTTTTGCTTTTTGGAAGCATTATTGATGCCTCTACACCCTTTTGTAAAACCACAGAAGAAAATATTGCACCTGGATTATTTACCCATTTGATTTAAAGAGTGTCTTTTTTCATCTATGTTTTATTTAGTATAGCTGTTTTTTTTTTTTTTCTTTTTATTGTTTTTGGTTTTTTTTGTCTGTTTTTTCCAGAGAATGAATTTGAGGATTATCTGTTAAATCAGGCAAGGCATCTTGGGCTGTGTGACAAATTGGGTCCTTTGGAATCTGCACGCATTTTCACCTGGAAACACGCAAAGGTGGGATAATTAATTTACAAAAATTAATTTAAATAGAAATATGGCTCTATATTAGCAGTAAAATACTATGTGATTTCATATGTTGTGCCTTATGCACTAAGATTACTTATCTTGCCTGATATCTGCTGTTTTAAGAAAAATCTTCAACAGTCAGGTATAGCAGTACTAAACAGTTGAAGAGATGACAATTTTAGTAAATATGTAGAAATTCTAGTTCTTAAGTTTGGGAATTACACTCTTTTAGCTGTACATACTCTCGGTAACACAAGTATCTTTGAATCTCTATGACTGCAGGAATGAGAATATATTTCACAATGCACTGTTTAAATTTAATCTTTGATCAGTTATTAGTGATTTATATATATATTTAAGGTCTATTGTTTTGGGATTTTTTTAACTATATAGCAGTTGGGTAGGATAAAACTTTAGTACACTTGAAAAGATCTCAAAATATCAAAGCTTTTCTTTTTTAAAGTTGACTTTTTTCTAAAAATTATATTTAAGATATACTAGCACAGGAAATAGTGACAAGACCTTGAACTACATAAAAAATAATAATCTAGGAAGAAAAACCTCCAGAAAGCCTGGATTGAGCTGCATTTCAGCGTAGTATACTATATCATTTTTCTCTGAATTTAAAAACTAGCAGTGGCCCCTTAATTTCATGAAGCTGTGACTCTGCCCTCTAAAGCCTTGGTAAAGAAGACTAATAGAAATACTTGGCACACGTTGGTTACCTAAGGGAATAATAGAACTATTTGCTGTACTCGTTTGGCAAAAGGACATAAACATATGGCTTTGGTTTATATTCAGCACTGCCAGTTGTGCAAAGTTGCATGGATGAAGTATGCAACAGCAGTGACAACTCAGAAATCAGAAGTGAGAATCAAAATAAATCATACTCATTACAAAGCTATTCAAGCTTGCCTCTGATCTAAGGTTTATTTTGTCTCTGCATATTTTCAAGCAGTGAATTCAACATAAAAATTCTCAAAAACGGGTGCACCATTCAGTCATACTATAAAATGCCAAATTGTTGATGATTTATATGTGTTATAAACATGCTTTAAAGTTTCCATTTAGTAAATGTACTTATTTTACTTCTCAAGAAATTCATAGAGCTGAACCAATTATTTCCATGTCATTCAACTTTTTCCTAGAGAAATCAGGCACAGCACTGAGAAAACTAAAGCAAAATTTTCAAAAATAAAGATGCGATGACTCCTTGGTTAAGAACATTCAAAATCACTAAACAAGGCATATTTTTAATGATAGTCTTTAGGAACATATTTCTAAATATTTTTCTTTCTGGTCATCAAACTATTATTAAAAAAGAAAAAAAAAAAAAAAAGAAAGGAAAAGAAGAGCAAGAAACTTTAACCACATTCCAAGCAATGTTCCTAAAACATTTGTATTTGGATTCTGTATTTTTTTACCGTCAGCAATGCAAATATATAACTTTGTCTAGAAGCTGTTTTATGTATTCTCGACATTTCTTTCTCTCACTGGACTTCTCACTGTCAGTGTGAGACTGTTACTTCATATATTAAAAATGTTATCACAGACTAAGAGAAAGATGCAGCCAGCACACATATACAGACAAATAGTGCACTACTTTTCTGGAAGGGCTATAGGAAATCTTGCTTTCAGATTTATTAAAATTTTTTTTCCTCCATGACTTTATTCTCTTTTTATGTTGTAGAATCTTACACGAGTTAGTGAAAAGAAATACCAAAATATGGGTGTCAAAACCACTGAAAATCTTGCTCTAAGATTTTATTAACTGTAGTGAGAAGTACGCTGACCATCATGTCACCTTGGGACACAGTGTAGCACAGTCCTGTCCATTGTCCTTAGCAGAATCTGACTTCAGCTATGAAGTTTGTTGCTTGTGTCGGAGACTTAAGAATGAATTTTTGTGCTTTAAAAATCAGTGAGGTTTCTTCTTCTTGTGACAGATGTAGCTCTTGTTTCAGCACTAACTTAAATAATTCACAAATTAAAAATAGTAGAGAAAAAGTTATTATTTTTCCAGATTTCTCAAAATCAGGTAAAGTTTGTCAGTGACTAATTTAATTTTGAAAATCAGGCATAACTTTAAGTTGGAAACTCACAATGATAAAGCTTATATTCTTTATCTGCATTAGATAAACTGTCAATTTCTATTCCTCTAGCTAGCTATGCAAAAGGAAAGAGACTGACACTCCAGCAGTGTGAAACCCGCTCCAGGAAAGTCATTCTTGTATGAAGACTACAATGGAAATTACAAAGTGCATAGCTCTTACATGAGCTCTTTCCAGGAGATGCATTTCACTTTTACCTATGTCAGCAGCACTGGCTTCTCTAAGTCATAGTTTATTTCACAGTAATGTGCTGTAAAACTCTCCTACCCAGATAGTAGTGTCACTTTAGTTTCTGAAATTCAAATTTTAAAATGTGCAAGTGAACTGAAATTGTTGCTATTATTATTATTGTCATTATTCTAATTTATTGCACATGCCCTATTTTCAGCTGTTAGTCATATTCTTGGATCCTATTATAGCATCAGTACATGCACATGTGCACAGACAGACTCCGGGCACACAAATAACCAAACTCAGAGCCAAATCCTGATTCTCTCACTCAGGGAAGTATTTCCAGGTGCTGCTCTCGAGTCTGTTAACTGCAGTGGGATGGTACAAACAAAAGAAGTACCATTTGGTTCCTGCAGCCAGGAACTCTGAAATAGTTTGCTCAGAAAGTATGATTGCTGCTATTGCAGCAGAAAATTAATCTGGAGAAACATGAATACGCTGTAGCAGTTAAATAGCAAATTATTATAGTTTCAGCCAAGCAGAATTTGGGGTATTGTCAGTGACTCCAGTCAGTTTTCTGTGATCTAGTTGTTGACTTACACTTAAATCTCAATCAACATTGAAGGAAAAGTGGAGGAAGGATCAGGATGAAATTCACAAAGTCAGACAGAGGGCATTCATAAACCTCGGGGGATTTGCTGGAACACATTTTTAGAAAACATTTCAACATCAATATCGTCAGTAAATTTTGAGATCTCAGAAATTGAGTATAACCAAAGCAGAAAGCATTTATGTCTTATCCTACTTGCTTAATGATTTGGGACTGCAGAACTGCTGCACCCCTGTCCTGGTGTTTCTGACTGCATATTTCTCACTAATTCCTTTAGAGTCCATTAGCTAGCTTCAACTAATTTTGAAAAGAAAATGTTTAGATGAGTTTAAAATCCATCAAATCAGAGAATCTAGCTGTAAAGCACAAAGATCAAGTGGAATTAGTTTCACTATTCACTTGTCATTATTTTTGTAAAGCTTGCCCTTAAAAATTATGGGACTATAACCCCCAATAAAATTTTCCTGGCAAACATTTTATTATCCCTGATGGCTAAAAGAATTAGCAGTGAGATATTGTGTGAGTATTTTGTGCAGACATGACCATTCTATTTATCCCTTATGGATTCTTGACTCAAGACAACATATGTGGTGGGAGGGAGGGTGACCATCCCCCAGCTTTGACAGCAGGAAGTACCTTCCAGAATCTACCTAACCTTTACAGTTACAACAGTAATAATATATGTCTCAAATTAACACCTTCATTACAACTACCTCTAAAAACATTGGTTAGAATTTCTCAGAATTTTATCCTTTTTCTGTTCCATGGGTGATTTGAAAGTTTGGAGGCTTCTTGCTGACCACCCTTTGCTGTAATTTCATGTAAAATTATCACTATGTAGGTGAAAAACAGAAGTGAGACACTTTGTTCACTTTGTATCAGTATCAGGCAGTCTCTAAAAGAACTACCAACCTCCAGATAGGATATTTAAATTTTGAGCAAGAGAAGTTTTTTTTTTTTTTGTTGACACAGTTAAGAGATTTCAGTTTTATTCAGTTGCTTTTGTATTTCAAGTTAATACTTAGGACTAATTTGTAAGTTAAGGTGTCTTTTATGCCACACAGACATGATGATTATTTTGATATGTGTATGCATCAGGCTAAACTGTCCTATAAATTATATGTTTGAGTTGATAAAAAGATCTCTCATAGTGTGAAACTTTTACAAGGAAAGAAAATCAATTGAAAAATCATCTGCATTGATTTTATCATTGGTTTTCACTCTTTGTGCAGTTTTTAAATATTCATCACAACGCAACCTGCGGTTTAGACCAAAGTAACTGCTGTTCAGTAGAGGCAGTGGGCACTTTTTGTTTCATAATTAAAAGAGCAGCACTGTGATTGGTGTGGTATTTATTATGAAATGATGACAAAGGAGTACCAGTGGTTTTAATAGTTTTAGCTTACAGGAGCTGTTGTTAATTTTGTCTGTAGAGTTGCAGGTGAAATAATGCACAGTGGATAAATAGTCTATATTGGTTTAACTGAACATAATATATAGTGTGTTCTGGAGTTGTTTGTCTCAATAGACTATAGTAATCAAAAGTAATGAACCTATTATGTGCAGGACCTTGGAGAGCATAGAATGGCAGTAAAAGTGTGGCACATAAAAGGTTTATTAAAGGAAATTAAAGTCCATCATTGCCACACCTGCTCCCCTATTATAAGTCTATGGCAGGTCAGTGCCTTCAATCACAACTCAGCATCAGAGAACAGAGCCATGTTTCCCATTACCATTGCAGTCACATTGCAAAAACTCATTCTCCAGCTTTTAAGGATAGTAACAAGTAAAGGCTGCCATCAGCCCCACTATGTAAACAGAAGCCCCTCATGTTTTTCCATGCTAATAATCAATATCAGATGTATATTTAAACAGGGAAAAGGTATAATTGTCTGGCTTTGATGTGCATTTTTATCAATTTATATTTTCATTTCAGACATCACTAACCTGTGCTCTAGAATTACACTTCTTCAAGTCCATGAATACCCTTTTCAAATGTTTGTGTTCTCTCCTTCAAATAAGTGTTTTGATTCCAATATCTGTTTGTAATGTTCAAACATATATAAAAACAAATAAATCCCAGGAAATTAGAGAAGTGTTTTTTATCACCTAGGAAGGCTGACTTTACTCTTTTTATTTCTCAGGTCATTTTTTTCATATTCTGCAATGTTCTTTCAGATAAGACCTTCAAAACGTCTCAGTAATCTGAGTCATATAGAGCTAAAAATAAAGCATACTCAGATCTTCAAACTCTATAAATGGAAAAAGGCACAAACAGGACTTCTTGCATCTTGCCTCAGTTCAGTGCAGTTCAGCTGCTCTTCAGAAAGAAAAAGTGAAATAATAGACAGGATATTCTGTTGACATTGGTATTTATCTTGTAACATTTTACAGGGAGAGATGCCTGGCAACTTCTGGTCTCCACATCTACCTATCACCCAATACAGCTTTATAAATCAGACACTGGTGTCTGCAAATTGATCTGCAGAAACCATGGGAGTTGGGTACATAGTATGTATATTTGATCATCACCATTTTACAAACAGGGAAACTGAGATTCAAGTCAAAGACAGATAGCAAGGTTCCCTCAGAGACTGACAAAAAATTCCATAGTTCCCAACATTTTTCTTAGACAAAAATTCGTGGTGAGAGGGTCTTCCTTATGTAAAAAGTAATTATTACTTTTAGAAAGGAGTTTGCCTCCCTGGACATGTTCAAAATTGCAGTGTTGTACAATCTGCTATATGTCATTGCAGTTCTCCACACCACAACATGAAAACTTAATCCCTTTGAATTTCAGGGGTTTGTGGTAAAATCCATGGATTGAAAGCCTGCCCCTATAATTATATGTCTGGGCCACATCCAAGGCCAGAAGGTGCATATTTCCAGTTTGGAATTAGATGTTGTCAAAAGTGTAGTGAGAACAGCTGATCTTGAATGGACTCTCCTATTTCCGTTAGAAAACTTATGACAGCAGTTGACTTCTGGTGGAGGTGGGGTCTGGGCTTTTTGACTGTTTGAGTTTGGTTTTTTTAAATGTAAAATACAAATCTGGACACTACATTCACCCATAAAACCTCCTGTAAATCCAAAACTCACTGTATCTTCAAGTAAAATTTTTAAAGAAGTAGTTGATAAAGTGTTGAAGAATTTCAAAGCTGTATATGTGTTATGCATTGTTAAGCAAGAAGACTTAATGTTTTAAGGATGAAGTTTTAAGTCAGAAATGCAGGTTCCAACATAGCTGTAGAGCTATGCCTCAGTTACAATAAAATGCAGAGTTCCTGTAGTCACGGCGGATTTCTGGGATCTTTTGTTTCAGGAGGTGGATGCTTAAAGCAGCACTCATGCAGCATTACTCTTTCTAACCTTATGCCTCCAGCTAACACCTGTAGACCTCATCATTAAACCTTACAGAGTCACTCATAACTATCACTTTATTAAACAAATCTGCATCATTAAAGGTATCTCCTAGGTATTTACTAGATATTCACAGATGGCTTTTTATCTCTTTGACAAGATTAATAAGGCATGATTATTCTTTTTTTTCTATTACTGTCTGGCCTTTGGAAACGTGAAAAAAACCCAAAAAGCATTGGAGTTGGTTTTTTTTTTTATTTCTCAATGGCAAAAGGTATGAATTAAAGACCTTGTGTTAATATTACAGATGGATGCAGATGGGGAAAATAAAAAGCTGCGCACACGCTCCAAAGGAACCAAGGGTGAGTTAGCAAGCACACTCCACGACCCTGTGCCCAGAACACCATGAAATATCATAGTTCCTGTGCACAGTCCTTAATGTGCAGTGAGAGACTCTGGAGCTTCCTTACGGCTGCTTTTTTAATCAAGGCAGGACACAGACTGCTGGCATCAAGAGGCATGATGTTATTCGCTATGGTATAAAGAAAAGCCAAAAAAATCAACTGATGCTGTTTTCTTTGAGTTATTTTTCAAAGACAATAAAGGTTACACTTTTTATTATGCAAAAAAAAACCAAACAAACAATCCAAAAACCAACAACAACAAAAAACCCAAAAAACCCCAAAACGATTTTCCCACAGTGAGTAGAGTTGACAACATTGAATGAATTCTTTAAAAATAGCATATCACAACTTTGTCTCATCCATCTGAACGTTTTTCTGTCCATTGCCATTAATTATCTATAAAATAGTAGCGTAAATGGTCCAGAAGTAAATTTTCTTTAGTCAAAAGCTGCAGGTGTAGGTGGCAGAAGAGAACCTTGTGGGTTTTTTTGAAGTATTGGTGCTCATGTTTCATTTGCAATGTTATGACAGAGTTGTATTTCCCAGATATTACTCTCTTTTTGTAAGGAACAGATGGAAATGCAGTACTGAGAGATAAACAGGCCCTTAATGATCTCAACATCTGGAAAACATGATTGACTAGCAGTATAGCCTTTCCAGGAAAATAACTTTTTATTTTAATTCATAACACTTTTTGTGACTCTTGATAACAAATGAAAAATGGATATACTTAAAAATAAATGTCAAAGTTTTGCCTACTCTGTGAACATTTTTGCTTATGACTATTTTCAGAGGCACAAAGCACCCATCCTTCACTCTGATTTTAATGAGAATTGTGCATTCTCAGGATTGTGCAAAACAGACTACTTCTATTCGTTGTCACAACTCACTAATTTGAGTTGTTATTATCGTGCCTTCAGGTTCAAGTTATGGTCAGAATGAAAAATCAGAGTAGTTTGGCATTACTTCCTTATTTTCAAATGATCAAAGGGGCAAAAAGTGCTAGACTTCACTCAGGGAAAGATAGGGGAAGAGCACTGTAGTACCACAGACTGACTGCAGATAGGAGGATAAATACAGGCAAACCTTTCTAAAAAACATAATCATTGTCATATAAAAACTGATGCAACCCTTAGTGGTGATCACTGAAATTAATATAAAGTTCATATATATTTCAAAAGTACCAAAGAGAGAACTTGGAGAGTCTCTGAATAGGGAAGTTATTCACACCTCAGCACTAGGGAATGTCTTCTCTGGAGGTCAGGACTGTGAGTTAAAACAGTTTGGCTGGCATAGTAAACTTCAGTTGTATTTAATAGGGGTTTCATACCCTTTCAATCAAAATGCTAATAACACAATTTTAAAACTTATGGATTTTTTTTTTCCATGTTTTTATACATATGCATACACTCTTATAGCAATTAATATATCAAGAACATTTTCCCCAGAAGTGGAAACAACAAAAGTTGCCTCTGTAATATGAGTAATCCTTAGAGACACCTGTTGGCCTTGTCAATATGCTGTATACTCTTGTGTGGGCAGGAATTTGTAAACACCAGCCTTTGCAATTCCCAAACTGATTTTAAATTCTGAAAAATAATAGATTTTACATTCTATTGTCAGGAAAAACAAGGGTCTTTGCTTTTACCTTTTTAAAAAAAAATTTTCCTTATTGTTCCACTGAATATCATACTCCAGGTTTCATGCATCCTAAAATAACTGTGAGAATTACACATCCATTTAGCATTTGTCACTAGTAGCTACAACCCTGTGGTTAGCATGAAATAACCACCTGTGTTTTGATAGCCACTCCTCTGTCATTACAGATAGGCAGGTGCAAGGCTGCAGAAAGAACAAGTCTGGAAGTGTAAACTAATTATTTCTTTCCTGCTTTTATTAACAGTTCAAGTGGACTCTATAGCTCAAGAGCTCAGGTAAGAACTTACCTTGTTTATTTTTTCAGTTTTATTTTCTTATTATATTGACAAATATATATATTTATACCACAAATATTATATTTATACCACTGCTACTGCTATAAAGTAAAGAATCAAGCAATTTATTTTCTAAAGCTTTAGCACAGATCTGAAAAAGGTTAATTTATGTGGATTCACTTTTTAGGTATGCAAAAAGCTAAAGCAAAATATTAGCAATAATAATGCAAGCATAATCAAAAGTAAAGTGAAGTGGACAGGATTCTGGTATATTGTCTTTATCTTCAGCCTGTGTCAGGGCACACAACAAAATAATTTCTGGTGAATCTTCAGATTTTAAGTCTTCTTTTTCCTGTAATATGTGTTACAGTATTTCATAATCTGAACATTATGAGAGATATTAATATATTTTATTAGATGGCTTTTATAAAACTGATCTGTATAGTCTTGTAATTCTAAATGCACTAATGGCTCATCCTCCCCAAAGTATTTGTTGAGGTTTCATAGTTTATGGATGTAGCAGGAAGTATTTCTCAAACTTGCACAAAGAATGTCAGTCCACTCAAAACCACAAAATGCAAAAGGATATTTCAGTCTGCAAATATTCTAGCAAAACTTCAACATGGCTGCTTTAATCTACCTATGCTTGCACCAAATCCCAATAAGTGATCCAAAAGCTAAAACTCTGGAAAGACTGGCAGATTATGCTGTATCAAATCTTCAAGAAAGAAAATATTTAGAGGTACCTGCAAATTCCTAGAGTTATCAATCAGAATTACAATTCACTACAGCTTCAATGTAAATACTGAAAAAAATAAATTTGCAGAAAGATCTTTGGAGTTTTTGTGACTTATTTTCCCTGCACTCACTTTTAATCACATGTTACTGAGCTGCTTGCTTAATTACAGCAAGCATCCAAAATGCATGCTTGTGGATTCATCCATCTAGGGAACAGAAACATCATCGTGTGATTTATTTGATCAACCAAAAATGCCCAATGTCTTAAAATAGGACATGAAATATTTACAGGAACTTATTTGCAGTGAAGACATACAATATTTTGAGGTTTTGTTTTATAATAAAACTGAGGAAATTATAAGCTTCTTAGAGCTAGTCCATGAACAGAAGTGTAGGCTAACTTTTTGGATAAATTATTCGTGGTGAGTCACTCATTTAGTTCTACTGTGAATCTCATTTTTTTGTATGGCTTCAGTTTCTTGAGATATAGTGCATCTCCTTTCTTCCTCTGTGCATCGCTAATTTATGCACCAGAAGGATGCATTAATCCAAAGAGGCAGCCATCCAATACAAGGGATGGTCCATGTGCTCCTAAGAGAAAAATGTTTGAAAAATAGAGGATGTGCAAGTTTCTGCAACATCAGGGAAGCTACAATTTATACATTATCAATTGTTATAGTTTTTCCCAAGCAACTTTATTTTTCCCTGTGAATTTCCCTGTGCTGTCTTAGGATCCACTGTGTAGCAGATCACTCTGTCAGAGGTGCAGACTGCCTCTATAAGGAAACATACGTTGGCTTAAAACAGTGAGCTAAAGAGCCCAGAAAAGCATTATCCAGTCCTTAACTTGGTATTTACTATTTCTGCCATGCCAAATTCCTTATTGGGTATCTCTACAGTCAAGTGACTGGCATACAAGTCAGGTGATCAACTTTTATGGATCTGTTTGTCCATGAAAAAGTAGAGGGAGAGAGGCAGGGACTGCTTTCTGGAAATGCAGCCGCTGGACTGCATTCCTGTTAGCCATACCCATATTATTTTGGGAAAACTATTGAACATTTCTCAAGAATTAAAGACTGAAATAGTCTGCTGTGTTCCCTGGATAGAGATATTGGAACCACTGTCTTTTCTGACCAAGGTTCTAAATGCTGTGTTGGCTGAGAAATTTAAATCCATGCTTAATTAATTTCCCCTTTTCCCCTGGCTTATCCTATCTGACAAAGCACTTTTGCACTCCTTATTGAGTTTCTGTTACGAAGTGCCTTGGGATACTTCTACATGAAAGACACTACATAAGCTTACATGCTCATATTGTATTATTATTAATTTCATAACATTGATTGGTTCTAGAGTATTTGTTAGCCTTTTCTTATTTTGTAACTCGTGTTGCACAAAAGTAGAGAATAAAATAAATGAAAAGCAAAACAAAGAGTTTCAATCACCGATTAGATTCAATAAAGCATGAAAATTTCTCTCTTCATTTCAGGCATTGAAATCTTGCTTAATAGAATTCAATGCCAAAAAATCTCTTGATTTCAAGAAGACCAAGATTTCACTAAGAAAACTGGTTAATGTTGTTATCATCCGCCTTCTCCTGAAAAATAGGATGACCTTTCTGCATAAAAAAGTATATTTTTAGTAAAATATTATCTTAAGAGGCAAGCTGTGTTTTCCCTTTATTTTTTAAATTTTTTTTTTTGCTTAGTAAAATAAACTAAAAATTCTCCTGCATTGCACTGCCTTTTCAGAGAACAGACTTTTCTTTCAGGTATACACAATGATTTATGTGTTAATCTGTGCTTGTTTCTTATAACCATATGCCCTAAGGAATCCCAACTTTCAGTAAAATAGAAATAATTTTCTTTATACATGAACACTATTAACATTTATGTGTTATTAGCTCAAATTTATTAGGGTTATTTTAACAATATCTACTGTATGTGCTGAAGTGTTGAAGCATAGTATGTTAAACATGAAAAGTCTTCCAAAACAGAACTGTTTCTCCTTGAAGTCTTCATAATTTATTTTTTAACAACATGATTTAATTTTTAATTTAGGGATGTACTGCTGTAGTGTTTTCATTGGTAGCTAAACTACCTTAAGAAAAGATGAACCTTTTTATCACAAGCTAAACATAGCAAACGTGTGGCAGAAGTGAGTGCTGAAGCTGGGAGATCCTTATTCCATACATTCAAGTTTGAATCTGACACCTTTTGGGCATAGAAGCTGTGCTGTATCCATCTTCTCTGAGAAGCAGAATGAAGAGGTCTTCTCTTAGACAATTTTGTCATGGACCACTGAAAGGACCAAGACCTTCAGCTGTGTTCAGGATTAGAATGGAAACCAAAGTAAAGTGAGGAATATTGGAGTGATGTATTCTCATTACTGTGTTTTATTTAACAGATGGGATACAGTACAATGAACCATCTGTAGGTTATGGAGTGGCATCTGGGTCAGACCAAGGAAGAGCGAATTGGATTGATCCAAGCACAGGATTGTAAAAGAATAGACCAGTTTGGCTAAATCCATATCTGAATAGAAGGGGTACCTTTTCTGAGTCAGATACAGGTGAAACCAAGTGTTTTGGCTTTCTGTCACTGATGATTAATGTAGAGTCCACAAGGTGTTTCAAATCATGGAGAACAGCATTGCCATTTGGTGGGAACAGTTACACTTCCCCTTACTTTCTGCACTGTTGCATCACTTCAAAAGTAAGGAAAATTGCTTTTTTATTTGGAACTCTTGTTCCAGGTGTTGCAAGACATTTTTGATATTCATAGAAGTTGAACTGTTCATTGTGAATGTACAGAGTTATGACTATCTTGATTACTTTAGCAGAGAGAGGACTAACAGAGCAGAGCTATCTGGATGTCTCCTTGTTAGAAGTAGTAACTAGACTGTTCACCCTTTTGCTACTGCCTATTGGTTAGGAGGATGAGAAACCAGCAAAGCAACCCTGCAAGCAATGGGACTGAAGTATCTCAGAAAGCCTGTATTACAAAAATGTATCCCTTCCCTTTACTTGTAATGTTTTAAGAGGCACATTAATATACTGTTGTATACAAGTATATGACAACATGATAAAAAGCACTTAACTAATTGAAGTAATTATTCCTTATTCTACATTGCTGATTATTTTCCTGGTTTCCTTTAAGAACTATTAAATTACACGTATGCAATTATAATTGTATCAGACAGTAACAGAATTAAGGTAAGAGAGTTTGGTAGATAGAAGGGAAATTGGCCAGTAAAGAAAAGCCCAAAGGTCTAGTTGCATTTAGAAAGGAATGATTGGCAACTCTTTTTCTGAACTTCATGAAGTAAACATATTTTTAAGAAGTATTTGCATGAAAAAAAAGGCAGTAGTATGGCAGATGACTGGAGAAGGATGTGAAAGTGATGCTCAGATGATGGAAAAAGTGGGCACGATCACACGAAAAGGCTCCAAGGTGTTCCTCAGTAAGAACTGAGATTACGGTTGATTTGTGTAGCTATCACCTTCACAGTGCTGTTATCCCATAGCACTGCTTAGAAATGAGACAGACTGAGAAATCTGTTTGTTCTTAGCTGACATCTGGAAAAACTGTCAGGTTTGTCCTTTGGGCTTGGCTTCTGTTTCCACAGGAGTTGGTCAGAGACTGATTTTCTGGGAACTGCTGTGGAAAAGCACATTTGACATAATCCTGAATAAGTACATTTGGAACAGAAACTGAGGTGGACTCTTGCATTTCCTGGTGTCTCATCTGTCTCCCACTGGCAGAGGGTGTGGGACCCTTGCAGTCCTCAATGCGCTTTGCTGAAACAAATTGTATCTCTGAATTCAAACAGACTTAGTAGTAAATGTTAAATGAAGATGGTCAATAGTTATAGCTATTGCCAGACATGTCTGAGCTTCTCAGAAAATATTTCTTTGCAATTGAAGATTGGATGTGGACACCATACACTTCCAGCTCTCCTTCCCAGTGCTCCCCATGATGGTAACTGACTGGGACAGAGCTGTACCACCTTGACATTTAAATATTTCTCCATGACATATTGGATTAAACATTTCACCTGAGTCAAAGATCTCTATCATGCTGTTTCTATTGATAACTGATCTTCAATTAAACAATAGGCATTAATCTTAAGAGTAGTTATTCCTAAGATCTGTTAATGGAATGAGTTAGAGTATCTGCTGCTTGCTCTTTAGCTTGGAAAAGAAACTCCCTCCCTGCCCTAGACACTGTAGAAATTGAAATGGTGATGGGGTGCTGAAAATATTAACCTCTGTCTCTTACTCCATGGTTTCTGGTACAAGCAAGTCTGTCATGTTACTATGAATCATTATTTCCTAAATTCCCATTATATCTTGTTCATTTACTATTCTTTTCTGACAACATTGTTAGGTTTCTAAGGAACTTTATCTGTCATGCTAGACCTTACTCTCCTCAAAGAATCTGTTGAAATCTATGTTTCAGACTAAGGAAAAATGGTTTTGTAGATGATGTTTGATAGAAAACATTGAACAGTCAAACATAAACACTGAACAGTCACTATGTGGTGCCATTTACTGCAAGGCAAAAGTAAGTATATAGTCACTGTATATTGTTACAGTCATAGTAGTGAGAAAGAATAGCATTAGAAATCACCTATCATTATTATATCCTGTATGTCAGTATAGTCATCATAACTAAAAAAAAACATGAATTAATGAAAATTGTATTGGCAATCAAATTTATAGTCTGTCTTGTCTAAGTTCCTCTCTTGTGTCCTCCATTTCCCAGTCGCCCTCTAATTAGCCATGAAATTGTGAAATCTAGAGATCTGTCATCCCTCCTCTCCCTTCACTTTTGCCTCTCCATCTCATTTATTTTCCTTCTTTCCTTTTCCTAGAATTTGTTTGAGTAGATGGACCTCACGCTTTTTGACTTTTTTATTGTACCAGGTGCTTCCATAGTTCAGAACCAAGTTATTCTTCAGTACTGTTAAACCAGTAACCAAGACAAGAATTAACAACAAACACAGAAAGTCAAAATTCAAATAGCTTCACTTCAATTTTTCTTCTTTCAACTTTCATGGGAGTGGTTTAAGGCTTACATAAAATGTTTGCAACTTGTGTATAGAGAAGATCAGATCATTTTTCCCCTCTTACTCAAATGGCTCTCTTTGAATGCAAAGTAATAAGACAATAAGAACTGCCATTCTGTTTCAATAAATGATAACACAGATCTGGGTGACCACAAGGAATGACTTTTCACGTTTTGCAGGTAACCTTGGGGTTTACAGTTCTTTGACTTAAATATTCAGTGAACTGTTCCAAATAACCATGAAGATGGTTGGAGCAAGACCTTTACCTCATAATTCCTTTGAGACAACTGTGGTTGGAGCTGTTAATAATGATTAATAATTTGCTTAATTCCTGTACATGTTGAGACCTTTTGACCTATGTACTGTGTACCAACCTCTACCTTTTCTTCCTGGATTTATTTGGAACTTTTAGAGACAGTGTTTCCTGTTCAGATTTCTACTTTAGTTTGTTTCAGTTGATACTCTATGCACATTTGCTTTATAGATGACTTTTATAGCTCTGTTTAACAACAACTGCATTAGATATATTTCTAGCATATTATAGGCCTCTTTTGATGTCTACTATGTTGATTTCTAGCCAAAATACACAGTCTCAGTGTCTCTTTTCTCTTCTTTATTATATTTGATTGTGGTTTTATAATTTTTTTACTTAAAGCCTCCATTTAATATTTAAAAGGATAATTATAATTTATTTCAATTTATGTTTTTCTATAAGAGGTTTTTATAATATATGTCAAATCCACTTCGCTTTATTGTGGCTGCTAGATTCAGATAGTTATTTTCAGGTTTTTCCTACCTGAGAGCTAGTTGTTTCTTAGAATACTCCCTGCCTTGGACTAAAATTTTTATGCTATTTAATATATTACATGAGTTGTCATCCTCCCCATCACAACTTCTGTGCTTACCAGCACATAGTAAATGTTATCCTCCCAAACCTACACAGAAATTTAGAGTTGCATATGCCTTCATGCCTTCTGCTGCGTGACAGAATGCATCAGAACATTACAGCCCCAAATGTTCCTTTCCTCTTATGGCAGATCTTTTCCCTGTAGATGACCACAAGCCACGGAGAGATGCAAACGCCAGCCCCTAACTTCTGCCTCATACATATCAATCATGAGTTAAATATTATGACTAGCTGAATTGCTGCCTCTGACTGATGTCAAGGGTTGATTCAGCCAAGCAAAAGTGAGCAGAAACAGACTGTGTACAGCCTGGAGATAGCAAGAAAAGGGAAAGCATGCAGCCATGGGACCTCCTGCTACATTAAAGGGAGGTACTGGCTGCTGACAATGAGTTGCTTACTGTCCCATCCTCTGTTGGCAAAAAAAAAACAACATAAAGCTGATCTTCTCTACTTCTTCTTTAACCAGACTGTAGTTACCAATATGCTTTTTATCTAAGCATTTACTGGCACTAGCAGGCTGACCACTCATGTGCAGGGCTTTCTGGATGCAAAGGTTGTGTGGATGATCTGTAGATTTGCCTAGAAACTTAATCCATTCTAAGCCAAATACTTGGCCTGAGTCCCACTGGAATTTATTGACCTACTGAACCTGGACAGATTGAGTGAGTAAATGAAAAGGAGGCTAGGGAGGCTGGATTTGGCCCAGATCTTGGGCATTCATTCATATTACTGAGTTTAAGAACTTCTTGAGCTCCACAGAATAAAACCAAATTTTCTCTACTCTGGCTCTAAAAATAGCTTACCTGTTAGAAAAGGGCCCAACCACACAACTTTAATCATGTTGAGTTCTTGATTTATGGAATGACACTGAAGAAGTCATCCATTTCATTGACATAGTATTTCAAATTGAGGGTTTATATGTAGTGTTTTTCATATGAGCTGAATATCCTCACAATCCTACAAGCTTGTTAACTGAAAACAAGAAAATAAGTTAAATCCCTGTTGTCTTCCTCTGAGTTGCCTTTCCTTTGTGGAGAATCCCAACAAAATAATAAAATAGATTTTAAAAATAGAGTCTTATAACAATAGATTTTAAAAGAAAAATAAAAAGCCATTTCATGAACCCCTTGCACCCTGAAATTTTTGTCCACAGAGGCATGAGCTTGAGGTATGGGTAAATTTCACCATAACTGCACGTCTTTTTCCTGTGTTACTGCTGACTTACCCTTGCTCCACTCCTTTTACATGCTTCTTTGCATTTGCTCAATCATTTCACAGTCCAGTTGTTCTTTTTGGTCAGGTGGCCTGTAACATTCAGTTTACTGCCTGAAACCTCTCCAAGCTCAGTACATAATGACTCAACACCATTACCCATTTCTCCCCAGCCTCTTCCTATGGGGTCGAATAAATCCTCTTTTACCAACAAGGCTATGACAGTTCCTTTGCTTTTCTTATATGTCTTTCTAAAATAAAATATATATTTTAATATCTTGCTCCAACCAGCTTTCAGTTGTACCATATTTCCTCAACATTATTATCTGTCCAGTTCTGCTCCTTTTATTCTAGATAAAACTTCCATTTGTGTATATAGAATACATTTAATACCCCCAAGTTACTGATCTTGTTTTTCTCTATATTAGTGTTCATAAACACAAATTTCCTTTTTATCTTTTTCCCATCTCTATCTCATGTCCATTCCTTTCATCTTGGTCCGGCCCTGGACTGAACTTCTCACAACTCTAGCACTTTAGAAAAAAAGAGCATTGCAATAAATCTCCACAGTTGTAGAGGGTCCTTTAACCCTGTAATGGTTGTTATAGGGCACAGGAGCAGCCTCTGTCCCTTTCACAGATACAGCTTGTAGGCCAAGTGTGTGAGCTACAGAGGGATGATATTAATTATTTTTGTGTTGTGTGTGCTGTTTAAAAATGAGAATCAGTCAGATTTTCTTTAATTACTGTTGGAGTAAGTCCTCCAAGTTCTAAGCTTCATTGCAACCAATTCTTTCTGTCCAAATGAAGAGCAATTTTTTTCAATGTATATTTTTGATTTATACTCTTACCTTTTTAATGCTTTAAAATGTTGATGGAAGAAAATGGGTTTTACCTGATGAATTCTCTCACAAATATATTTTTGAGGAATTTCCAGTTGGAATACTTTTCCAGATTTTTCACATCTCCTAGTCTGAATCAGTAAAATTCACTCAGTCATAGAGCACACAGAGATAGAGTCCAAATGTTATAAATTATCTGAAATAATCCTGTAGCTCAGTTAATTCTATAAAATAGAAGAAACCATTAATTCCAATAACTCTGGCTCCAGATGAGCAATTTGGACAAATATATGTTTAACTTCTTGTCAATGATGAGAAGTGGTCCTTTCCAGGACTAGCCTCCAAAATTTCATCTGTAAAATCTCATATCGGAGTTAACAAATGTCCTTCTTTATTATTTTCACATAAAGCCATAAGTTTTTATTTGCATAATGTTTGGATATTTTCAGCAATTGTAAAAATTATTTGAAATAGCTAGAAAGAAAGCACTTGTTTTCTGATATAACTTGGTCTTAGACTGCTAATGAATTTTAGCCCAAACCTTGATAACAATTTTCTCAGCTGCCACTCACAGTCTTACTTGAAGCTCTTCAAGTTGTCAATGTGTGGCTACCTAAAGCTTGCAAATCAAAGAGTTGTGTCTGGACATTTGCAATTTTCCATCACCTGACAGTTTACAAGTCTTATTTTTACTTATTTTAAGTAGGTAGAATAGTGATTTCTTTTATACCTTGTTCCATCATATTCCACTATCAGGGATAAATTCATGGACATAAAAAACGTCTGTAAGCATAGTTTCATATCCCATTGAGTAGAAAGATGTTTGGAATTGGAAAATTCATTGCAGGATGGAACATCAGAATATAGAGCAGTGGAAATCCTAACATAATGAATTAGCATGTCTATTAATCCATACAGCAGACAAAAGAGGATGTATTGAAAAAAAAACCCTTCTAAGATTGAGAGTTGAAAGGTACACAAAGGAGTTGAAGTCATTACAACCTTTTCTTAACTGGTATTCTCATTAATGAAAAGCATCTCAACAAGTGTCTTTCTTAAAAAATATAAAAGGAATGGGTAAAGAAATCATTCTTTATTACACAAGTAATTTTCTTTATATGTTTTGAGAGAATTTTCTTCATTTTGAATCCTGCAAATATATGGATTTTAGAATGGGATAGAGGAAGCAGAATTACTGTTTAGCTGTCATTTTTTCCAAGTGTCTATAAGCCTTGTAAATTTTATATTTCAGTATCCATGATGTAAAGTGATGCATTTTTCTTTTTTCCTTTTAGAAAATATTCAAATATATAATTTTTAA
>VYXF01002099.1:101389-124301 GCA_013397295.1 Polioptila caerulea | reverse complement strand
CCAGTACTGAGCCCTGGGGAACGCCACTGGTGACCAGCCACCAGCTGGATGTAAATCCATGCACTACCGCTCTCAGGGCCCAGCCACAAGCCAGGTGTTTACCCAGCACAGAATACAGCTGTCTAAGCCATGGGCTGACAGCTTTTCCTGGAGAATGTTGTGGGAGTCACTATTAAAGGTTTTAAGGCCCAGGTAGACAACATCCACAGCCCTTCCCTTATCCATTAAGTGGGTCACCCTGTCAAAGGAGATCAAGTTGTTCAAGCCAGTCAAGCCTTTCACAAACCTCTGCTGACAGAGCCTGATCCCCTGGTTGTCCTGTACATGCTGTGTGATGGTACTTAAGACAATCTGCTCCAAACCCCCCCCCAGCACTGCAATCAGACCTATAGGCCTGTAGCTACCCCAGTCTTTCCTTGACACTTCTTGAAGATGGGCATCACATTGGCCAACCTCCAAGATAAATAATTTTCCAGTAATGACGCAAAATGACTATGACTGAAATCTTTACTCTCACACAGAAACAGGAGGATTGAAGATGACATGAAGAAACTGAACAAAAAAATTACATTCAGTGAAGTGATACAGCAGTGGAAATTTGTTTAGTAAGGTTTTCTAAAGCAGAAGTAAAATGTTCTTGTTTTGATAAGACTGCCCCCTATGCAGTTGAAGTTAACTGCAAAGTCTTAAATATCTATTCACTTCTTCTGAGTGCTTAAGTGCACTGACATGGAACACTTACCGTCTTTTGTGCTTCTGCAAAATGTCAGACATGCTCAGCTTCACTGCTTTCTTCCTTGACCATAAAAATGGCTCAAAGAAACTTCTGAAAGTGCAGGAGCACTGACATGTCCCTAGGGTTATACCAGCAGACAACAGCATTAATAGAAACAAGGTGTCCTGGACTCAGAAAAAGCAAAATTCTAAGTGAATCATCCAGCAATGCCTTTTTCCTCCTTCTCTTTCTCATTTCATGTTAGAATGACAAAGGAGATGGCGAGTAATGCAGCACAATTAAGCACTAACCTTTAAGTCTTCAAGGCACTCAAGTATACATAACATTTATTCCAATGGAAGGTGATGGAGAGAAGAGAAGCTATGCTGGAAGCTCGAGGGGAGAAGGCACATAATAAATACTAGTACTGTAAAATGGAGTATAAGCCATAATACAAGTTCACCTCTACTAAAAGCCATGTCTCTTTCAGAGAAAAAAAACCTACATTTGGCATGTAAGTAGTTCTCTTTCACTTGCAATGAACTAATGTCTTAGTATAGGGGTCCTCTCTTGATTTTATCTCCATCTCTCGGTGTGAGAATAGCTGATGTAAAGTTTGTATTTGCAGGTGGCAGATGATGCAATACATAGCTTAAACCCTTTATGTCACCAAAAGTGACAAATGAAACACTAGTATATGTCACCATAACAACGGATTGTGCATGAAAACATGACACTGAATACCAAGAACAAACCCAGCAAGAAGCTACCTAAATAGGAAATTGTCATGAAAATGGTCTTTGTCTTGTGTATAAATCTCCAATACCAGTTTCTGGTCCTCCTGAAAACATACTATCTTCATGTTGCAGTAATTTGTTGTGATTCAGCCTTTTTGACAGCAACTTGGCATACAGGGGGAGAAAACAGAAGCTGCCACCATCTAATTGGATAAGAATTTGTTCTTACTATGTCTGCTGTGGTCACAAATATAGCAAGGAAGGAAAAACACCATACAGATTGAAATACAAGCTCTTTATAATAAAGACAGGAGAATATGTAACAGTGTCTGATCAAGGCGCAGACTTCAACATGTTCTTCAGCATACTCATCTCTGTGTGAACACAGAGCCAAAAATATGGTAAACACTGCCACACTGACAACCCTCATCAAGCTAATGGAGAGACAAGGACTAGCATCTGGAAAGTAGACGTGACTTCTGCATGAGAAAGAAGTACTGGTGTGTCTGCACCAACCTACTCTCACTGGAGCTCGTGGCTGTTAAGGAGAAATAAGAGAGTGATGCACCAACTTCCATTAAACTTCTGTTTTATACCATGTTTAAATAACTGTTGAATAAAATATACTTTCTGACTTTCCTCACAGAGATTAGGCAGATTGCCTCTAGATAATCTTTCATGGCATTTTCATTTCAATGTAATTAAATTAACAAAGTTACCCCCTGTGCAAACATGGCCCTTGCTGTTTCAACACTCATGGCTGCACAGTCCTAAAGTTCTGTTCACACTGAATGGAATGCTCAGCTTCATCAAAACAGAATTAGGTAAGTGCTGACTGGTGACTTGTTTCACATCCTTTGCTTATTGCTCTTTTCTCACCTACTTTCTATACCTTTTTTCAGCACAGAAAGATTAGGGATGAGTGACCTCCTCAAATTATATACAAGCCTATTGCAAAGGAGTCAAAACTGTGTATCACTCGCCTCTTTGCCTGCCCTGAATCTATTCCCTCCTCTTTAAGGAAGAACAACCTCACGAACTACTTTTGCAAGCTCCTTTTGTGAACCTATATTTCAGCAGACAGTTGAAGTCCCTGTTCAAAAACTGCAGGAACTTTAATTTCAGAGGTTTTTCAAGGGAAGAACAGAGAGGAAAACAAGACATAAGCCTAAAAATCCCTTTGTAAAAGAAGTAATTTTGTTTTTAATATTCTGTGTCCTGTTTTCTAGGCTAGACTACATGTTTGGTAAACCTGATCATCCAAGCATTCATGAAAAAGCGACAGTAGGCTGGGCATTATTAACAGAGCTATTAATGCTTAGATAGTTGACAGAACTGAGCATGTATCAACAGCTTAGTAACTGCACACAACTTTGAGGCTTACCACCACATCAGCTGTGCCTTTTTCTCAGTGTGGATAGAGGCTGTGGCAGCATTTGCTGTGTCTTTATGCCTCCACAACCATTGAGTCTCAAGCTTCATTCATGAGCTGAGGGAGTGAAAAAGACCTTGCACTGAGGACCAGACACACTTAAGGAGGAAGTAATCTATATCAACAAGTAAAAGATTCTGTATTTTCATCATTTCTTTCAGAAGATGTGAGGGGAAAAAATACTTTTAATAGCATCTGAAATGTATAAAAGATGTTGAACGTTTTTCATCTGTTCCACTTACACTGCTGCCTACTTCCCAGGAGAAACTGATGCATCAAGAAAACATCTTATTTACTGCACTTTGCTTGTCTTCATCAGAGCCTAAGCTACATAATTTTATTACGTAAGTTTATTACACAATTTTTGAAATTAAGGCAGGAAATGAGCTAAATTTTCTCAATATGGACTGCAGCATTGTGCATTTTTTTTGCATACAGTCCTAAAGGTATTTCAAGTGTTTTGCTCATCACTTTGTACTGGAGAGGGAATTCTGTAAAAGAGAAAATAGTTCCATCTTAAACACAGATTTGTATGTACCTTGAGTAAAGATTTTCTCCTTTTTTTGGTAAACAATTTGGAAAGTTACACATGACAACAATTTTCCCAGTACCTTTTTTTTTCATTTAGTAATGTCCTAAGATTGCCAGGAAAACAACTCATGTTGAAAAATACAGTATTCATACAGAGAAACAGCAAGCTGACAATTAAAATTCTACTCTGGTAGAAATTAACTCAAATCCTAAGCAAAATAACAGGACCAACAGCAGTGGAGGCATAAGCACAGCTTACATCCTAAATTTACTTTATGTTAATATTAAAAAACAACTGCAGGTCTTTTGGGGGTTTTCTGAAACTCAGAGAGGAAATGGAAAATATTTTAAAATTACTTATACCTGATAAAAGCAACTAAGAATTCAATTGCAGCTAAGAATTAAATTGTATTTCTTCATGCAAACTGATCTCATTATATGACTTAAGAGTTACTGACCAAACCCAAAGCCACTTTCAATTTCAACAGATATGTTGTATCTTGGTTAGTTTTTTTATTATCCAGTTAAATGCTCATCTGCAAATAATGAGTTCTTGAAAAATAAATGAAACTGGGTCACTGCAAAGTCATCAGAGACTCTGGGGATGAGGAATGTGATACTGTGCCTTTTATATCCAAGTTGACAGTTTAAATCCAATCTAAGCCAGCAGTGACTGGAGCCTACTGCCATATGCTTTTTGTCATGTGTAACAGGTTAGTAGACTTGGTTCATTTTGCAGTGAAAAAATTATGTCTCTCTATGGTCTCATGAAACTCTCACTGAAAACTAAACTATCCTGCATCACAGAATCACAGAGGGACTACTGGCAGACACCTCTGGAGGCTGGTCATCCCTCTGCTGGTTCAATCCCTCTGCTCAAGTAGGGCCATATCTAGGTGGCTTTTAAGTATCTCTAAGGGAGACTTCAAAAGCTCTCTGGGCAACTTGTTCCAGGGCTCACTCACCTTCACAGTAAAAGTTTCACAATATTCATAGGGACTGCCTGTGTTTCAGTGTGTGCCCATGGCCTCTTGGTCTTGTCCTAAAAAGACCCTGGCTTTGCCTTCTTTGCAAGTACTAATTCACATCAACAAGGTGCCTTGGAGCCCACTCTGTTTCATGCTGAACAGGGCCAGCTTTCTCAGACCCCCTATGTATTGTCATATGCTCCAGTCCTTTAACTATATCAGTGGCCTTTTGCTGGACTTTCTCCAGTATGTCCATGTCTTCTCTTCAGCTGGAGTCCACTACTGGACAAAGCACTCCAGATACATCTCATGAGTGCTGAGGTGAGGGCAAGGATCATCTCTCTGGACCTGCTGGCAACACTCCTCCTAATACAGTCCAGGATACATTCTTTGCCAAGATACACATTGTTGGCTCGTGTTCAACTTGGTGTCCACCAGGACTGTGCTCTTTGCAATGCTGCTTCAGACACTGGTATCAGCAACATGAGATCAACAACACCGCTCTGTGAGATACTGGGCCCTCCATTCAGATGGGCACACTAGGAATAAGATGTTTGACATTGCTGAAGCTGAGCAAAGCTGACTTCTCTCAGTGCAGGGCTAATATAAACAAATGAGCATCAGTCCAACTTACTGATCACTTTTCAAATGAGCTACAAAAATCTGAAGCAGTTAACATACTGCAAAGTGTATGAAGAGATTTATTGCAGACACACTTTCAGAAGTTCATATAACAAAGAAATGTTTTGTTTACAAAGGGGCTTCTAGGCTTGTACATTTTTTACACAATATATGTTCAAATCTAAGTTTTTATTTTGCAGAGTAGCAATGTTAACTCCAAATATATAGTTCAAATGTTTACACTACCACATCTTATTGCATCACCAATGTGGTACCTAAGATAAGACTTTAAATAAACTGACTTATGAGTGGGCTGACTGCCTGCATAACTAATTGTATTCATGACCACCAAGGCATACATTTGGACATACATTTCCTGAAAGACAAAAAAAATGTTTATTTTATTGCTTTATCACTTCAGTTGCAATTAAGTAATGAATTATGCTTCTATTTCAAGGTATCAGTCTCCTACTTCAATTTTATTATTCTTTAACATGTATTACGTCTCTTCTCTCCATCTCAGAAGATATTTTTATGACATTTGAATTTTACGTCCAGGAAGGACCAAAGTGGACCTCTCTACAGGAGACACTCCTGCCCTCTTGTTGCTACTATAAAAATACTTTTTGTGAAACTTGTAACACAAGGCCGCATCTATTGAACTAAATTAGAAAAACACCAACACAACATTCTTCAAAATTACTGGAATTTTATTTGCCTCAGGCTTATGACTTGCAACCAAAGACATTGTGCAAAGAAAGCAAAGATTAAGTACACTTTAGGGAAAAGGTGATAATCCACATTGGTAACATAGAAGATCAGTCTGATGAAAGAAGCCATACGTTACACTATATAGATTGCAATATTCAATAGCATTTTTAAACCAACTTCTTTAATAGAGAAAAAAAAGTTAAGCAAAGTTTACAGTAGACATAAATTTGATACAATTCAAAAAGCTTTTTTCTGAAGATCATCAAGCGTAAAGTGGAAAAACATATATGGGGCAAGGTGTATGAAAGCTAACTACTGAACATTTATAAGCTATTAAACAAAGTCGCATATATGTACCACAGTGTAAAAAACCAATGCAGGACAAATAAAAAATTTGAAAACTGCCTGATGAAAAATAAAATAACCAGTGGCTTTTAATGACTTTTCCTGGTTATCAATGCTACAAAAGACTTTTTTGTTGCCTTTCTGATGCCACCGAAACAAACCTTATCAAAGGGTAAAACCAGGCACAATCAAACCATCACCAAGTCAAAACCAGCCCATAGAAACAAACTACCAATCCACATTTTCCCTCAAAAGGTTTCTTTGTTGTTTTTTGAGGCCCATTTGGTCACAATATGTTACATTTTTTTGCTTTTTTTACACCATGATATCATATGTTTGTCTGGCACTATCCTAAAGCTAATTTATAGAGAATAAGAATACAGAAACAACTCGATGTCTATTTGACAAAAAGAATTCACTGGGTGTAAAATAGGAGAAAAGAGAAGAGAAGGGGAAGGGGTCAGTTCTGCCAAGAAAATAAACCCTATGGATCACTCATCATCACTTCCGCTTGCTTCCGACTGGTCCTAGAGGTAAGAGACACAAGACAAGTCAGAAATTCTTTCCCAGCTATTCTGTGGAATTTGTTAGAGAAGGAAAAATAAAAGGAAGTACGAGGAAGGAATACGACAATCAAACTGACAAATCAAGATAGTCTGAAGAAAGGTACTGTGTTATCTAGTATTTCTCTTTCATGAGATTTCATCTAATTGCTGTAGACTTCTTCAGAAAGAAAAGACAGAGAGTCAGGAAACACCAGCTCTTTCTTTCTATCCAGGCATTTAAAAACAACTGGGAAGACATCTATTTTTCATTTGTTGCAATAATAGAAGCACCCACTAAAAAAAAAAGGTAAAAAATAATCAAGCTGAAAGTTTTTCATCTGTGGACAAAAGCGAACCATAAAGCTTAAAGGTTCAATGAATGTAGGAACAGCTCGAAGAAAAAAGATCCAAACTTCTTAGACTTCTTCTCTTCCAGCACTGAGACCAGATCTTGTAAGTACACTCAGATACAGTTAATATCCCCCTAATTCTCCAAGGATGATCACTACAAGTTAAATATGTGCTTAAGCATGAATAGTTGAGAATTCTGACAGCAAGCAGGACAGGGCAGAGACGCAATCACTGCAACCACTTCCACAGTCTCACTGAACAAAACTTACATTTTCATCTTGATCCTCATCACTATCATCATCACTCACGACAGGCTTGGCTTTTGCTCTGCTTTGCCTCTTCTTGCCTTTTCCTTTCTCCCGACTTTTTTCATCCTTCTTATTCAACTTGATTTTGACTTTCACTGATTTTGCTGCAAGAAGTTGAACAGCGTACATTAATGTAACATTCACTTATCAACTTTAAATGCTGTTATTCACAGAAATTCATCTCTGGTAGCAGCCTGAAAAGGCATTCCCCTCTGACTTTATATGGACTATGGAACAGCAAAGCAAGAAGTATTTGCTTTTATTGCTCTTGGTTTTAATAGTTTTAACAACAATAATACATAATAAACTATAAAGACTAATTTTAAGCTGACAATTTGCATCTTCTTTTCATTCTCAGAATGTATGGTGTTGTACAGATAATATATGGTCTTGTGAGAAGATACACATTTAAAAATACTTTCTTCTTTAACATAAAAGTGTCTAGCCTTTGCATAAACAAGCTTTTTTTTTTTTTCGTATTTTAAAGTACAGAAATGCTATGTGGAGATTACTGGTGAATTTTGAGTTGACACCTTTCTAAAGAATATGTTATTTTGATTCCAGAATATCCACTCATTTCCAAATGAGCTACTGAAGTTGCACACTTAGCACACACACGTGACACACTTGGAAGGGTAGCTCAGGGCCAAGTACTACAGCTTCTGTAATCAGAGAAAAGGGGTAGCTGTAATTTGGATAGATGTACTGGATGGCATGAAGTGTCATGAAGGAATCCATCCTTTTCCACTTCATCGTGTTTCCAAATCTGCAGGGACTTTATGAGTGTTCTGAAACAATCAGAGTTTCACTTAGTCCTTGTCACTGAAGTGTGTTTTCAACATCATCTAGTTCTTAACCATGTGATAAACTTTGTGTATCACATCATGCCTGAAGGTTGACCACTTGACAATGAAGACTGTCTCTAGCCTTTCCAGGCACTTCCATTTACAAGCAGCATGAACAGGCCTTGAAGGGCTTATAAACAATTACGGCCACCCACCAAACACTTTTATTATTTCTTTCTGGCTTAAGAATAGTTTAAAGAGAAGTAAGCCAGAACACAAAGCTGAAAGACCAAAACAATGTTACATCCAAGCAACATTAGTAAGAAACTACTTCCACCAATGGAAAATAGAACCTTATAATCAGTCTCCATGCAGAAGAAGCTAAACCTGCTCTTCCATCCCCAGATACATCTCTTTGTCAGTATCTAGCAGGGGACTCACATTCCGATTCCGACTTCTTCTTCATCTTCTTCTTCATCATCATTGCTTTCATCCTCGCTTTCTTCTTCTTTGGCTATCTTCTGTCGTGCACTTTTGAACACAGACTGAAGAACAATGGAATCCTCATAGATCTACAGTACAGGTACAAATCTCTGTCAAAACTATGAAGTCAAGCAGAATCAGAAATTCACAGCATAGATCTAAATTTTCAGTGCAAGTCTACAGAGTACCTGGCCTTTTCAAATAACAAATAATAATGTCTTTTGCATGAATTGTACAAGAAATGCCAACATTAATTCTTCATGTTCTAAATGAAGAAATTTGTCAGTAGTGAACTGCAAAGAAACAACTCTTACAATGTATTATGCCTAAAATGTCTAGTTAATCTAGATTTTCTTATTATTTCTACTACCATAGGAACTTTTGTGCATTTTCATCAGATCATAACACGCTTGAAAACCTGCCAAAGGTAAAGGCTTCAGCACTAAGTACCTTAATTAAAACATAGGTTATCAACTGGCAATACAATTAATAATGACAAATAGCTAACCCTCATTTAATTATCTTTAGTTTTTTTATGAAACCCAAAGGGGCTACAAGGAAAATAATTTATCCCATGCAGCTCATCCCTTCCTTCCTCTCAGATCTAAAAAGACTATAAAAAAATTAGGGGTTGCTCTAAATTGAACACGTGTTCTCAAACATTCTGTAGTATCCAAACTATCTTGGGTGCATCAACTTTTCTCTTTAACCTCCAGCATGAGGGGACTCTCAAGAGTGACTACTTTTAGCATGTAACACATTTCTTAGATTAACACTGTAAAAATCTTGCTGTGTCGCTGAGTATCTGATTCTCTGTCATCACCTGAACAAATAACCTGGCACAGTTTGTTTTGTAAAATGTCAGAAGATAAGCACCGCACAGTTCAGGACTAAACAATTGAGAAGAATTACTGGAAGAGAACAGAGTCTCAGACTGCATTTGATTTTATCATGATCATCATCATCATCTACCTGTCTGTCTGTCATTCTACTCCTCTGGCTAAATGACTTTCTTGTGTAGAGGGACACTAGGTATTTGTGAAAAAAATAATGGAAGGCTTTTTGGCTGTCATTATGCAGTCTGTACGCTAAATGTGATAGAAGCACTCTAATACTCTGCGGGTTCAACAAACTGAATTAGATAAAGTTTGTCCAGAATACGTAACATGAAATATTCAAATGTGACTTTTTTTCAATTGACCACCAAGTGCTTTTTTTGAAAAACTGCCTTTCACTTTAGATTGTTTCTCATTTTGTAACTTCCTCTGTGCTTTTTGTTTTGAGATGTTTGACTGCTCTCAATTATGGTAAATTTTTTATATATCTATTATCTATAAAAAATAATCATGAATGTTTTGAGAAAGCTGCTCTCTTGTCTTATGACATTAGTGAGGTGTGAGACTCCAGAACTTCCTTCCTTAAAGTCAAATAACAATTGACTGTCTCTTATACCTATTTATTCTCAAGTCAGCTATTGTTAGAACCTGCCAAGTTCCTCTTGAGAACTATTATTTTTTCATATACATAAGCCTAGCATATTCAATTGTTCTCAGGAAGAGCTCTTTCAACTAACCTTCTGTTCTTTCTCACAAAAACATTTTTCTAAGACAACAAGAATTAAAGACCTGTATAACATTTTATTTTTTTAATGCTGGCCACTAAAAATTTAGAGTATCAATGTGACCCAAACTTTCAAACAGTTTCACAATGAAATACAGGGTTTTAAAAAATTATTTGAACCTTCTTTATGGGGAATTTCTTGTAATATTCCTATCTATTTTTGATACACAAAAACCCCCATGGGGCTGCTTCATGAAAAGCTGTGCAAATAGAAATTCCATTGTTTTGATAGAAACCCAATTCCAACAGGCTTCAAAAAATCAAGCAACAATGACAGTAGAGCTTCCTTCAAAAAGGGAGAAGCAATGACAAAACAACTTCACAACAAATTACAACATTCATGAGAAATATTCTGTTTGAAGAGACACACAAGCATTTTTAACCTGTACACATCTGTGCATGTGATTTGACCATTGTAACAAGAAAAGCTTTTCAAAACACTGAGGTTTCACTGAGGACAAAAGCCTTAACATATAGTCATTCTACCCCTGAAAACCCTGAATAAGCTTCCATCTCAGATGGAACTGCTTTGCTCCAAGGAAAAGCAGCATGCACCACACTAACAGAACACTTGAAGTTCACTCTGTGCTTAAACAACTACCTGAATTAGCCCTTTTGAGTGTACATACAAATAATCTAATCTACTAAAGTCAATTGCTGTGTCAGAGCAATTTTAGACTAGAACTATAACAAAGAACATAAGATATCAAGGAAGCCTGGAAAACTGGAGGACTCCTGCAGAAGTGTCCTGCAACACAGGGGAAATCAAAATAAATGGTGTGAAAAAAAACATCATTTACAGAAAAAAAAGAAAACAAGAAAACAACTCTTAGATACACATTATTTGGGCTTCATGATATAAAATGTAATATTAGGTCTGGTAATTAATGTTGGTTCCTTGGAACAGTAAATAATGCTACTACAACACTGACACACGTTAGGTTATTTCCAAACAGAGCAGCAATATCTACTAACACTCTATCCACTCAGGATTACTCCTCTCAATTCTACCATCTCTGCCTAACAAGAGACCAGTTTTCCATAAGCAGGTTAAGTCATTCTGATGTAAATAACTTTGTTATTTTTCCCATTTCACTAATGGTTTTTCTTTACCTCTTTTTCTCTCCTCTATCAACTTTGACCATTTTCTGAAGTCCCAGTTATACTTTTTGCTATTAACTTTCCTTCACTTTCCCCCCCCTCTTGTTAAAATTAGATATTTATAGCTGTTTTACTGCTATACAAATAAGCAGTAGACTGAAGATTTACATCTGGACATATAGCAAAATTTGTCCTAACCATTCTACCATAATGAATTTACTTCAAAAGATATTTTCAGTTATTTATTTGTAGTTGTTTCCATGTAACTGAAGACAGTAAACATACATGTACATATTACAGAAATATTTTTTTTGTCTCTTGATATCAAAAATCATCACTAAACGATGAACTGTACCCAAAAATTCTCTATAATAAATCCCATACTTTAACACAAACATAATTTAACACAAACTCCCTAGTTTAGCTAAATGTTATCTAATATTTAGAAATTTTAAGAAAACATTTGTTATTAGCAGCATCATCCTTCAGGTTACTTTCATTTAGGCTTCAAATAACATCTTTTTTAATCTCTTTTATGTATGGAAACTGTCTTCATGGTCTCTGCTTCAATAGAATATTGTGTATGCATCACACTTTTTGGATCCCATCTATAAAAATAACCATCCAAGATTGTGTTTCACTGTATTGTGGGACAACTTTCTTATCTGTTTGTCTTATCTTTTGTATCTGCCATCCAGATTTCACAGTCCTTCCTTTTGTATCAGCACCCTGTTCCAAATTCTGAGCTCAATCACACGTGCAAAACATCTGAGATGAGTTTGCCTTCTAAAGCTGAGTTTATGTGGGATTTATTCCTATTGTTTCTTAAAATGGACACTGATCTTTCAACAATTAAAAAAAAAAATTAAAAACAGAGGCCTCAGGGGGTGAAAAACTTACATATACATCTTTACTGATGGACAGACTCAAATATTTCTCTGTTCCATTAGCAGAACCAAAGATGTACTTCCTCAACATCCTGTCCTAGAGCTCTACTGTTACATCTGCTACCTCTGTGATCCACTGTGGAAAACCTAAACTGATGTATTGCTCCACACACCACCTCTTACCACAGATTCTAATAGTCTAACTGCAGCTTTAAAATACACACAAATCAGATAAAACAGATCTCAGAATTAGTGCTGAAACCAAATTTTCTGAAAATATACACTGCAGCAGTGTCCAGCGAATCCTGGATTCTAAAAATGTGGACATTTTTCTCGACCTGAAGTAGGAATTGAAACAGAGAGTTTATATACAAAAATAACCATCAACAAAAACATTAGATAGGGGAAACCCGTTTGTTTAACAGAAATTAACTCATTCAGACCTGAGATCCCTCCAAGTTGAAGGTCTGTGCATTGTGACACAGCAACATGACGTCTTTTTCTAAATCCCCAAGACTCCGATATTTATGGTTGCGAATTCTTTCCTGTTGCATTTGTTGAGGAAATGAAGACAAGTATTGATGAGCAGTGGTGCAGAAAGAAGAGCAGAAAGGATGGAATTAATAGTTGATTAAACACATTAAAAGCTTTCTCTTAAAACAATTTTACCTAAGCATCAAGGAAAGTATCACTTTAAAACATAGTACATCTTCAACTAAGTTGTTAGCATATTACTCAAAAAATGCATCAAGGTAAAAGAGCAAAAATTAAGCAACTTCTTTGTGAACTGTAAGGGTTAAAAGCAAGAGAAATGGACTTCTTCTGGTAAAAGAAGTTCCAGTTTTGTCTTTATAGCAAAGAAACCCAGTAACTGTAACACAAGTGAAAGATAAGGAATTATGACCCAAGATGCAACATGCCACCTAGATCCCATCTACGAAACTCTGGATCTGACCTGACTCTTCCAAGATATGAGGCTAGGGTCTAGAAGGGGAAGCCCTATGAGGAGCAGCTGAGGTCATTTGGTCCGTTCAGCCTGGAGGAGACTGAGGGGAGACCTTGTGGTCTGCAGCTTCGTCATGTGGGGAAGGGGAGGGGCAGGCACTGATCCCTTCTCTGTGGTGCCCAGTGACAGCACTCGAGGGAATGGCCTGAAGTTGTGTCAGGGGAGGTTTAGGTTGAATACCAGGAAAAGTTCCTTCACCCAGAGGGTGGCTGGGCCCTGGAACAGGCTCCCCAGGGAAGAGGTCACAGCATCAAGCCTGATAGAGCTCCAAAAGTGTTTGGACAAAACTCTCAGGCACATGGTGTGATTCTTGGGGTGTCCTGGGCAGGGCCAGGAGTAGGACTTGATGATATGTGTCCATCCATTCCAACTCAGGTTATTTGTGGTTCTATGATTTTAAACGTATGGATAGGCATATTCCCCTAGAACTATTAAATCTTTGTCAACAGTGTGCTTTTACCAAATCTGTTGACAGATTCACCATTAGGTCTTTGTAAAAAAGCACTGACATGTAATCTATGTCATATACTATAGTTTCTTGAAATTACAGTGATACACTGAATTACTAACAAGGTGTGTGACAATGTTTAAAATCTAATCCACCAATACAGGTGGCATGCCAAACATTCATATTGTTATTTTAAAACCAACTTTATACTCATCCTTTTGTAAAACCAAAAGAAATGGAGGAATCTTCACTTCCAAAACTCCTCCCTTCCTTACCTTTATTTTTTTGAAGTCCACTGGTTTCCTAATCAATTCATAATACTCTGGTAGTTCTTTCCTAGATGGGAGCTGAATGAAGACTTCACTTAGCTGCCGTCCTGAACTGTTGAGAAAAACAAGCCATACTGAAAAGAATTACTATAACTTTCTCATAAAACATACACACACTATCTAATAATAAGAAAAAAAAATAAATAAAGGAATAAAATCACAGTTTTTCTTTCAAAGAAGAGTAACTTTCTTTCAAAGAATTACAAACTGAACCCTGTTTTTTAAATTTGGTACAGATAATGAACTTACAATTTGAAATTTGAAACTGTTGTTCTAATGTATCATTAATGTGTCATTGACATCTAACATCATTAGAGATGAATATATATAAGAGACTTTATGAAAGAATAATCAGGATTTGCATCTGAATTCCACAGTACATTCTTACACAGTACATTGCTGAGTACATTCTTACTGTTTCCTTTGTTTTGTTCAGTAATTTTTAGCAATTCTCCCTTCTGTCACTCTTAAGTTTTTCTTCTTCTTGATCATTATATAGTTAGTCTTGTAATTCCCCATTATAGCAGAGCATACTGATTTCCATTATACTATATGCTGATTGATTGTTTTTAGACTAACTTGTTGTTACAACAACAAAAAATGAGGAACTTCTATTAATGACTGAGTTGGGCTTCTGGGAAGAGCATTCCAACTACACTGAAAATCACTACTGCCATTTGTATTTCTTCATTCATTTGAAATAAAGTAATAGATTATCTACAAACTTTTATACTGTCAGAACATTGCCTATAACGTAGAGGTGTCCAAACTTTCAAAAATTCCCATACTTCCCATTGTTTATCTTTTTTTAATAGCTATTATAACACTTTCATATTGAGGATCTTTTTTTAATCTTCATATTTGTCATTTTCCAAATAATACATAGCTGTAAGTCACCTTGAGAGGAAATGTGCTGGTGGCACTTACAGGTTTAGTTGGTTTTGTGCTGGTTTTGGTTGGGTTTTTTCCCCATGTGCATGTTATTTTCACAGAGTAGCAGAAAAAAACACTCCTGTGAAGAACTGCACCACCCAGCATTGACAAGCATTTCCCAGTTCACATTCACATGTTTCCTTCTCTCCCACCTATTCCAGCTGTTTTTGCAGCTGAATTTTCAGACAGTATCTTGGGACCATCAAACTCCACAGGAGTTGGGCAAGAAGGCTACTAAATACTGGCTTCCTCCAAAGTTTTTTCTTGCAACCACCCTCCAGAGTGGTGAAGGATTTTATCAGACATAAAACTGAATTGAAGGCTAACTGATAAAAATGATAAAAAGCAAAATGATAAAAAGCGAAAAGCTGGCAATAGCTCTGCCCTTTATGGAAGTAATGAATGCTTACTATACAGTATGCATTTCTTAATGCCTGAGGTAACATCAGAATTTGAGAAGGTACTATTTTTCTTATGGACCTGATAGATTAATGAACAAGAAGGAATAAACAGATTCTCCTCATTTCCTATCTGGTGCTCTTCTAATCCATGATTTTTATTGTTCTCAATTTGGCCCTGAGACAATGCTGCTCCTTCCATCACAGAGGACAATAATGCAAATACTCTAACTGCAGACTCCTAATCAGAATTGTTCTACAGAAATCTTGGCACGGATGGGCAGCTAGAGTATTTTTTCATTCAATGCAGACCTAGAAACCAAAAGCCTCTGTCACATCCTGTACAGTTGTGTCTGACTCGCAGCAGCGGCAGCAGCAGCAGCAGCCCTTGCCTGCAAAGCAGTAGCTGCCAAGCTGCTTCCAGGTCTCAGCAAGGCTCTGGCCCAGCCCCGAGCACGCTCCTGGGTCTCAGCAAGGCTCTGGTGTGCACCTGAGTGTGCTCCTGGGTGCGGCCACTGCAGGTGAGACAAGGCCATGGGTGTACAGTGCACCCCTGTCCCAGGGGAGGACAGTGCAGTCTACGCACTCCATACAGCTGTTGGGATAGATACTCACAGAGACCACCAGCACCTCAGTAGCAGCTACTAGCAACTTTACCCAACAGGTCTAATTTATTTGGGAAGAACCCTGTTACAGAAATAGACAAAAGCATAAAATGGCCAGGTAACTGTCATAGCCAAGTCTTACTTAATTCTCTCCTGCCAGCAAGTAAGTGTGAAATTCTGGCCAGTGCACCTGCCATCTCCTTTGGTATGGACTCACAAGTTCATTACTTTCATACTTCCCCGTCCAAGCATTTATATAAGGGATTTAAAGGCACCAGTCTTGTTCTTGACCTGTGTGAGGGTCTATGTCATGCTACATGACAGAACCTGTCTTCATCACAGACTGCCCTCTCAAAGTGAAAATGGAAGCAATACAAGGAAAAGCAATGTATTATATACATTCTATATAACTGACTAAATTAACATGTGTTTCTATTCCTTTGAAAATTGTGGACTGCATTATATGGTTTTTTTTGTTCACAGAGGGAAGTGTTGAGCAGTAACAGCTGCAACTGAGATCAACGGAATTTCTTCTGAACATATACAACACTATGAAAACCAGCAACTACATCTCTGGTGCCCAAATGGTATCTTAAAATTTAAGTTTCTATTCCCTCTTTATAAAAAAAAATGCTGTGAAAGAAGTACTTTATCTGCAAAACATTCAGACTCCTTAGGAGCATTATATAGAAACTCAGGGGGAATTCAACTATTTATCAACTATGATCAGTGCCCACCTTTTACATGCAAGGCACTGACCCTGAGGAAAGCAAAGCAAAACAAGGCAGTATCCTGTTGCACCATTACACAGCACACTGTAACTTACCTGCCTGCACCTTGGTACAGTATGAGTGTGGATCAGCTATACAGAAGGACTATAATGGCTGTGTTCTATTTCAGCAGCCCCAATAGAAATTTCTATTTGAGTAAAATTACTGAACCACTGATGCTGGGTTTCTTCAACTGTGCTTTAGAGTCTAATAGTGAAGAGAATGACTTCAGTAAAAAGGAAAAAGCCACTAATAAACTAATTCTGATCAAATTTTAAAAACATATTCGAGCCTATCTGTGCTACTGAAATAGCTCCTTATGATTAGAGCTTTTAATCTCATGGCTGTACTCTTTTCTCTTTTTACGTCCACACACCCACCCTTATACAGTATTTTATATTAAAAATATAACTCATAAATTATTAAACAGCAATATTCTATTTTCCAGGTGCAAAACAGCCAACTGTGATTTGTTCACACATTCTATTAAACTAAGAATGCCATAGAAAACCCTCAAGCTTTAATTTGATGCAATTAATTACTGAAAATCATTTAAGGCCATGAAAGAAAAAGCATTAAGGGCATGACGCAGGACTACAGCCTGATTTTGTCTACTGAGATCAATAACAGCTTATTCTGTTCTATCATTTTTATAGGACCTACTCTCATGAAGAAGTACTATCTTGCACTCCATTGTATATGTGCATCCATACTATAAACTAATGGGATTTTTTCTAACAATCTCATATTGCTGTGTCGTGGATACAGTAGGCGAAAACTAGTAATTATTAATGCAACTCTGATTTTAATCCTTTTGCCCACTTATGCAATTAGAAAATAATAACCACAGCAACTACCACATAAAAATCATGTGCAGTAAAAAAAAAGAAAAAAATCACTTACAGTTGCCTAGCAACTAGCAGGCTACGTGCTGAAAGGGAGAAGGACCAGAATAAATTAAAAGATCTGACTGCGAAAGAACTGTGACAGTTCATTGCTAGTGAATCAGCTCAACATGCTAGTCCCATGTGTGCTCACATTAAAAACACTTGCATACTGCACAAGTTAAAAACGCAGTAAGAAATACTGCTTATTTAGAAAATGTTTTTGCTTAGGAAGATATTTGTGCGCAATGTTTCAGATTTTCTCTCATTTCTGTCAAAACGCTTATAAGCCCCATACAAGCTTATAATTCCACCCTTTTAGCTAGTATTGCCTTCGGGGAAATGAAATGCAGGAACCTCATTTGTATGAGGCTCCTTTTCTATTTGTTTTCCCTGGCAGTATTTGGCCAGAGAAACAAGCTGCCACAGGCCTGTTAGAAGTATGCTACTACCAACACTCTTTCTCCTTTGGAACCAAAAGGAGAGATAACTAAGAAGCTGAAACTGCAATATGTTCTCGCATTTCTGGCAAATTTCAAAGTTTTAACAAATAATGAATTTCAATTTAGAGTGGGTAGAATGAAGAGTCCTGCATGCTTGCCCAAGTCAGAGCGCTCACAAATAGAACCATGGCTTCAAAACTACAACTTTGAATCAAACATAACTCACAAAGATGCTAGTTAAAAGAAAAGTGAATGTGGGGGAGGAGAACTGCAAGAGCTGACAATTTCAACAGTAACCCAGCAATGTAGGGACATGATTAATTTTCATTAGTGTTTAATGGTCCCTTTTTGGAACTGACTACAGTAGTACATGGCAAACCTGTCCCCATCACTGAAATGGAAGTGGGTAAAAATAGTTAAATACATAATCCCTGGGTTTAACATATGCTTAATAACATAGCTTGGGCTTACTTATAAGTAAAAATTATTTACTTTGGGTTTCTAAATACCCAAGAGTACTAGTTGGCATAATTAATTACTAGTTAGATCAGTAATGGCTAACTGCATTACTCTCTATTTTAAAACAGTTAAAAACTGGCAACTTAAGAAAATAGCTGAAAAGACTATGAATAAAATCCATTTTTTGTACAAAGAAAATACCCTCTCCCTGAGCTGTGTCATCAAAATGCTGAGCACCACAGACAGGAGTAGTCTCTTGCCAAGCAGGCAAAAGGCACAAAAAGTCCACCCGTCAGTTTTTTTCTGTCCTTATTTGAATGTGGTCAACAGCTACCTGATGCCAGGAGGAGACACTGTGAAGTTAATTGGTACACCATGCAAGACCTTACTTTAAATCTATGAATAGATCAGATGGCAGGTAGGGGACAAATGAAAACACTGTATGGAACAGAGCTTTCAGCATCCCGGGATGCTTGAATTCAGCTGTTGCTGTTTATGCAAAGTTAATGCAAACTGGTGGTAGTATCAAACTGGTACCCGGACAGGAAACAATAAAGTCTGATGCAAGGCAGAAGAAAACTGGGTTTGTAAGGAAGCTGAAGGATTGCAAGGTATGAATGACAGAGTTGTAGAATTATGTATGTTGGAGAGGACTTATAGTATCATCCAGTCCAACCATTAACCCAGCACCCAGCCTACCACTAAACGTCACATCCTCACACCTTTTCGACACCTTGAGGTGATTCTAGTGATTCTACCACTTCCGTGGACAGCCTGATCTCACGACTGAGCACCATCTCAATAAAGCTTTTCCCAATATCCAGTCAAAATCTCCCCTGGGGCAACTTGAGGCCATTTCCTCTTGTTCTGTTACTTGTCACCATGGAGAAGAGGCCTCTTTCAGGCAGCAGTTGTAGAAAGCAGTAACTTGCTCCCTTGGGCCTCCTTTTCTCCAGGATAAAAACCCTCAACTTCCTCAGCTGCTCCTCATAGGACTTGTGCTCCAGACTCTTTATCAGCTTTGCCCTTGTCTGGACACACTCCAGCACCCCAGTATCCTTCTAGAAATGGGGGGCCCAAAACACAGGATTTCAGGTGCGGCCTCACTAGTGCCAATTACAGAGGGACAAACATTTCCCCAACCCTGCCAGGATGAAGTATCACTCATTTTCTCTACTATCTCTACTTTATTTTTATTTATTTCATGAGGAAAAGAAAGCTACACTTACAGCTTGCCATCCTCTGAAATAAATCATAAAGAGGGAAACCATCGCAAGAAGAAAAATATATTTAGGAGACTAAGCCTGCATGTGTATGATGCAGATCAGCAGCTGGGGCTCAAATGTGGCATAAAAATTCCTTATTCTGAAAGAAAAGCTATTGGCAGTAAAACCAACCTTTCTTTCAAAAGGCTACAGCATTTTAAGTAGATATACAAACTACTTTTTGCGTGCCAAACTGATTTGGTGGTGCCACGCAATAGGATGAGAGGAAACAAGCAGACACCAATGCACAGAAAAGTTTCCTTAACATGAGGAAGAACTGCTTTACTGTGCGGGTGAGAATGCACTGAAACAGATCGCCCAGAGAGACTGTGGAGTCTCTCCCACTGGAGACATTCAAGAAATGTCTGGAGCAATCCTGTGTCATGGGCCCTGGGATGACCCTGTCTGGGCAGGGAGGCTGGACCGGATTACCTGCTGTAGCCCCACCCAAACTGACCCATTCTGTGGTTCTTTGATTTTGTGTTGTGAAAACATAACATACATAATATATGAGTCTATGATATTCATTCCTATAGGCATTCTTAATTTTAGAGGGAAAGAAAGACAAATTAAAAGCATGGGAACAGGAAAAATGTGTGACAGTAATGGTGGAATGATGCACTGTGGCTTGCTCCCTTCTAAACAGGTGTTTTACACTGCAAGGTTAGAACAAGGTACAACGGTGTAAAGGCACTTGAATTTTAGTTTAACAAGTAATTCCAACAACATCTCAGATTAATACGTACTGCAAACAGAGTCTGCAAAGATGAAATGTATACTTTACTTGGGAGAATCAGGATCAAAGTGTAACTGGAAACATGTTCCCACGTCCCTGATTCTAGAGTCTTGGTATTTAAATAATTATATGGAACTTTTTAAATCAAGGAACAAAAAAGCCAAATCTATCTAGTTATTTCTGTCACACTATTCCATATGGAAAGATTATAGAACTCTTAATTAATAACTTGTATGAATTAATGCTTCCAGTCATATAACCTTGTGACCACCATCTTGTATTTTTACATATTTCACACTTCCTGTGTTTATGCTTCTCTTCTTTCTCAGGTGAATTTAATGACAGCAATCATCTTGCCCTCCCAAGACTAGATAAACAACCTGTCTCCTCTTGTAAGGCTCTCCCATGCTACTTATCACTGAAGTAATTATTTACACTTGTCTCAGGGTAAACTAACCTTTCTTGAATGGAAAAGCATTTAGGTACTATATACAGCAACTCAAGTTGCTGTATCACATATAATGACATACACCCATAATGAGTACTTCCACATCCACATTGGCAATAACAGTAAGGTTCTTCTTTTCTTATGTCTGGACAGTACTGATTGGTCATAGTTGGCTTTGATAAAAATTTCTCTGCCCAGTAATTCCTCTTCTGTCAGTTCCACTTGAACTGACACTTGAATCAGAAGAAAAGTTTCTTATTTTTGGTCTGTGAGTACCAAACAATGCACTCTGAGATACAGTACTTCGTGCCATTTCTTTTACTCCAGACCTAACTGTGTCCAGTGTGCTGCGATTAACACACCCCTAATGATGTTTTAATTTTGGCCAGGACATTCCTCATTCTCAAAACATATCATAAATATATTGTGATCTATGCCAACACCAATTCTCCAAGAACTTCTTTCCAATTTATCAGTTACTTTTTTAACAGTGCCTTCAGCTAGGCATTTTCACTTATTTTCACTCAGATTAATGAGCTTACTAATTGTATCTCCTCTTTCTTTCATATTAGCTTATAATTTTCCTGTAGTATCCTAAAAAAAAACGCTTTAGCAAAATTATAGAATCATAGAATGGTTTTGGGGTCAGAAAAGACCTTAAACTAGTTCAACCTCTCTGCTGTGGGTGGGCAGAGACACCTTTCACTAAGTTAGATGACTAGAAGTCAGAGAAGTCTGGCCATCTTTTCTCGTACTTTTGCTTCATTACAGATCTATTCTCCATTTTAAATGAGTATAAATGAAACCTACATTCATTCAGCTTTGCCTGTGATGGCAAAGCAGTGTAGAAGAGTAAAAAAGGATCTGCACCTGTAGTATCACTATACATTTTATGGCTTGATACTGAGAGCTGAGCAATGAGGTTCAGTTTGAAAAGGGTAGCAGTGGCTTCAATTGTGATTTTTACTCAGTAATTTGGAGCATGTACTCCACAGTTCTTCAGACTGGGATATCAGCTATCTGTTTCCAGTTTAATGAAGATAAATATGAAAATAAGATAAAAAAATGCCAATCAATATGAAGAAAATTTTGAAGCACGTCACTCAATACTGGAATTCAATGCAAAAAACCCTGCAGGAATCATGTACCATCAACTTGTCAAAGACCTCAACAACTCTCACACCAAAGGCATTCAAGTAGTCTAAGCTGAATATTCTCAGTGTCTTCCATCTTTGTCTTTTTCCTCTTTTTTAAACTATTTTCTCTACTATATAGGACACACCCTAGATACCACAATTTCAGGAAACTAATGCTGGCTGCCAGTCAAGTCAAAAGTCACTGCAGTTTCTTCTCCTTTAGTTTGTCTCTAGCTCTCTAGAAATCTCCAAAGAAATTCGGCTTTTACTAGTAATTTACTCTCTAAGAACTATTAAGCTTATTGTCAATGGAATGTTTCATTAAAATCAATATCATATTGGGATTCACAGTGGGAATAAAAGGAAATTGGAGGATTGCTAAGCTGTAATGTGTAAAAGAAAAATCTAAATTAAAAGGTAAATGGCACTGAGGACATGACAGGAAGAGCAAATTGACCTTGATGCTGACTTCCACTTTCTCGCATGGAGTTCTTTATCTGAAGTTTCCAAGTATTGGGATAACTACCTCTGCAATCTCTTTTTTGTGAATCATATGCAGCATTTATCCACTCTGAAAATCTACCTAAAATATTGCTAACACGTCTGTTTAAACTGGTTTTAATCTTCACATTTGACTGTGCAATTACTATTTACTAGAGCTTATTGTCTGAATTACTGAAATCTTTACCTTTCCTTGACACAGACAACCAATTTTGTTGGATGTTTTTTAAGTAAGGGAGGAAAGAGTGGTACTTATCCCCTGATGCTTACAACTAAAGTCAGGTTCTAGACAGTTAGGAAAGCACTTGGAGAATCCTTCCCTGAATCAACACTAGGCAGTGTCACCACAGAAAAGTAGCCAACTAGCATTTCAGTTTTTTGTGAGCTCCACAAATTGTACTTTTTTTTTTT
>VYXF01002099.1:39201-101374 GCA_013397295.1 Polioptila caerulea | reverse complement strand
AAGTGGTTCTAGAAAAGTATTTACAAGCAACTCTTCTCAAAAGCAAGGGAAAACATGAGATAAAGCATGCAGAGGCTTACTATATTAGTAGTGTATTCTTTTTACTTTATTTCATGCTGCCCTTTAAACTGCACAAAACTTACTAAAGATTGTAGGATTGGCTTCGACAAAGCAATTCAGGCCTAAGTCAGTAAGATTTTGGATAGGTATCATCTGACTACCTCCTGGGACACAATCAGTTCTCCATAGTCCAAATGAGCCCTCTGGACTTATTATAAAGAAAAGATGAACATCTTTTAGAAATGAAAATTTAAGCTAAAGACAAAGATGATTTCAAGCATTCAAGTACTAAATACATGAAAACCCATTTTTTTCCCCAGATGAAACTCATGGCCTACTTTTCTTCCAATTAACCTGTCCCTCTATACTTGCTCCAATTGTCTTCACATTCACAAAAGCCCAGAGCTGAACAAACATTGAACCCGCAACAAAACTGAAGGGTTCCATCGCCTAAACCCCACTTAATTCTAAAGCTGCAAATCCTGAAAATATTCACTGAACTCTAGAGCAGGTTAACCCCAAATGTTTTAAGATATTAAAGTTCTCTGCTGCCTACATTTATGATTCTACTCTTTCATAGTATTGGATGGTTTGATGCTTGCTCACAAAAGAATCAGAATGCAGAAACTTGGAATCCTCCTTATAACTTACAGCACTGAAGAGCTCAGTTTAAGAGGTATTTTTAATTCCTTACAGACTAGAGGTTCATACACTTTTTAAATTGGGAAGGAATTCTGTGTCCCCTGTGAGCTCCAGGGAGAGGAAACAGCATGCCTTGTCACTACACAATAGCTCAGTTGTTAACATTTTTTGACAGAAATCAGATAGGAACTTCTTGGGCACAATCATCAGGTAAAAATCTTTAACCTTCCCAGAAGCTATCAGTTACTATCAGTAGCTATGCCCTACTGAAGGCTAGTGGAAGCAACTTTACTTGCTATTTTAAAAGTGGATAGTAGATATCCTGACCAGGAGTGCTTGCCTTCAAGAGAAGGTTCAAGGCCAAAGATCTAAAATGCAGAGATGCTTCCTTGTAGTGCTGACTGGAACACCTGAGCTTAAACACTTCCCCCTTCTCAGCTATTCTGTTAGAGACACAGCAAGCTAAACACACTGAGATTGTAGTCAGCTTGTCACTCATCGTGTTTGTTGCTATGAATGCTGTTGCAATACAATAAAATACTTTTTGATGAGCTCTAGAAAGAGCCCACAGATCACAGAACGGTTCATTTTAATAGTCATGTCCAAAGAAAGTCATGGATCACAGCAGTGTGTGCTTTACCAAGTACTACTCAAACTACCCTTGTACAGGCAGAGCCAGAACAGTAGCTGCAAAAAAGGGCAGAGTGCAACTTGCCACTTAAAGTCAATGACTGCAAATTGTTTACAGGCGAAAAATACATTGCTACACCTAGGTGCAGGTCACCTAATGCAAATACCTCTTGACTTTTTCCGAATGCATTTAATATTAACTTAGTTTATAACAGGTGCTATATGATCAAAGTAATTCAATGTACAGCAAAGAAGGGATAAGCACACAAGAAGGCTTTACTGATTTTTGGCAGATACAAACTGAGTTTAAATACAACTTCTGCAATCAAGTCTGATTCAAAGACCTTATGAACTAATACTCAGTTTCTTGCTCATGAAGCATAGGTGATTTGCAGTTTGAAAATCTACAAAACAGGAGTCTTCAGATGACTTTCAGATTAGAAGGAATAGTTTTTAAATGAAGTCCAACTATTTAGCATATTTTATGCTGAAAATGGGTATTTTTTGACAAACAGGCTTCCATCTTTGATGTTTCACTATTTCTGTATCTTTTCTTTTGGCAGCTCTGATGCTCAATTATATGAGTGCTACGCATTTTGGGCAGTGTTTCAGTCTTTCATTGTGAGAACCATGTAAACTTGAATTAATAAATCTGTAGCCATGTCTTTGAAAAGATTATTTTCAACACATGCTTACTAAATTGAAGGAAAATCCTGCTCAAGTTGAATGTTCTTAAGCACACACCTTGAGCAGAATGACTTCATTCGTAAGCAGGAGCTCTACACATATTCTTTTATTTCTTTTAAAACTGTGTTTCAACAACTTTCTATCAGATGGGTGTTAAAGAAAAACTACAAAGCATAAGACTTTCAGAATCAGGCCCTAAGAGGAATTACTCTTCAGAAAAGCAGTGCCAACATGTCTTTCTAAAGACTGAAAAAAATTAAGCCGTTATAAAATGTAGAGAGTGATATCAGCAGGGAGGGAGAGAGCACATGCAATTGAGATAGACTGTCTCCAAGCTCACCTATCCTTGTAGTTTATCACAGTATCAATGATAGCATTCATTTGTTTTGTCAGTTTGGGTGGATTGGGCGACAACTTCTCTGCAGGAGGTCTGCCTCTTCTTTTCTTTGCTTTCTCTCCATCCTCCTTCCCAGAATCCTTATCCACATTTCTTCGCCTCTTTCGCTTTTTAAGCCGGACTTCCTCTTCCATTTCTTCCAAATTGCCGTCTTCAATTGCCTGACAACCATGGATTCAGAAAGTATGATTTTTAAACAAGAGATATTGCAAAGGGAAATAACAAACGATATTTATAAACAACAATAAAAACCCCCTGCAATTCCACAGGACATAGATAATTCAACTAGAAATGTTCAGTTTATTTAAAAACAAGAGTACAAAAAAACTGACTTACTAGCAATCAAGGAGACACTAAATATTAACCTTTCCTAAGGATCCCACTATCATCTAAATAGGCTGTTTATCTGAACCTTGAATTCTGCACCAAATCACAGTTTCACACATAATGGCCTGGGGTATTGTCTCAGTAAGTGTACAGAAAATATTCATTTTTTCACATCAGTGTCTGTTCTGGGTTACATGGTTCCATGCATAATAGACTTTGATGCCACATTTTCAAACAGGACAGTCTAAATTGTGCTCAGCTCCCAAAGCCAGTTTACACAGTTCTCTGCGCTTACACACAAAAACAGAGATACTTTACACAGTAACAGCTCCTCTTCCAAGCCTTTTAAGCAACTTTTAAATCACCTAAGTGTTAAAATAATCTCAGAATGTATAATTTTCTTCTAGAATAGTAACCATGAGGTAGGCAGAAGCACTGACAGTATAGTGGCTTGCTGTAAACAGGACTCATGACATGGGATGCAAAAAAACCATCCCAAAACCAAACCATACACACAGTGACAGACAATTAACACTAATTTCAATTTTTTCAATTACCTGGATATACGCTTTTAACCAGACCCAGCAGCTCTACGCAGAGGAATAAAAAAACTGCTACAAAAAACAAACTAGGAATAAAGGGAACCTGTTCACACACACTATCAGATCCACATCATAAAGCAAGAAGCTGAACTTTTCATTATTTGAAAAGGCGAACAAAAGAAAAGAAATAAAAATACCAGGTCATAAGAGAGCTGAAATTAAAAATAAAAAATAAAATAAAACAAAAAATCTTAAAACTAAGGCTTTCTGATTAATGCTTTCTCAGAACATAACTGATGTTGATATTTGTCGCTTTTGCTTCTCAATATTGCCTTGAGTACATGCAAATGCTAATCAATCCTTTCTCATAGCTGAAAGAGCTCTAATCCTAAGGCAATTACCTTCATTTCTACACAGCACCAAACATGGCTAATATTTATGGTCATGTGAGCATAACAATCAATATAAAAAAGTGATTACAGCCTAGACATAATTTTTCTCAATTGTGCACAATGTCTCTTCAAAAACGTTTTGCGAACAAAACCTGATGCACAACACAAAATAACCTGGCATGTTTAAAAGAACAGTGGGATTTTGAAATCTGTTTCCTATGCATCCTCCGATGTGCAAATCCACAGACAAACACAAAAGCAGAATCCTGAGAGACAGCCTGAAACTAGGCCTTAATAATCAAAAGACAATTTACATCATGCTTCCACAGCATTCAGATATTCACTATTAAGGAGGCTCGAGATCTGATGAGTTAGTAAGAAAAAAGAAGGGAAAAAAAAATCTGCACACAATTCATTAATATTCATCTGGCTAAAGCAGGACACGCGCTATAAACCACTGAGGCTAATGAAGATTAAGAAAAGGAAATTTCTCTGCTTATCTTGGAAGCTAGAAAAGCTAGTAATAAATACAGCATGCAAGGCTGTCAACAGTTAATGTCATTGCTCTCCTCAAGCACTCAGTTGTACATTGAAACACGGAGAACACCGACTTTTGATGTTTTACACACCTACACATGCCTGTGATGTAGTTCTACTGAATCTTCAAGACGGCAATGAAAAAGGATATTTACCTTACCACTATCAGCAGGCCGGCTATCGGAAATCACAGTTAGTGGGGATAAAATTAACAAGCCAGCAAAGCAGCGAGCTGCTAGTCTCTTCATCAGCTGATCAGGAAAAAAAAGAGAGCTGGGGAAAGGCTATGTTTTCATATACAAGTAATTTTATTTTACTGAAAATTTAATACCGAAAGGATTGTGGATACTGAAATCTGCTGTTTCATTCTACCTACTACAAGGCCTGGAGCCTTCCTCCTTCAGCCGGTTTTAATATTGACAACTACTTATCATATTTCTCCCCTTATTATTATTCTAGGCATTCAAATTAGATTTTTAGCTGAGCAGTTACTGTTTCTTGTCATTATTATAATAACAATAGCACAATTAGACAATATCATGTATGATTTTAAAACTGAATTTTTTTGCATGCATTTTAAAGATGCATTCATTACAGAAAATGTATTCTTTTTGCTCCACAGAGAGAAGATCAAGTTTTGGTTACTGAAACTGATACAATAATCTATTCTGATTTACAAGAAATTAAAACAAACAAACAAAACCCAAAACAAAGCCATAATTTTGTTAACTTTGTTAACATTTTGCTGTCCTTCATAAAACTTCACTTAACTAAAACATATTTATATTTTCACTTGCTTGACAGGTTTTTTACCATCAAAAAGAAATCACAGTGGTCCTGTCATAATAAAGTTTATAGCATCTCACTTTAGAATTCTGCATAAAATTCCTGCTTAGAGTAGGCAGTATTTTGGGAAATAAGTATTAACAAAAAGAAAAGATAAAAATGAAAAGTAGGGATTTTTTTTCATATTACATATAGCAATGTAGTAAAGACAAATTATAAAAAAAAACTAAAAAGTAAACTAACATATACTCCTGCACTCTTAAAGTTAGTGACTAGCAGGTAGCAAAGGAATTCTTAGCAAATTACAAAAGTACCATCAAATGTTAAACTGCCTGTCTTAACAGCAATATATTAATCAATTACTACATTAAGCTTTCAAAATTTCTATGCATGAATGTAAACTCAGACAGCTGTCCTAAAGACCCTAGTCACCACACTCGAAAATCAGTCTGACAATACAAGCAGTACAAAAATGTTGCTAGTGTGACTCTTAACATTTGTTCTCAAGACACAAATTTGTATTTTGTATATAAACAATAAAATTTAAAACTAAACCTACGTGCTTTATTCTGTCTCAAAAGATGGCTTAAAACTGTATCACATGAATCAGCTATCAGCAGATGTTAATTCTCTGTGCACGTATCTACACATATGATCCAAGCATGTGTGTATTAGCAACAATATATTTATTAAGCTAATTCATCTGACTGAGTTCTTTGTTAGAAGAGCTTGCTATTTTAGCCCTCAAGTGCCACACTGAAGAGAATGCCCTTCCAAACCTTTACTGGTACAATAATGATACAAATCCCAGGCACAAATCTCCAGTTCCTGACAGATGATGGGCTGTGTGAGAGCCCAAAAATAACACAGATATCTCCCATGTCCAAATGCCTCTGGATTAGTGAAGTGAACAGCAAGGGAGTCAAGGTAAAAGGTACATTAACAAAAATTTAACACTTTCCTTCCCTTAAGGAAACTGGACAAAAGAGTACCAAAAAAAGTCTGGACACCTTATTTCTTTCAAAGACAGCTGTAAAAATTTAATGTCAAATTTTGCAAGTTGTCACATTTCTCATGAAAGGCAAATACACCAGTGAAATATGAGGACTCAGTGTTAAGTTCTGTACTGACAAAATGTTCTTGCTTTTCTGACTCATATTGCTGTAACCTTGTCCACATACACAAACCAATTTCATTTCTAAAGAGGTACGAGTGCACTTATCAAGGAATAAAGAAATCAAACTGTATCCCGCTAAAAAGAAGTTTCCGCCTCCCAAGAACACAAAATGTATTTTTCAGGAGGCAAGCAGAAGTTACCTCCGAATCAGCCTGTCTTCCTTATTGCTGCTTGCAATTAGATTTTCACCTTTCCTAACGGAAAAGAGCTGTTTTGAGGTGAAAATATTCTTCGGAAACATTGATACAACATTGATACATGAGCACAAAACAGAAACAAAGTAAGGATAAAGCTCAAACTATTTCTTTTCTCCATTTGAAGGACCAGATATTACACATTTTTCTGTTGAGTATGACATAGCACTGTGACTCAACACCTTTTCAATCCAGAATTACAGATGCAGATAACTAACAGCTCAGTTTTGTTTCACTTGTTTCTGCAAGTCTATAATTGTGTAGGCCTTACACAACTAATATGCTCTAAAATAATTTTATAGGAATCAGATAACTCAAGTGTGGTCACAGAGTGAATCAGTGGAGGTGCTCATCATAAAATCAGCTTTGGTGTCTAAGACCTGTCTCATTTAGATGGTAAAACATTGCAGTACATAATTATTTTTCCTTTGATTCGAGAAAACTGAGACAGTGAAAGGTACTACTTATAGTTTAAGAAACAGACAGAGACACACAGAGCAGAAGTGGCAGGGAGCCACAAAGTAAGTCTGCTTGATGCTGTTCAGATGAAAAGGGACATGAGCACAGGACATGCAAACTCTTCCTGTGTCCCTCTCCAATTTTATCTTAACGTGATGAACATTCAGAGAACTTGCCACATCTCTTCAAACATCAATGCCTTGTGTCTCCAGCTTGCAAAGTTGATAGAGAGCTATTCTAACTAGCAATAGCAATGTGAAGAAATAACCTATCATGTTAATTAAACTCAGTATTTCAAGAGAAAGCATATAAACATAGGTGAACAGAAAAAAACACACCACCTTATCAACTCCCTGAACATAAACATAAACCCAATCCTACAAAATTTCCAACAGAATGCGATTTTTGGGAACAACAAATAATAGGTCATTTTACTGACTACTGGCCAAAAGACACTAAGCTTCAGGGCTGTTAAGCACTAAAAACCAAAAAATATGTCAGTAGTCCAGTAACGAACACCAAATGACTGCTTTGCAAAACAAAGTTTACATTTACCACTCTAGAAGAGAAGAAAGGAAGAAAAGAACCCTATGGACAGCTGACAGTAAACACTGAAAGCCCTAAAATGACATCTACCTAGCCTTACGAATTTCTGTCTTCATCAAGATCCTTCTTGGAACATTGTATTGATATTTCAAGAGGGTTATTTTGGGTTTTTTTTGCTGTCTTTCTCATTTGAAATTCTACCATTCTTTATTTTACATTTGTTTTCAGATTAGATCTGGCAACCAATGAAGACTTCAACTTTTCACACTGCAGTTCACATTCTTACAAAGATCCCTTCAAAATTCAGTTCTCCTGCTTATTTTTTTACCATTAACGTTCCTAACATCTGGGACTGCTTCTAATTTTCACGTTAAAATTGTTTCTTGGCTCTGTAGAGCAAGTTTCCTTGTTTGTAATTGTATCTTGCTATGCAACACCGTAGAGGTCAGTATACTGCATAAAGACTGTGACGAAAAATGCTGTTAACACTTAACAATTAGATGAAAAGACCTTAACATATTCTATCAACAGTGCAATCAGTAAATACCTGAAAGTAATTATAAAGGTTGATGAAGAGTTATTTTAATTCAATTTCCTCTCCTTGTTGGATATGACTGCACAACAGATTCACCAATCTAGTTTTGCTGAAACTACACTAAAACAGAATATAGACCAGAATCTGTAAATGGCAAAGAATTAGCGACTACATCCAGTTTTAACTTGCTTTCATAAAAGAATTGTTTTTTGATAAAAACTTAAAATGCAATTACTGCAAAAACATATCAGCTTGTAATACATGGTCTTCTCAGATAGGCTGAAATTCCAACAAATATGGCAAATCAGTTCTTCAATCAAGAGTCTGCGTTGCCATACCACTGAAGCTAGCATCTTTTTAAGGAAAGGAGAAGACAGATTGTTTTCTGTTTTGTATCTGAAAATTAATAGTTGCCCTATTATCTGTGCTGAAACTCCAGCTGCCTACATTTAATTGGACATAAAGGAGAACAATAATGTAAATTATAGTTTTTTCCTAAATTTTGATTCAAACATTGATGCCAAAATGTCCTCACATAACCATGCAAAAATACGAGTTATCTTTAAAGAGAAATGGTCTCAACCAAAGCAACAAAGCATAATATTAAAAAAAAAAGGTATCAACTTAAAATATTAATAGGATCAAAGCTTTTATCATCAGTGTTTTCTTTTGAGCCTGAAAAAATTTTTTCAGGTCAAATATCATAATATTCAATCTTGATATAAAACATCTTAATGCTGAAGCTTCATCTTTAATATGATAATTATTAAGTAAAGCATCATGCAGAGCCAGCACTGATAAACTTGCTCTAAGTTATGACAAAACTCACTGACAAGCATATAAAATATTGTTCTGTTCAAAAGTGAAATCTTATTATAAAGAAAAAAAAAATCGGTAATTAGTCTCATTTGTCCCTCCCCCAAAAGGCAAACAGTGATTTTAAATGGAACTCCTCAAGCTGATTTTGTACCAATATTTTCAAAAACTTTGGGGACAGAGAAATTGAAGAGCACAGTTAACTACCCACGATACCAGGACCCCACTGCTCGGCTGCTTAGTGAGCACCACGGAATTGCTTGATTAGAAGAAAGGAATTGAGTTATAGAAAGGAACAACTGTATCATGCTGACTATAAAGATACTTGGCTCAACCAATCAGAGCACTGAGAAAATACATACTCACTGTGTCAAGACCCTGAATGTGCAGCTACCCAAAAATCATCACTATTCTGAGTGCTACATTTATTTAGCCACTCTGAGAAGGAAATCTACAGGTCTGCAATTGTCTTCTACAGTTTTCAAAATGTCTTGCTAAGAAGACTTAATTTTAAAAACCCCTTGACCAAGCCAACCTCACCTAGGAGCAACCAAAAGATAGGAGAGAAATCTAAAATAATTCTATGCCAGAAACTATTGATATTATCCTCTTAACTCTTTACCACTGAACTGTTTTGTTGTGGTGGGGTTTTTGGTTTGTGCTTCCCAAACCTTAATCCCTTCATTTTAGAAAGCCAGATAACCTGCTGAAGAATTCTTGTCACTTAGAATAACAGCCTGTTTCTGAACACAAGGGAAAAAACTCTCTCCTTCATTACTGGAGGACAATTTACAATGGACTTGTGAAATATCATGCAGGAAAAGTTCCAGATGATAAACAAACATATTCCAAAAGGGACCTTAAAATAGAATTTCTCAAGTACCAGGTATTCTGAGTATTTCAGATTGCCTTCATATTGTTCAGAACCTTACAGCATATTGGTAACTCAAAGACTAAATATTGTTAACAGACTGCTACTGGAAATAGTTGAAGGTATCTTTGGATATAACTATGATTGGAAGTAAAATTGAGAGACTGAACGAGATGTAACTAACTAAAGAAAGATACTGGAAGACTGTAATGAAAATACTGCAGGCATGTTTCCTGGCTTTGGATTCACAAGCAAACCATCTTGAAGTAAAATCTACCATAATAGAGATGCCTCATTTTTTCCCCTTTATCTTGTTCACTATGTCAGAGAAATAGAAGCCTGTTGCATAGACAAGATTGTGGAGCATTTAGTGACTGGTGTTACTTAGTGAGGAAGTGAGACTGGGTAAGATTTCTCCCTTTTTAAATTTTTATCAGCATTTTTCCCCTGTCTTATTGAGAATTCTGATTCAGGAAAGCCTACTACAGGAGTGTAGAGGACTCTATGCTGACAAAAGCATTGTCAGAAAATTGGTACAAGAGTTATGCTTTTTCTTGAACAAGTACATAATCTTCACAAGGGGTAAGGAAAGTTAATTGCATGAGAAAATCACCTTTTCTGATGGGCAACAGGAGGAGGCAGGTGTCAGAGGGTGGTGGTGGGGATTATTTTTCTCTTTTTTTCCTGAACTCCTTTAAAATAATAAGCTTGGAATTTCATCAACACTAAACATGTTTCTGTCCAAGAACAGAATTCCTTATTTCCCTGGGATCTCAAGCATTTAGAAGGAAAATAGTATCAAGGTTGTAATAGCTTAGTTTGTACTGCGGGTTTTGTTTCCACAACTTCCTTTTTTTGGTCTAAAAGAAATCTTCTACTGAAGGGATATATTGTCCTGTTGTTCTTTTGTGGTAATTTTTTTATTTCATTTTTAATGAGTTGATAAAATAGTTGATGAATTAGTTTAGAACTTACAAACAAAGTTTAATTTAGTAGTATTTCTGTTAACACCTACATTCCATTCAGGCTGACAGACAAACATCACAGAAGAGGAGGAAACATGCTCCAATGAAGTCATGGCAATACTCATCAATAAAACCAGCTACAAAACAAGAACTCCAAGGAATTCAACATTCCAAGGATTTACCATCTCCCACTCAGGTTAAGACGTTTGTTTTACAAGAGAGATCATGAATACAAAAACAATCAGAAACACACTTATATCTGACTGCTAATAAATAAACAGTTATACAGGATGGCCTCTTTTCCAAGTTCTGAGGCAAGTATTTACAGTTGTGGTCTACCCTACATTTCATTAAATACTGTTACTGTTGTAGGTTTCTGGGTAACTTAAGTAATGTTAATTTATCTTTTTCCCCTTGATATTTACCTTTTTATAGACTCAAAAATGTAGGAAATCTTTACTAATGTCACCTGTCAGACTAGCAGGGTGGATGATGTTTTTCAGCTTATAATGCTAACAACCAAAGATAGACTTCTTCTATTTTATTCCTTAAGAAAAAAAATAAAATTCAATTTAAGAATGGGAATTAATAGATTTTTAAAAATTATTTTTGAAAAAAATTCCAGGCATTTAGCCCTTATTAATTAAAAAAAAAATTGTCTCCTGTATCTTCTAAGACCTTACTAGTTAAATCAGAAAAATACCTGGTATAAAGACAGGGTTTATACCCTGATCAGACCAGCTCTTAGCAAAGAAACTGCATCCTTGGCTCTTTCCAGGACGTTGCTTGCACTGAACGTTGCAAATATTTGCAGCAACAGGCTTTTGCTCTATGGTAAAGATAAAATTGACAATTCCAAACACTGGAAAAAGGTAAGAAGCCATTACTAACTCTTGTTCTGCAACATACTCAACAGCAGGATACCACATCTTAGTAGAACGTTTCCTATAAAGAACAGGATGCCTTTTCTTCCACTACGAAAACAACACAGGTGAGGACTAATACACAAAGGGATGATTAGCAGATTTTCAGCATGGAATCACTAATTTTGAGATAAATCAGCAGTGTTACAGCAAGTGGAACTACTTGTCTCTCATGTAAATAGATATTCAGTGCTGCCTTCTAAATTGCTCAGAAAAACAAGAGAAGTTTTCTCCCTTTTTGATTAATAGACTAATAGACTAACACAAGGCTTCTAATTTAACGATAAATTTTTTGTGCCCTGAAACTTATGGCTCTTAATAATGTAACAAGAGAAGCCTATAGCACAAAGTTTAAACTGACATTTTTACCTATGTCAAAGTAAAGTCAGCTACTGCCAATAGTCATACCACCAAGTATTTTCTTCTTCTCTCTTATATTTAAGTATATTCACATATTCTCAAACAGTAATCTTTTATTCCAAGTTTAAAATGTGGAACATAACTAAATGGGAGAAAAATTGAGAACACAAACTCAAAACAAAACATCTAAAATATCTTGCAAAAATTAAATACGTGACAAAAAAAGTAACAGCTTTCAGAAACCATTATAGTTTAATTATTTTTCAGCAGATGTACACAGACCTCTTGTATCTATTTATTTACAGAAAACAACTTAAGGATTTTTGCAATAACATGGGAAATTTGGTTTAAACATCTATCATTATTAATATAAGTACTCTGAGGTAATTGAGAATGGGAAGCACACAGTGTTGAAGAGCATGATATGACAGAAATATATGGCAAGAGGTTAGAATACTCACTTCCTGTGCCAAAAGAGGGAAAAAAAAAACCCTGCTTATAGAAATATATTATATTTAAATAATAAATAGTAGGAGGTAGCCCTTTATGACAATTCCAATATATTTTTTTAATAACATAGAGGAATTTGGAGGAAGACTGTATGGAATGAAACTAAGTCAAATTCAGAAAACTTGCTGAGAAAAGCTAAATTACAGATATCTTTCATGTATTTTATACCAAAACAGTATGTTGTGATGTTGGCTTTGAGCACTGATGCAGTGAGCTCCCTGTCTTCAGGATGCTTCTGAAGGTGCAGTTATCTGACTATGCCAGGACTCACAGTAGAGCCTGACCCTTTACTATGCATATTCTAACCTAGAAGTAAAAATCTAACATGACCAGTATTTGTCTAGAAGGCTTTTTTGTTTTTCTGGGATAAGCTGCTATCACATACAAGCAATACAAAGATCCTTGAAAAACCAATAACTTGAGGGCACATGAAGTTTCTTAACAAAATTAGTATAGTATAGTATAGTATAGTATAGTATAGTATAGTATAGTATAGTATAGTATAGTACAGGTGCATATACTAAAAGCTAAAGTAAGGCTGTAAGCATCATTCTGTATTTGAAACCCATCTAAAAATGCCAGATGCAGCTGAAAAGAATACATAATGAATATCCATGGAACTGTGATCTGTAACTTCCTAAACATGCCACAGTTACAGGACAAAATTACATGGTTGTGGTTATTCAAAAGGGTTTTTTTTAGGATTAAAATTTTACTGCTAGTATAAGGAAGTACACTACTGTACTCATCAAGCAGGTTACTTCAGGATGACTCAGGAAGCTAACTGCCAGCCATGACATGCCTAAACACTGGCTGAACAGTTTTTGAGAAACACAGTCTTGAAACCTCCATCTTCTTCCATATCTGTTAAGTTAGTACTTCCATACTTGTTAACATACAAGAAAAGACAAATTGCGATCATTTAAGTTTCTATGGAAGTAGTTTCTATAGAAGCAGAGCTCTGCATACATACACCAATCCAACAGAAGAATTACTTTTGCCTGTATGTGTACTGCATAAAAAACATCGGCCTAAAGCCCTCCTTCACCTGCCCAGGTCTCCCTTCAAAGACGGCCTTTTACATTAAAGGCAAAATATTAAATGGCTCCATTTTCACAGAGTGAATAACATTGTTACAGTAATGTCAGAGAACATAACAATGCAGTGGACTCAAACATTAAAATGTTTGCTGCTTCTTGTTCCACTGTCATACGTCCCCAGCAACAATAACATTTTAGACTTTTAATGCTGACTTCTGTTCATGTGGGTTTTGTGAATTACATAATACTAGTTTTTGTTTCAGTTTTATGGTTAGAATATCCTGAATTAGAAGAGTTCAACTTCTGGCCCTGCACAGGAGGACCAGAAAAATCACACCCTGTGCCTGAGAGCATTGTGCAAATGCTGCTTGAACTCGGTCAGGCTTGGTGACCACTTCCCTGGGGAGCCTGTTTCAGTGTCCAACCACCCTCTGTGTGAAGAACCTTTTCCTGATATCCAGCTTAAACCTCTCCTGACACAACTTCAGGCCATTCTCTCAAGTCTTGTCACTGGTCACCACAAAGAAGAGATCAGTGTCTGTCCCTGCTCTTCCCCGCATGAGGAAGTTTTAGACCACAATGAGGTCTCCCCTCAGTTTCCTCCAGGCAGCTGATCTGAATTTTGACCCTCCATATAGGAAGTATTTCTGGCATCTTAACCATAGGGCCTAATTCTTCTCATGAAAAATTTTGTACCTGAAACATGTCATGATATAACAAAGCCTGAAACTAGGTTTTTAACTCACAGCTTCCAGGCTATACAAACTCGGTATGTCAGAGGATACATAATTCAAAGAAAATGAAGTTTTTATTCTAATGCTAACAGTAGTCCCCACATTTTTTTAAAAGTAAGTACTTATTTGGCATTACTGTTTAATGTTTTCTAGAGGAGCATAGATCCACTTGAAGGCATGTTAATACGTGTTACGGTACTTTACATGTAACATTGTATAGTCAAAATCACAGACTGAAAAAAAAGAATCCCATGAAAATATGGCACTGTTTTACTGATAAGAAGTCCTTGGAAAGAGCTGTTCAGATTTCCTGATGTGAAGTCTTTCTCACAAAAAAAAAATAATTATCAAACACTAAAAATTTCTTTATGGAGAATATCTCTGAAATATTGAAGAAGCATTTCAAAGTACTTTTTTAGTTTTCAAAATTAACACTCTCTACCTCCGACCCTCAGAGAAAAGACAAGAGAATTTCTGAGAAAGTCACCCAATGTGAATTAGGCTCTCTCCCTTATAAACTAACAAAGTCATCCTGCCAAATCAGCAAACCAAAGCAGATGCATTTAAATTCCCTCTCATCCATGAAAAATCAACAAAATGCCTTTTCTGCTTCACTAGTTTTAATTTCACTGCAATGTGGGAGTACCCTTTATTCATTTTCTTAAGTAGATACTAAATGGAGTTTCATGAAAAGGACATGAATGATAGATCATAAGTACACCAAATATAAAAATGGCTTGGTTCAATGAGGCCTCGAAGTCAAGTCCAACTTTCTACCCTTTCAAAAAGCAACTTCCACATGCATACAACTTATCAGCCTCACACTGAACATAAGAAAATAGTACCTGGGGCATTCTGAAGATCATTGGTCATAAAATAGACAACACCCTAGGATAGTGGGCATTTTAACCTTCCAGTAACAGTCTTTTAAATGTGACTTGTTTTCCCATACATCTTAACAAATTCAATTGCATCTGCAATTCAATACTACAGAATACTACAGGGTTGAGATCAGAATGCAATTTTCTTCAAATGCCCTGCACAAACACTCAATTACTTGATTGTGAAACAGGTTTAGCAGCAACTCAGGAAACTTTGCAATTGTAACCAAAAATGAGAGTAGAAAGGAAGAGAGAAAAATAGGAGGGGCAGGGGTATTATGTACATGAACTATGCAGATCAACTGTCTACTGGGTAAAAACTTCTTTTTTTCCTCTTTAGAATTTCAGCCTCCAATACAGACTAAAACAGTTACAGACTGAATTGCTAATTTTACACATGGGTATTTCAGTACTTAAGCAAGGCCTGAACAACAGGCCCTGTGCCAAAGCTGACCTCTGGATGAACCCTCCAACCAAATGTTACATGTGTTCATTAATTAGTGAAGTATTAGCAATATGATACATGTACCTGCTCATTGGTGAAACACATATTTACCTTTCCGTATTTAGACGCGGGACAAGGCCACATCCTGGCCTTGTTTGGGAGCGGAGGATCAAAGACAAGTCCCTTGGCTCCTCCTTGAGCCCTGGTCAGGCCTTGGGAGAAACCTAATAGGAGGATAAAACCTAATGCTCCCGTGTTAGAAGTAATGGTAGTTAGCTTGCTTATTATAAAAGCTGGGCTACTCTCACAGTGAGGTCAGAAGCCTCGCTGCCTGCACAGGTGGATGCACGGCAGGATTTCCCAGTTGCTGGGCCTGGTTCTCCAGTCCTTCACTATGACACCTTCCCTGGGTTGATAATGTAGATCTGGATGAAGGGTGCCTTTCTTAAGCACTATAGGCAATTTTTGTAGTAATGATGAGATGCATTGCTTAGCTTATCCTTTTGTGATTCTTTGCAATTTTGCACTACAGTAAATTACACTACTCCTTAAGTTGGTGTCTGTCTCTGACCCTACTCATCAGCAAAACACTACTTTACTACTACAGTAAAATCAAATTCCACCATCCCAGTTTAAAAAAATGTCTTAAAGTGCCTTCCTAGTATTGATTCTAAAGTTCTGTAAGTGAAGCTCTCTCAGAAAAGACAAACCTACTTGAAAACTTTTAGTAATTTATACCAAGTTGTACCAACAAGTTGACCCAAATTTACTATCTCTGCTATCAAATCGGTTAACAGGCTATTAGAGAGTGTGTAAAATAAAAAAGTTAAATTTCCAGTTGATGAGGAAACAGTTAAAAACACAACCAAAATTTTTCCTCCTAGGTAGTTTATTATACAACATAACTTTAGTAAACATCAACAAAATTTATGTTGTGACTATGCTAAACAATATTCTGTATAAGTGAAAGCCAGCACTGTTTTTCTTTAAGTAAGATTGACTAATTACAAAACGAATGCATGAATTTCACTTACAATTTTTAGATCAGCAAAACAAGTATGACTTTTACATGTCTGCATGACATAAATGAGACACTGCTAATTTTGTACTCAGATGTGTTTTCCTAACCAACATAAAAAGCTACTTCAAATTATCAAGCACAACTATAGACTATGACTTTATTTATGCCACCTAGTCAGAAATTAAATCGCATGAGAAGCTGAAACCAGATGCAACAGTCTTAAGGATCTTTTACCTACTCAAACAAATCCTCTGTTTCTTGAAGCCTGTCTCAGGCAATCAAATTCTTAGTAGATGACCCCTCTCAAAAATAATATGCCATGGGAACCAGCAAAGTATTTTGCAGTTCTGTTAGAAGTGATGCAGGGACAGAATCTGCTCCAGCATGAAATACTTCCAGAATATAAATGCTTTGTAGGATCAGGAAACAAACCCCTCCTTCCAGAGTTTTTTTTTTAAAGGAAATATGGTTGTCATGCCAACAGTTAGAGAACAGCAGGCTGCAGCGACAGCTAGTGATGAAGCTTGTTTTTGTCTTAAGAGTTTTCCTGGGAGATTGTCAATGAATTACAGGCTATTCCTGGCAGCAGCACAATCTCACTAAATACTGCCTATGATCACAGGTTTGGCTTCTGTTATTATTTTGTCCCTTGCTTCCAAACTCAGGTGCTTGATGTCCTAGCAAGAAGGCAGCTTGACATATTTGGTCAGTGTATAGGCATGCATAGACACCTCACAGTACACTATCCTTGAGGTTCTGTCAGGATCTGCCAGGGCCAGAACTACACTCTACAGTATTGCATGTATCAGCAGAGAGTTCAGGGTCTAACTTAAAAGGAGCCAGCACCACAATCCACAATCCACAATCAGAGCTGTGGCTGCTGAATGAGGCAAAACCCCTTAGAAAAGAAGAGATCTAGTCAACTCCCCAAGACATAAAAGAGACAGCTCGGGACTACACACCAATATTATGAAAACAACTTACTGATCAGAAATGCAAGGTTTTTTTCAGAAACCCCTATGAAAAGATAGCTATAAAGCTGCAAGAGCAGCCACAGCAGGAGAAGAAAAGTGAGGGGTGTGCCTTGCTGTTGGTAAATATATCTCCTTCTTTTGTAATATTGCAATTAAAAATAGGCCCATGGTTACCTTTGGAAAATGGCATGACACAGAACATAGCTAAAAGGGTGTCTTATGAATTAAAGTATAGCTCTTAATTCAGAACTTGTCTTTTATTTTCAGTTCAACTGATCTGAAGTAGTTCACTACATCCAAGTTAAGATAAAACAATTAATTCACAGTTTTCATGTGTTAAGCATGACACCATTATAGGTTACATGGAGGAAACTACAAGATACAAGTGGCTTATAAAGTAGATAGAAGTTTATGCTTATAAACTATCTACCATCTTTCTTTATTTTTATATAGTTAAGTACTCCCTTGAATATGTTGTTCATTATTATTATGACGTCTTCTAGAGATGTCATTACAGAAAAATCAAACACATTCTCAAAGACATAAAAGTGACATTGTTGCTGAGAGCGCAGAAAGTGTGACAACTCTGTTTCACACACAGGAAAAATAAGATAATTAAGAAAAAACCAAAAAACTTTACTTACATTTCATTATCTACTCAACGTGGTAGATTTATTCGGAATGTGCGTAAGCAATGTTACATTATAAATGTAATTCCACTGAAAAGACCAGAAAGTATTAGCAGTTCTTATGCTTCCATTTGTTTCATCACACCATCAAGTGCACCTGAAAGTAAGTTAAACTATGTATACAGTAGAGTTACTGTAGTAATTGAAATGCACTATGACGCAGTCTGTCCTAAGGCAACTTAGCTAATTTGAAAACACGCTTAATTACTCAATAGAGAGAAGTGAGAATAATTTCTCTCAACAAAATAACAAGCCATGGTAAAAAGGGGTAGTATATGTACCATCTTGCCTAGCAATGTCTCTAACTTCGCCTCACAAAACAGTCTCAGAAGCAAACAATGAAAACAATTACTATCAGGCATATGAAGACTTGCTAAGAAATTGTTTTCAGAGTAGCCCTTTTATAACTTTTTGTCAAATGATCCAGCACTTCAGTGTTTTTACTGTCTTTAGAAAGAAAAAATAGAAGGTATACCTACTATATCTCAAGAGAACACCAAGTTGACCAGAAGTTCACTCAAGGACAGGCTTATAATTCGGAGTAATTTTGGTGAAAAAAACTTGAAAATTATTCAACACGGGCATATGCTAAATCCTCTTAGGAAGCAAAGATCAATTATATGAAACACGATTTTTGAAAAGCTGGCAAGGAAGTAGAGCTACAGAAAAGGATTAAGGTCTTACACTGGATCAAAAATTTAACATGAGACAATACCTTCCATGTCAGAAAATGAATTACTGGACTGTGAGGCGTAAGTACTACAGAAGTTACGCAAAAGAACTCATTCAAATGACATTGCATCTGGAATTCTGCTGTTGTGATCAAACTTGTAAAAATATGTCAGTCACATGTAGAACAGCCACAGGAAGTCACTGAAAACAATCAAGAGATCGAGAAAACTGGAACTATGGGAAAAAACTGCATAAACACAGTTGTTCACCTTTCAAATTTACTCAACTGGGAGACAACTCTTCTACGACACAAAGACATGTTAAAAAAAAGAGCGGCATCAGGCTACTCTGCATCAGCAGAGTTATTAGGATGATGTAATCAGCTTAAAATCCAACAGGAAAATTCAAATAAAATATAATAAAAAGTCAAACAGTTACAAACAGTGTACTGCAGACTTTTAAGTTCACTGCTCACAAATGCCTAGAAGAGGTCAGATCCTGAACTTCTGTTATAAATGATATAGGACTGTATGATTCTGCCTGCAGTATGACAGGGATCAGATGACTTCTTTCAAGCCTGCCATTTTTGACAATAACGCACTCAAAACAAATATTACAGTCAACTCAAGTCGCAAAACATAAAAGCCAAAGCTAACTTCTATGCTGCCATAGCCAAGACTTCTCCATCATTTAAAAAAGTAACTAAAATGACCCTGAGTAGACGTACACGGTACTACAAGCACTTCCACTGTAGGAAAAGGTAAATCTTCAAGAATTCAAACAGGAGTTTGTTTCTAGATTTCTTCTCCACTATCTGCTTCAAAATGTCAGGTATCAAAGCTCTGTATTTTCACAGACTTGCTTAAATTTACAGTTGCTGAATAATTCAGGCCTTTTCTCCCCTAAGCAACAAGTCTGGGTTAGCTCTTAGTACAGTATTGCACAATGCAGTCTCCCAGACATCCCATTTTAAACTGAGGCAGGATTTTTACCTATCTACCTCATTATACACAAAACCTACACTGTATATTCTTGTTGCTATTGTCTGTAATCATTCTATAACAAAACGTACTCTGTCTAATCATGTAAATTAGTTTTGCATTTAAAATTCTTTATTTATAAGTTTCAGAAATCATACTATCATCAAATTTCTGAAAAGCCTTTCCAACAATGATTCCTCACCTCCTTACCATACTCTTGCTATCACACTGAAAAGACACATGCATTATTATTCATTGAATGTAGATTTCAAAGAACCACAAGAGACAAAATCCCAGGTTTGGTGTTAGTTAAGTGTAGAATCTTGGTTTTCAGGTCGTAAATTCTCAAATAATTTATCAAATGTTTTGATCTCAGTGGAGCCTGTAAATGCTCAAGACTTGGAAATTAAATAGCCTGAGAGAAAGAAAATTTAAGTGAAAATTTCTGAACTCTTAAAAGGATTCAATGCAAGAATTTAAAAATACAATAAGCTTGTGCCGCACAGAAAGTTTTAATACACACTAATAGTTTTCATGAATATTGAAGAATTCTTTCATGTATTGAAGAATTTTTCAAAGACTACACAAAAAGAAGTACCTGATGATGTAAGACCCATGGAATTAAGAACAGTTCCAACAGAATGCTATCATAGTCCTGACTCAGTAACACCGAATGAAGTTTCTGCAGTGCAGTTCAGAACTTACTTATATCTTCAACATAGCAGCCGAAACTGGATAATGAGGTTATTTTAGGCCTAAAATTGTGCTCTCCCTGGTGAAGTCCCCAAAATGAAAAGAAAAACCCACCACAAATGAGTAAATTTCAAGTGTAAAAAACAACCAACCAACCAACAACCTACCCGCAGCCACTGTTTCTCTGTGAGAGCATCACTGTAGTCCACATCTCTGCGCTGACGGGAACCTCTTCCAAATATTTTCTCTTCTTCTTCTTCACATGTAAGCCTTTCAACTTCAGCATCATCCTTAATAATCCAGGACGGTAATTCATCCTCTTCCATCAAACGAGGTTTACGTTTAGGGTTTCTGGCATCCTCCCTGCGACGATCCATGTCCATGCGCTGCAATGGCAATTGGTGAAGGATAAAAAAGTTTTAAAGGCAATTATTAAGTGAACCATGTCAATGACCACCTCTCTAGTAACACTTGAAACTTTAAACAAGGTCCTTCCCAGGCATCTCCCTCTCATAATAATCCTAAATACTTCTAAAATGCTGTTGTAAAAAGAAGCTACACTCAACTGTTCATTTCCAGTCATATCCATTACTTCATAATTAACTTGCATTCAAGGAACAAAGGTAACACACGGCCAAGTGACACAAAGGTGGTCACAAGAACACTGCTGTCCCCATAAGTTTTACTACTACGTAACTAAAAAGAGTCATAAGAAATAGACTAGTTTTGTTACACTCAGTATCAGAAGAAAATTTAGAAGTTGGTATAAGAAACAAAGACTCAAAGGAGAACAAATTCAGAGAAAAGCTTGTTCACACAGAGCCAGAAAGCCAACATGCTTGAACCTCTAAATTTTTTTTTTAATCTTATTGCCGTACCAGACAAAAATCAAAACACAAAAATATCAGAAGCCTGTATTTTTTTACAGCAGACTTCCGTATTTCACCTTTTAAAGAACACCTAATTCAACCTGAATTTATTTCAAAATGTGTCTCATTCAAGCCGAATATGTGGCTTGGTTTATTGCTAACATGACAACCAGACAGCTGCACCAAGAGACCGTTCAAAGAGGATAAATGAAATAGATTTTTCTATTTCTATTATTTAGAAAAGAACTTGACTGAAGTCGAGAGACATCATATTTTAATGATATTAAGAACATGAAGTCAGTGCTGAAAATTCATCTTTTTTCCCCAATGACCATGCTTCCTTGTCTAACACAAAGACTGAATACTAAGATACTAGTTGTTTTCTGATATAAAAGCACTTGGGAAGGAAAATTAAAGACAGTCTCATTTTATCTGAGATATCAGAGATACAAACTGACATTGTTTTTCTGAGGATACTACTCAAACTATATTTACATCTGGGAAACTCCTAGTTCCATGTGCCCGTATCTTTCCAAACCTGTGTTTCCAAGAGTTATCTACATTGTTTTTATATAACTAATAAAATAATTGTATGTTCACTGTCCTCAATAAGGCCCAAATGCTAAAAATAAAATGCTACCAATACCTAAGCAAAGAACTTGAATGTTGGCACACTCAAGGCCTAAAATTTCCAGTTTAGAAAAACCACAGAGCACCGCTGTCCTGTGAATAGTGAAAGGTTATCTTAAACTTTCCAAATTGTAACTAAAAGAGTCCTTGAAAAAAACATTCAAGCCATTCAGTGTAAAACCAGTAATTTATACAGCCAGTTCTATGGGATTGCCATTTTTGCATCAAAGAGAGTAACTGCATTAGCACAACTGATGGTGTACCCATTTGGCACTCCAGTTGAAAGGCACTTTTTACATCAAAACTCATGGCTTTTTAAATGTTCTTTACTTTATTTAAGCAATTTTAACACTGAAAGGAACAATTTCTTTTCCAGAAAAGGAATTTTTTGAAGCATTCTTATGAAATAAAAAAAGTTGTACAGACCACAAAAATCCACTGATTTTTCTCTGACTATTTTCTAAACTTTTTTTTATGATGTGAAGCCTCTAAAAGCCACTGCAATGAAGTCCACTTGTACTTTCTTTCTGAACAGTGTATTTAGCTCTACAGCTACATTTCAGGTGCTGTATCAAACAACTCTTCTAACCAGCAAAGTGACTACAGAAGAGATGTTCATGGAATTGATCTCTATTGTAGATTGTTTTGGAACTGTTCACTTCAAATCAGTAAAATACATACTTGTACACACCTAGGACTAGATAAAGGAAAAAACCCAAACACATTTTTTGTTGGGTATTGCAGTCTCCTGAATTCTGATTACATATACACAACTTTAAAAGTGAATGAAGTGGCACTGGTATCAATCACTACAGTAAAGAGAATATAGACTACCTTATGGTTTTTATCTGACTATGCAAGACTTGAAATATTGATAAAAAGGCAAATGGCTCTGACTGCCAAACTTGCTTTTCAGATTTTTCTTTTATAAATAAACAATTTACAAAAATTAAAACTGATTTTTATATTAACAATTTAAATTATTTCTTTGTCGCCCTGATTCTTCCAAGTTTTCCTGATGCACTTTCTAACTCAATGTTTTGTAGTTCTTAGCTTGCTTTCCCATACATGGGTGCTATAATTAGAACATATTTATGCTAAGATGCAGTTGTTGGAAATTCCTTTCTCTGGAAGTGGAAAACAACTGATGGGCAGTTGCCTTGACCAATGGAATGGGAGAGGTGTCCAACTTCTCCTCCAATCCCTGGTGTGTGTGGAAATACTATATATATATATGGAGTCAGATAATCAATAAACCTTTTAGCCTTCTCTTGAGAACGTGTGTCGTGTGTGTCCTTGTGAGCGATCCACAGTGAAATTTCTTAACCGTTAATATTTAACTACACTCTTTCTGTCTCACTATTTTCAAACTCCTGGCTTTCAAAATATGTAGTTTTCCCTCTTGAAATTTTTACTACCAACTCCTTACTTTCCCTGAAAAACTTCCACGCAAATTAATATGAAAAACATACATTCAGCTCACATAGCTTCATAAATTACTTGGATGCAGGACTTGACAGGATACTAAGCAAGTCCACAGACAATAAAATACTGTGAGGAGCTGGTGACTCCCTCAAAAGCAGGGAGGGACTGCAGAGAGATCTCAACAAATGAGAGAACTGGGAAATCACGACCCACATGAAGTGCAAATAGGACAAGAGTCTGATTCTGCACTGGGGATGGTGCAGCCCTGGATGTGCAGACAGACTGGGCAAGGAGATGTTGGAAAGCTGTGACACAGAAAGGGACCTGGGGGTCCTGGCTGATGGCAAGTTGCGCATGAGCCAGCAGTGCCCTGGCAGCCAGGAGGGCCAACCCTGTCCTGGGGGCATCAGGGACAGCATGGCCAGCCAGGCAAGGGAGGGCATTGTCCTGCTGTGCTCTGCACTGGGGCAGCCTCACCTCGAGTGCTGGGGGCAGCTCTGGGTGCCACAATAGCCCGATGTAAGGATACAGAGTGTCCAAAGGAGGGCCAAGAGGGTGGTGAAGGGCCTGGAGGAGAAGCTGTTTGAGGAGCAGCTGAGGTCACTTGGTCTGCTCAGCCTGGAGGAGACTGAGGGGAGACCTCACTGCAGTTACAGCTTCCTTGGGAGGGGAAGGGGAGGGGCAGGCACTGATCCCTTCTCTGTGGTGACAGTGACAGGACCCGAGGGAATGGACTGAATTTGTGTCAGGGGAGGCTTAGGTTGGATATCAGGAAAAGGTTATCCACCCAGAGAGTCGCTAAGTACTGGAACAGGCTCCCCAGAGAAACTGTCATAGCACCAGACTGACAGAGCTCAAAAAGTGTTTGAACATTGCTCTCAGGCACATGGTGTGATTCTTGGGGTGTCCTGTGCAGAGCCAGGAGTTGGAATGGACTCTTATGGGTCCCTTCCAGCTCAGTGTATTCTGTGATTCTGTGAAAACTGTCTTTACTCCCAGCTCCTCAACTGTTTTACATTAAATAGCCTTCAAATATAACACTAAAAGTTGAAGCAAACAGACATAACTTTGTCAGATACTTTCAATCATGGATTAGGTACTTCCTTCTGGGTCTGAAGGAGAAATCAGAAGCTCTTTTCTAGCAGAAAATCTACTTTCACAGAACTCAGGGTATTTTCATTCAATAATTCAGATGAAATTATTCCTTTTGAGTTTTGGATCAAATGGCCATCTCTTGTTTTGTGTCATGTAAATCTCCTCACACTCAAAGCACTGATGAGAAGTTTAAAAAGACAGGTGTCTGTAAGCATTCCTTTTCTGTGCAAATTGGCTTTAGTGATTTCAGTTCTGAAGTAACGCTTAATGAAGCTTAGCATCAAAGCACTAAACTGGAAAAAAGCACTAAACTGGAAAGTCAGTAATGACAAAAGAATAGTCATACAGGGGACTACAACAACAGTGTACGTGAAAAATTATAACTTATGTAAAAAGGGCCCCTGCACACTTGTTAAATAGTAAATTTTTAGAGACGAATTCTTGAGCAGAAGATAATGAGGGACTAAAAACCTGTACTGTGTACACAGGTTTTGTACTGGTCCTATCAGCAGCTGTTTCTGTGGATACCACCAGATACACTTCCATTTACGCATACAGGAGTGTCTGTCTTGTTCCAACTTGCACGAGAAAGCAGCCTCTGTAGAATTAGAGGGCACGGTGCTTTACCTTCAGTACTTAAGTACTGTCCTATAGTGGTGTCAGTGAAGCCTAAAGGTCCTCTAGCAATCCTCAGACTGTCCAAACACTAAAAGGCAAGAGCCATGCCTACAAAGGCATTTGACTAATTATTCCATCAGTGCTTCAGTAGCTAAATAAAAAGGCAAGTACTAATAAAACAAAATGGCTCACATTTGAACCACTAGCTCTATTTTGGTAACTCTTTCAACAGGTGCAGCAGCAGAGATGCAGCTAACTGGACTCTTGACAAAACCATCAACAATACCCCAGCTAACTCACCAAGAAAATAGCATTGTTAGTCTACTAATTTACTGCTTTGTTGAGTTCCTGTAGTTGTCCTTGCCAATATCAAAGTCCAAAAGTAAGAAGAAATGTTGAATAGGAAAGGTTTGCTGTAGAATTAGCAAGCCAAATTGCGACTGGCATTTTTGCACTATAAATTTCTCAGGTTGTGTCAAACTCTTCCTCCAGATTGCCACTGTTTCACTGACAGCAAGCATCTTTGAAGTCTTTCTGTCATTTGAGGAATTCTGTATTTAAGCAGACTACACTTCTTCATCAGGTGAACTATGCAAGTAAATAAAACCTGTTTCTCCAGTAAAGTTTTGACAAATGTGAGTGACAAAAAGGTTAAAGCCTTTATTAAAAACACTAGAGAAGATGATTTTTCGTGATTACACTATCCTTACCATAAAGAGATCAAATTCTTCCTCACGTCGAGCAATCATCTGATTCAGAGTCTCATCATCAGGAACTTCATCTTCTTCCTGGTTAGAAAGATGGATAGAATTATTAGAAGTACTCACATGCACCTTGAACTAACAGCCACCATCAGTTCAGAGTTCCACTGACTCTCTTTTGCTGACATGTGTGAAGCACTTAAACTGAAATGAAACTTTTTAAAGTGTTCAGCTATTCAGAAGTAACAAAATAACATGGTAAGAATGACAAATGAGACATATTACTAACTTCAAAATTTGAGAATGAGGAAATGACCCAACACAAAACCAGGAAATTCTGGGTTGTGGTTTTCCTGGGTCAGAAGCACAGTCAGTGCTTTGGTTAAAAGGGATGTATTTCCATTCTGCTATTCTACAATACTCCTTCAGAAATACTATTCTAGATTTTGAGATCTTTCCCATCAAATCAAGGAGACTAAAAAATTCCTGATTGAATGAAAAGAAAGAAACATGTTTTTACCCTGGAAAATAACCCTGCTGAATCACTTCCTCTTGACCATTTTATGCTTTCAACTGAGATGTGAAAATTTTACTGCAGACAAAATTGATTATTTCATAAATACAAAAACACAGTAGAAAAACAATTCAGAACTGTAGTGTTCAATTGAAAGTGTTTATGATGCAACCATTATGATACCCACTTTAAAACCAAGTCCAAAACGTTCAGTCTTCCTCCCTGAATTATTCCGAAACCATGGACAACAGGTCACTCTACATATGGTTTTCTGAACCTATGTTACACTATGCTACAGACCTATAATTCTTCCTAAAAACTCATGAATTTGAATCCAGTTTAATGGGAGTATAGAAAGCTGCATGTAGCTTCCAAAAAGCTAATATCCTGTAGGATTTTTTTCAGAAATAAGTCATTGATATATCCACACATCTTCCATCCAGTGTCTGGATTTCAAAAAACCCAAAACAGTTCTTATTAATGCAATTCTCAAGGGACACCTTTGTACCTTAATGAATATATAATTCACATTTTAACATGAACCACGCAACTGGGAAAGTGATTAAGAGAGAAAGTTCTTCTCACTCCTAGTCACTGCTCCTTCACTGTTCACAAAAAGGAAGTCACATGGTTACTTGCAGAGAGAAAAAAAAAGTTTTTATAAATGCGACCATCATAAAAGGCTCACATACTTCCCTATTATCTCAGTGCAACTTCTGACCTGAAAAAAATAAGTGATCTCACAGCAGAAGCTGTAACAACAGTGACCGCACTATCAGCAGTTAGGCTGAATAATCCTGCTGACAAGTAGGTAGGCTTGGCAGAAGAAAAAAATTATAAATAAACTCAAGTTCCAACGAAAAATTACACTATGAACAAATAACTTCTTAGCAGTTGTCATGCATTGCTATTATTCTAGTGAATCTTTCGAAATATACAGGAATTACCTCTGTGCTTTATCTAGAACTAAAAGGAAAAACAGACCAAAAAAAAGAAAGAAGAAAGAAAAATAAGAGGAGCTTTGATGTTGAACATAAAAAACACCCCTACTAAAAAAGGATGAACACAATACAGTACTCTACATACAAGTGTGAAAAGTCAAAAGCATGCTTAGCATGGGAATATTTAACTAGATGATCGGTTAACAGTATTTTTGTTAGACGTGCCAGTCCACATTTTCAAGTAAAAGCTGTGTCAGTATTGTTGATAAATAATTTAACTTTTAATTGAGATATCTACTTCTTTCCCATCAGTCTCCTGCTTGATAATCAGTGCTGATGCAGTGAAGGAGTAATGGCTGACCAGTATAGGGTGGTGCAAATTCAATTCCTCTTAGTTGTCAAGTTCAGTGTTTGGGCAGAGTTTTGTATAGTCTCTGTTCATAAAGAAGTATTGAAAGATTCAGCTAGGAGTCAGACTGCAACATCAATGCTTTAAAGACTGATGCTGGGCTGTGGTAAATAAATATTTTTTAAATCTGCTTGCTTCAGGATGGCAGACTAAGCATATTTGAACAATACACAAGAAACAAATTGTTCTGAAGTCATCTACAAAATAAGGCATGTCACATAGGCCTGAGCTACAGGCCTGAAACAGCTGAAAAACTGTCAGATAAATGCTTCAGAAACAAATGCACTCCTATTTTTTTAAAAAACTCACAGGATTACTGAAAATGTCCACTGGTTTCAAGTTAACCTATCTACTAATATAGGAAGTGCAATCTGCTTTAGAACTACAGGTTTACTTAATCAAAATCGGTACACACATATATCATACGTATGTATATCACCAAATTTCTGCATTACACCACAAATAAAAGACAGTTACTGATGAAAATGTTTGTCCTTCTTCTTTAATTTCTATGAAAAATACTAAAACAATACAAAATTTCATCTAAGTCATGCTTTTCTAAATGCACAATGCAGAGTTCACACAAAAAGATTAATGACTGAAGAAGTAAACTCCTTGATCTTTGAAACTTCACTCCATATAATGAAGGATGCCAGTGAAACACAGCTGTAGAATCTTCTATCAGTGTGCACTTTTTTCAGATACACATGCCGCACTAAGAAGCAAGATCAGTCTCAAAAGCTGTGTCTTTAATTAGTACAGGATATTTTCAAGGTGGGAAAAGTCAAAAAAAGCTTAGCATGGGAATATATAAAATATATTTTCTCTGAGTGTCATCAGTATAACTGACACATTTATTTAATTTCTCCCAAATATGGCTTTTGTCAAAATACTGAATTTTGTTCAAATTAGAGAAGAGTCTGCAGTGACAGGCAAAAGAATAGGTTCACCATTCCACACTCACAGTTCCACAGAAGAACACAATGGAAAGAGAGGGACAGTCAAGTGACTCTATAACGTCACTTCCCATTATTAAAGGAAAACACTTGACAGCTCTTTTTAAAGAGCTAATTATTTCTCAAAGAGAAAAGTCGGGGATGGACACAACATCAGAAAGAAAAAGTTACTTTCTGGCTCCTCCTAAGCCCAAGGCACATCAAAGCAGATCTTAACTCTTAAACAGGTTCCAAAGGAAGAACAATAAGCAGGGTCCAACAAAACTGAACCTAGATAGTACCAGCTGATCAGCATGTCTGAAAATCAAATTGCCTAGTTGAACATATATATTGGACTTAGAAAATGGTTTATAATCTGTTCTGGAAAAAAATCTTTGTTTGAATGCAATTATTTGCAAAAAATATAAAGAGCAGAATGGTTTTTAAGTTGCAATGTCGAATTCTACGCTAAGATTTAACCATAACCATTACATCATAACCACTATGTTACAACCTACTACTGTGACCATAAAAAAGGTAAAAATTAAATTATTTCCCTGAATGGCTGGTAAGAAATAATTAAATTTTTAATTTCAAGCATTATTACAATCTTTGTAAGTGATGAATAAAAGAAGAGTCAGTACTTCCTGAGTAATTATTTCTAACTACCTTACCTCATTTTCTTCCTCATGCTCCAATATAGCTTGTAGGAATGCTCTCCTTTCATGGCTGGACGATTTCTGATCAAACATTCCTGCCTGAATAACTTTTTGATCTACATTCAGCTTATACTTTGCCGCAGCAAGTATCTTCTCTTCCACACTGTTCACAGTGCACAGCCGCAGGACTCTAACTTCATTCTGCTGCCCAATTCGGTGAGCTCTATCCTGAGCCTGCAGGTCCTATTAGGCAAAGAACACAATTAAACAGAGAGAGTGAACACAGATATTAACACTCTCCTTAGTCTCGCTTCCCTTACTTTTACATGTGTCCATTGAGCATGATGTGATTTGCATACATCTGCACAATAGCTGAAAACACATCCACAACTATGTACTTACAGGGATATTGAGCTTACTTTCTTACAAACACGAAAAAAAGGGTGGCAAAGGCAAAAATTCAGTTACTCCTTCCGTTTTTTTAAAATAAGCCAAAGTGGTGTGATACTGTCTTTTTCTGGTAATCTGTACTTACTACTAACCATCACAGAGTAAGTTCAGTGCCTCAGGCCAAGACTACTGCACTCACATGGTCACCTAATTTTGTGAGACAGGTAGCATTCAGCATAGCCTTTACTAAAGTATTGTAAACTACCTACCAAAGGCTAGGGAGCTGGTTATTTTATCCTAAGGGTTAAAGAATGAGTACAGTTATATAAATGAATCAGGTTTGTAACACTGTTAGCACTGAGGGTATCCCAAGACTCAGATAAAATATATATGCAGGCACAGAATTAGCTCACCAATTCAAACCAAAACATTTCCTGATAGTGGCAGTTTGCCTTACTAATTCCTCTCAAAGCAGAATTTTATCTCTAACTTGGATTTTTTACTTTCATCCAAGGCTATATCATCTATTTAAAGAAGCAACTCAAAAAAGCGTCAGGGATTCTTTACACGTCATGAAGATAAGAAAATTAAAATAACCTGATGAGGATTCCAGTCACTATCAAAAATTATAACAGTGTCAGCAGCCTGAAGATTCAAGCCTAGCCCTCCAGCCCTTGTACTCAGCAAGAAGATAAAGTATTGTGATCCAGGTTCATTGAACTTCTTCAACAGAGCAGCTCGATCCTCTGATTTTGTTGTGCCTGAAAAAAAAAATTAAAATATCACACAATAAAGATGTGAACTGAAGTAATATAAAGAAAACGTCTGTTGCCAAAAGTACACGTGAAGGAGTTATTTTAGTGCGCTGCTTTTTGACATCTCTGTCACATTTTCCACAACACTGGCCATGAATGTTTAGGTCAACTGCCTATCACACCTACAACATGGACTTCTAAAGGTCTCTTCAAATGCATTTGTTTTGACATTTCTAAAGTAGAGCTTAAAATGTTGGCTAACATTGTTATACCTTTTTATAACTCACATAAATTTCAATTGAAGCGACTACTGACAAACAGAAGAGAGCTCTAGTTTTGTTTAATGTCTTCTGGCTACAGCAGCATTAAATATTTCTAAAAGCTACTTATACAGAGACTTATCAAAATGTCACTATTTGCCTTCAGAGTCATAGTTAATACCAAAAGACTGCAAATTCTTAAAATGTCCCATATTGAGAGTGATATATGTATAGAAGATGAAATTAATACATTTTTTTTATTACTAAGGTGGGTTGTTCCCCATCTGGTTTCCAGATACATCCCTCTACCCCTCCAAACTCAGAAGTACATGGAGAGGAAGACACAAAATCTCCTGTGCTGAGATAAAGGCAACTTAATAAAAGTGAAACGTGTGTAACGACAAGAAGAGGAATTAATTTACTACTTCCCAGCAGCAGCCAGATGTCCAGCTGCTTCCTAGGAAGCAGGGCTCAGCACCTCTAACAACCACTTGGGAGGACAAATGCCGTAACAAGCCATGTCCCTGCATCCTCCTCTTTTCCCTCAGGTTTTATTGCTGCTCACAACCCTTTGGTTAACCTGGGTCAGCTGTCTCATCTGGGTCCCAGTCCAGCGGGTGACGGGTGTTTGGAGAGAAAGCCCTGACACTGCAAGTGCTGCTCAGCAATAGCCAAACACTGGGGTGATGGCACTGGTGGTGTTACAAACCCCGCTGAACCACAAATGCAAAGCACACCATTACATGGGCCACTAGGAGGAAAATTAACTCCATCCCACCTGTAGTCACCACAATCAGCCGAACTGCTGGCCCACAGCTGACACAGTGAACCCCATAATAAGTACATGAATTGGGTGCTCCATATAAGAAGACAGCTGGACAGAAACTGGATAGATTGCATTCCAGTATGGAAGATATCTGTCACTATGAAACTGGCAAAGAAGAAAGACGGTTTATCTAATTTAATGAACTACCTGAAAAAGACGAAGAGGTGTATTTACCATACTGTGTCTTGCCATAAACATTCTGGCATGAAAAAGAATTTGTTTAAAAATACATGATGTAAAGTAATCTAAAACATTTAAAATGCAACGTAATTTATCTTTCTTGAATGGAAGTATTAAAACACACACAGGCCAGAGGTGTAAAGAGGGTGTAATTTGCTAGCATGTTCTTCAGATGGTTTTGGCATTCTATGGCACAGTGATATCGCTCATATGTGAATCCACTTCCTAACCCCGTTTTACATTCAAGGATAATATCGGTTCAACTTCATGTTCATTCACATCTGTAAAGGATGAGAATACTTCTTGGTACTACTTTTTCCTCTGAGTAAAGAATGAAGCTAAGAGTCAATTGAAAACACGGTTAAAAAACACTCAGAAGGAACTACAGAAGAAGCCTCACTTATACTGTTCTCTGTATTTATCTTAAATCATCACTTCTCTACTAAAAAAGTATTCTGATAAATGCTGCTGGTCCTATGTACTACGATAATGTGTGAGATAAAACATTAAGGAAAAATGGTCACTATTTAAGAAGCTCAGCATGAGGCAGAGATCATCAACATGGAAGAAAACCAAAATGGAAACTTCTTTCAAACAGGCTTAAAACTCAGGTGGGAAACACTATTTTAAATTTTTCTTTCATAGAATTGCAGGAATCAGTTGGAGAATCAAATAGATTGGAAAAGACCTCTGAGGTCATCAAGTCCAACCTTTGATCAAACACCACGTTGTCAACTCAACCACGGCACTAAGTGCTACATCCAATCTTTCCTTAAACACCTTCAGGGATGGTCACTTCTCCATGCTCCTGGGCAATGGACAGGAATGTCCAATCACCTTTTCTGTGAACAAATGCCTCCTAATGTCCAACCTGAACCTCCCCTGATGCATCTTAGGACTGTGCCCTCTTGCCCTGGTTGCCTGGAAAAAGAGGCACTGGTTGCCTGGGAAAAGAGGCCAACCCCCACCTGGCTGCATCCTCCTTTCAGGGAGCTGTAGAGAGGGTCACCCCTCAGCTCACCCCTGACACTCCTCCAGGCTAAACCACTCCAGCTCCCTCAGCTGCTCCTCACAGGGCTTGAGCACCAGACCTGTCACCAGCCTTGTTGACCTCCTCTGGACACACTCCAACACCTCAATGTCCTTCTTGGAGCCAGGGACCCAGAACTGAACACAGAACTGTTGGTATGGCCTCTCCAGTGGGTACTCACCCTGCCCTGGTCCTGCTGGCCACACCACTGCTGATCCAGGCCAGGGTGCCATTGGCCTTCTTGGCCACCTGGGCACTGCTGGCTCATGTCCAGCTGCTGTCACCAGCACCCCCAGCTCCTTTTCCTCTGAGCAGCTTTGCAGCCACTCTGCCCCAGCCTGTGGCACTGCCTGGGGTTGTTGTGGCCCAAGGGCAGGACCCAGCACTGGGCCTTGTTAAACCTCACCCCACTGGCCCTGGCCCATGGTCCAGCCTGCCCAGATCCCTCTGCAGAGCCTTCCTGCCCTCCAGCAGGTCAGCATTCCCATCTGACTTAGTGTTGTCCATGGAACTGCTGAGTGTATATTCAATTCCCTCATCCAGATCATCCACAAAGCTATTGAACACTCAACAGAGACACTGAACAGAATAAAGGTATTAGTATCTAAAACGTTTCTAAACCCTCTTTTCAATTGAAGTAATAAAACATAGCTACATATGAAGAAATTGAGGCTTTTGATCTTCCTATGAAATTCAGGCACCACAGTGAAATTCAGCTGTCCTGTGAAGGATAGCAATTGAATTTCAAAGAGATAATAACCCATTTATTCCACTGGAATATAGGCCTAACACTGGCATTATCATCTCTTATCATGAGAATATTTTCAGGAAACATAGATAGTGATGACTGATTGGGACCCTGCATTTTAAACCCTGTATGAAAAGGAGACCAGCCCCTAAGGAGAAAATTTATACATAATCTCATTCCTCAAATAGACCTGAGTGTTTATCAAAATAATCCACTGACCAAATGGTGTGCAGGTTAAACAGATAAAAAAAAAAACACTGAAAGAGACAGAGAAAATTACTTCTACTGACGGAAGCAAAAGTATGTCTTTCCCTGTACCTTGTCTGGAACAATATAGGAAATTCTAATAAACTGCCACTTGTCTACTGGCATAATTTCATGGTAAATACACTTACAGGATTATGAAACAGTATTTTGAACCTGTTCTCACTTTTGTATAGTCACAATATAGCACTGGTATGAAAACACTAGGGGGAGAACCCAGGGCTCCCATGCCCAAATTAATAAAGGATGCCACCTCTTATCTTAGTATTTACCCTTTTTTTCCATTTAGCTTACCATCGAGACGCAGGTAAAGAAAATTTCGAAATGCAAAGTAGTCTTCCATAATGGTCATGAGTGATGTCATTTGACAGAAAAGAAGCACACGATGGTTAGTAGCTCGTAACTTTGGTAGAATACGATCGAGTAGCTCAAACTTCCCTGAGGCCCGATAAAGTTCAGCTCTGTTGGAGAGAAGCAGCACAGTAAATGCCAGAATAAGCCCACATTTAAAAGTCTGTAGTTATTATCATGCCACAGTAAAACAAAAAGACTAATTTACCTAATCTAAACAAGACTAATAGCACTTTTCTTTCTTTAAAGTTGCACATTGATTAAAATAAACACATGTGAAGTCCTGTTTTCCTGATTTTTCTTCAATTATAAAAACTGTGCTGACTTTCAATCAGTCAATTCTTATTAAAAATTTATTAAAATGAATGTTATTTCTCAGCTAGATAAGCATTCTATAAGCTAAGACCTTCACCTGCTATTTTGTTTTCAACTGGCATTAAAAACAAATTTCAACTGCAACTGCAGTTTCAAATTGTATTCATCAGGCATTTGTTGGAAACAGCCCCCTTTCCACTCAACTATTATGCACAGGGAAGTGAAATATTGCAAACTGAACTAATATATGGAGATAGTGGCAGGAGTCTGATACAGGATTTACTCTTTAGCCATGCAACCTTAGTTGTCCTGAGCAGTGTTTAGTTGCTTTGATTAGCTACTTGTCTCCTATACAAAGCATTGCAAAATGACTCCTAACACTGAAATTCAACCCACAACCCAGAAAATCAATAGAAGTAAACTGAATGTCTAAATCAGCACCACAGTGATACACTTTACAGAAATAAATTTCATGCAACTTTTCTCTAACCTTGAGTCTGTGCTCTTAAAATACTATTTATCATTAGCACAATATGCAGAAGATACACAGCCTTTTGATATGCATACATCTGTAATCAGCCAATAAACTGTTTAGGAGAAAAGTATCCTGGTATACTAACTAAGGACACAAACAGTCTGGTATACTAGATAAGGAAAAAAAATTATCATTAACACCTAACCAGGAATAAAGTTAGGTGGATGATACACACTTTTTGTCTAGAAAGCATCCATTAACTTGACAGTTGCACAGAGTGTCAAGAAAAAAAAAGCAAATCTTTTTCCTTTCAGAAAATGGAAGAAATGCTACTTTAATCTGGAAAAAAGATAGTGAAGAAGGAAAAGCAGAAGGCAAAAGTATCAAGAAACAGAAGAAAATTCTAACAGATAACGCTAAAGAGTCATCCCAATGAACTTCAGATGGCATTTTATTTCAAAATAAGGGAAAGGAAGACACGAGTCTTTTCTGTCTGCCCTCTTGAAAGAGATGGACAGTCTTGAAAACATCTTTTAACACATCTAGTACTACTAGGTTTTGCTTTACATATGTGCCCTGTACTTCCTCTGCCTGTATATGAAATGCTTGTGTTTCCTAACATGTAGTTTCCAGAAAAAGAATGTGGTCATTAATTCCAATACAACACTATGGAGAGCAAGAAAAACAGAGTTACCCATTAATGACACCATTTGAGTAGCCCAGATGTTCAGCAAAGGACTCCTGCAAAGTTATAAGCAATAAACATATCACAAACTAGAAAGCAACCAGAAACTACACATTCTTATAGAAATCAAATTAAATACATGAGTATTTTATGCAGTTACGCGGTTTGAGTTCAATGATGTTCATACTCTTGGAAACCACCTTGTAGCAACAGTGCTCTGCTTAATGTTTTCCTGTACTACTATTTGAAATCATGATTTGCAGAAGCGACTTCTGCAGCATACATTTGACCAGATTACAAATACGGTAGAATAATTATATATTAATATTAACTGTATATTAATTATAGAATAAATATATCATATATTAATTATAAATAATTAATTTATATTAATCAGTAGAAGATCAATCTGCAAATTACTCAATTTAATTAGTCATCATACAAGATCACAATGAGTGTAAACTACAACAACAATAATAATACATCACAGTAGGTACTTAATTATATTTTCATAAAATCAGCTATATTCCAGATATCTATGACACTTCCTATCTTTTCAGATATATTACATTTGTATACTTAAGTCCTATTGAGAGATGCTATGTAGATAGTACATTTTTCCTGAAAAAACAAGATAGATGGAATAGAACAATTGTAGTTGACACTGTAGTAGGTTAGCAGTCTGCTAACTACAAAGATTCTACACATGAAATTTTGAGCCAGGGTCTATATATAATGAATTTGGTGTACATGAATACCAAGTTGCTCTGGTTGTCTTAAATTAACAAAACAACTCTTAACTTTTTAAAGACACTGCTCCATAAAATTAAATGTTTTAAATATAGACTTTGGATTATGAATAAAAAGATGGGACTCGTAGACTATAATACATGTTATTTTTGAATCTGTCTTTTCCAGTACAAATTATGTGAACAGAGATGTCCCCTCCCTCACACATAAGTTTTAGCAGCAGTTTTCTATTATCCTAGCCATCTGAATAAAAACAACTCTCAAAATCAAACCTATCAATCTTACCTCAATGTGTTGAAACATGTAGGGGTGATTGCATATCTTTCTCAATTGCATGATAGTGTTCATCAGAGTTTTTGCTCCGCCTTTTCCCTATGGGTACAAACAATGCAAACCAAATGATTAATTTCTTAGCTTATGAATATACCCTTTTAAAATATTTTTACCCCAAACCCGAACACTATATCACTAATAAAAAAAAAAAACAAAAGGAAACTAAGAAACAACAAAACTCCCCAAAAGAAAAAAAAACAAACAATCAAGCCAAACCAAAACCATAAAAATAAAAAAATATTGTACAGCTGTCTTGTTGTATAAATTCAACTGTCAGAAGGATGCTCTGTAATGAAAAAGGAAGACCTGGAAGTGATCCATGAAGTGCACTACATTTCTACCTGTAGTATTCTTGGTGGGAAGCAGAGCATCTACTATCCTGATTATTTATACTTTTTATTATGAAACCATACAAACTCCAGAGTGTCTGAACCCTCTAATACAAAGTAATTCTAGCTGGATTCTTTTCAATTCCACAGTAATTTCTCCAGTCTGTTAACTCGATATATGGGTTTCTCACTCCAGGCCAAATAAAACATCTGGCCACAGGTACTAAAATGTCAAAGCTCACCAAATTCATAGTCATCTTATTATTAAAGGAAGTATATTCCCCAAATATGCACTACAGTTAATCCTGTAGAACCAGGACACTCATCATATACACAAGAGGATGCAAACTGAAGCTCTTATATTATAGATATTCTGCAGTATCTGTTCAAAGTATTTCACATTTACTGCAGTATTTCAAATTTGTTATCATGTGAAAAGTTGAAGAATGGCAATTTCTTCACCCTGTATTGACTGGACCAAACCCCATAACAGCATGTTTACTAATACAAAGTCTAAATCTGACTATATGAGTTTGAATCCTACTAATCTCTTAAAGAATTTTGTCACCAACAGACCTTGTAAGGATAAATGCAAGTATACAGTCCTAGTTGACTAAAATAAGACTTAACTAATAGCTCTAAAAGACAAAATAAATGACCTTCTGTAGCCATTGCTGCCACAATCACAATTATTCTGATATATTATTGAATTAAGCTCAGTCAAAGGAAATGCAGTTTTTCCTCCAACAGGGCCTGTTTGCAGAAAGACACTGCAAGACACTGAATACAAGCAGTATCTTCTCCCTGTGAATAGCTGCAGTCTTGTAACTGAAATGCATGCCTGAAATTTCTCTTCCCATGAGAGATACCTGCAGTAAGAGTCTACACATAAATCTTAAAAACCAGAAATCATATTGTTAACATGTTTACTCATAATACAACATTTCCTTCATATTTTAGTCTTTCTTTTGTACCTTCTTGTCTTTTTCAGAGCCATCTGTGAGAAGGATTCCCTTGGCTTGCATGTGACGGTACAGGATCTTTTGAAGAGCTGACATATCACATTTGATCACATATTCCACCTGGTGTATAAAAAAACCCCAAAAACCATAAAGATGCTGACACAATAATGTTAGTAGGATCTAACTGCAGATTCTTGTCATTCTAGAACAAAAAAGACCCCCCCCAACCTTTTATCTGTACCATACAATGATGTAATATTTCAGTGACCAGCAATCCAACGGCAAGCACAGAAATGAGTATCTCAAAAGATTATACATGAGTCACAGCTGCAGTGAGACAGCTGGATCCTAAGGATGCAACTGTAGGATTACCAAACATACTTTATTTCTCACTCTGTAATTTTTAAAATCTAAAAAGTATTTTAAAGTAATTTTATATTTAACATGCAACTAAAAAAAGTATTTTATGTTTAATAAGCAATGGAATTTATTGTCTGTTAAGTACTATAAAAATATCAAGGAAAGCGTTATAAAAAATATCATCACTGTACATCTATCAATTAAGAATCCATCATAGAGTCTAACTGGCATGTTAATCTAGGCTCTCATAGAAATGCACCATCTTCTCAACATCCACTAAAACACAGGGAATTAGTACAATACTGTATGATTCCTACACTCAGCCTGACTTGTTCAGCTTTGTAAAGCTACATTTAGTTTTAACTATATACTAGATCTAAAAACAGTAACAGAAAGACTTTGCACAGCAATTTTATGTAGTTTTTTCTATTGCCCAATGTCCAGATTATAGCCACTATGTTTTTATTAAGTTATGTCAAATAAGAACTATAACATAACCATGCTAGTGGCTAGAAATCTTTCAAGCTGTGAATAAAAGAGAATGCGTAAGATTCCTAACGTTTAATATGTAAACAGGAAGAAAATTAACAGATTAATTTCTTCTCAGAAAGACAGCAGTGTAAACTCCTTAAAGAGAAGCTACTTTCTTCCATGGCTTCTTTACCAATATTTGCAAGAGCAAATGAACCTGACTAGCAGGCTTCAGTCCCCAAGCTCAATCCTCATGGTTGGACAAACTTATTTTTTCAAGATAATGAAACAAAAAGAAACATGGTCTTCTGAGCATGAGCATGTATGCAACTTGAAAATTTTCCCTCTCCAACGTCTATTTTGGATTTATCAAATACGATGGCTTGATTTCAGTATTATTTTCAAATGCAATCATTTTTTATTCTCAAATAAATGCTTCTGAGAGTATTGAGAATTTGATATTTGAAGGAACAGAAATTTGCAACAGTAGTAGTGTTGACATGATTATAAAGATGAAAAATAATCTCAAAATGCCTTTCTTTGTATTGTCTCTAAACAGCTGTACAGAGTGCTTCATTCGTTCAGCCAGTCAGCTCATAACACACCTTACAAATATTTCAGTTTGGTATGGTTTCAATCCAGTTTACCTTTAAACCAAATTTTTCTTATCGCACCTTTGAACTTCATTTTTTTTTTAAATTTTAGTTGCTGTTGTTATTCTGGGAAGAGGAATGTAAAATTGCAGAGGAGGACACAGGTGAGTTACCCAGAAATAAAAAACAATTACCTTTGAAATCAGAAAATAATTTTTAAGTTCTGAATTAAAAGGCCACTACCTAAAAATAATTGTGCAATTTCAACAAGACTTCACACAACTCCTGGAATGATAATGCAGGACCAAATTATGCCTGTTTCCCATAGTGCAGTAGTCCTCCAGAAATTTCAGTGAACTAGCTTCAACCCAGTGCAAAGAGGATGGTACAGGACAGAATTTTATCCTTAGTGTATGGTTGACTCATAAATTGAAACAAGACTCCAATGCAAAGAAGTTGCATATCTTACAGTGGTTACAACAAACACATTTAAAGTTGGTTAGGAGTCCTAAGAATGCACACTTCAGGTAATCAGGCCTCCTCAGTGGCCAGCTTTCTCTAAATTGGTACATACACACAAACAAACAAACCCTAAAGAAATCTTCTTCCGCAAAATAAATCTGAAAATGGGACATTACTTAATGCTCAGAAAAAATATTAAATCCTTTGCAAAACTCCTCTCATTGCAAACCTTTTCTGGCAGTTGAGACTCAACCTCCTTCTTCAGTCTTCTCAGCAAGAAGGGCCGAAGCACTTTATGGAGACGACGGATGATCAGAATAGTTTCTTCCTCATTTAAGTCCACCTAGAGAAGTTTATTAAAGTCACTACAAGGCAAGTCAAATATAATAGGTAATGTCTTCTCTCACACAAAAAATTAAGAATGTGCAGTAATTATTTGCATCTTACAACCAAACTGACTCTGAGTCAAAAAGTATACTTTGAACATTAAAATTTTGGTATTACAAAAAAGGGGTCTTTTAGCTATGTTAAATCCCTAGGTACCAGTGCAAGTTCAAACACTGATCCTTCTGTGTAAGCTCTTTTCTGTTTTCATCAAAGTGGTTTATTTCTGATCTTTTAGAAAAAACACTGCCACAGTACCCTTTCTCCAGTCATGGCAAATGGAGCATTGAACCACTGTTCGAAGGTGCTGCAGCTCTTGAAAATGGTTGGAAGAAGGAAATTGAGAAGAGCCCAAAGTTCAGGCAATTTGTTCTGCAAAGGAGTCCCAGTCAGCAGGATTCGCCGAGGGGCCACATAGTGAGTATTCAAGACCTGAGTCAGCTTGCAGTGATGGTTCTTCATTCGATGGCCCTCATCTACTATCATGTACTTCCACCGAATCTGAAAGAAAAAGGAAAGTTGGCAAAGTTAGAACCGGCCAGACTTTTTCAAGGTCTTCCCAACAAGTGTAAAATAAAAATACTTAAAGCCTGAGACATCAACCGTCTCAACCTTGAGGAAAGCCAAATCAAGCATTATGCAACTATCAGTGTCCTTGCTAGCAACAAACAGAGAGACAAACACTATGTATGCTCAATCTGATACTGAATTCTGACTGGAACTGAAACAGCTAACAGCAGATTCCTTTCATTTCTGGGAAAGAGATTAGAATGACTGGCTCTTCAAGGTCAGAATATGGTTCACAGTGGAAGAAAGAAACCACATAAACTGCAAATAAGTCTGTCTGTAACAAGAACCTTGACAGGAGACAAAAGCATTTTCAGATGAAGTATGCTCATAAACAAGAGCAACCCTGAACTTTATTTTGTTTCAGCTAATCCTATGTTTTTATTTGAGAAGAAAGAAGCATAATTAAAATCATCTTAGTTACTGCGTTTTCAACTAAAATTTCTATTTTGTAATATGAAATCTTAAATGCAGTCACAGCAGATGTTGAAAGCTGTTGTTCAAACTCTGTTACCACCTGTACTACAACATGGAGAGTCAATACAAGTGACACACTGACCATACGACTAGGAAGGCCTCAGTTTGTACTTTTATAAGTGCTACCTAATTCCATTCCCCAGGACAGGATGAGTGGCATAGTGCTGTCCTTCCTATCTTTCAGAAAGACTAGGAAAAAATAAAGGAAAAGGAACATTATTTAGTCTCAAGCTGTTCCCAAGCATTCAGAATGATGCAAAGAAAATGCACTGTGTTTGTATTAGAGAGGAAACACAAGTGATATGCAGTAAATATGCAGTATGTAACAGACAAAAATGAAGTGAAAATGAGCAATAAAACTAGAGGAGGACCAATATGGTTTCTCTGCATAGCAGAATACCTCTGCTTTGTGTGCACATGAAATAGCCCTACAGCACAGTAGGGTTTTTAAAATTCATTATTTTTGATACCTACCTGTAGAGAGCCAGTGAGCCCCTAAGAACTGCAATGTGTAAACTCTTTAGTCTGGGTACCAAACTCATTATATAGGTAACTATTTAGTCATGTGGGGGAAAAGTGACCATGCAGCTGGAAGGGTCCTAATAAGAGTGAGCTTCAGGACAGAAATAATAGAAGTTAAAAGTCACTGATGCAGATTAAAAGTCACATAATGCAGAGGTGAGAAAAGTCACGTTCTTCCAAGGACAGGCAGTTATACAGTACTGACAGAACTGCAAAAAGTAATTAGTCCTCTGACCATATTCAGGAAAATCCTAGTGTTTACAGAAGGGAGAGCTGTGACTGAGAAGTTCAATCATAAACTGAAGAACAGGAATGTAAATGAATAGGTTAACTGTCACTGAAGGACAGAACAACTAGGAACTTTCCTATAAAACAAAAATGTGTTTTGTGGTATGCACCACTTGGGTCTTGCTGTAGAGACATAATAGTTAAAATTACCTTAGCAAGGATATGTTTGTCCTTTATTATGTACTCATAAGTAGTTAAAAGAACATTGAATTTTCCACTTCGAAGCTGAGGAACAAGTGAGCGGCGCATTGCAGGTGTACCCTAAAAGAGAGAGACATGTGAGTTCTTACTCTTTGATGAAAAACATTGCTTTTATGAATGAGCAGACAACAAGCAACCACATGAACCTGCAATCCTACCATACTGTGAATAATACATTGACATAATTCCAGACCTTCTCAGAGTGCTTTCCCTAAATCCCTGCTAGACTCTAAAGCTGCTTAATGGGGCTCATGGAAATAGAAAGCCAGTAGTCTGGTCTCCCTACAAATTGCTTGGCTGTATCATTGCTACAGTAGTCACACAAGAAAGTATTCAGCTAGGAATAAAATGTTAGGTAGCTGCCATTTGTAACTCTCAGCAGAAGCCTTTGTACAGTGATTTACAGTTATTTTACTTCTACAGTCTTTTCACAGTTCATGATAGTCTTAGTATGATTAACTCATACTGCTTAGTACTTAATATGCGTGACAAAACTTGACGAGCAGATAGCTTAAAAGCTGGCAGAAACAGATGAAAAACTGTCTCTAGTTCTCATTCCTTCAACTTTATAGCCATATAAAAAGGAAATCAAACCTTGTAAGATATCTTCACCACAGAAGGAGCCCATTTGTCAAATTCATATGTCCAATTGGATAATGTCCTATCATAGAGATTATAGAGAAAAAGTAACATGTTTCATTATCTGCAGATCAAACTTTATAAATGTTTTCAAGTGGTTGCCAGCTTTTCAACACATTTTATGTAATCAACCCCCACAAATAACAACTTGTTTTAAAAATGCACTTTATATACTGTAATAAAATAAAAGCATCTCAGAGGGAAGTAATCAGAAAAAAATGTGTGAAACACTCATTCAGCTTATATTCTGGGTCCTTTTTGAAACCAGGAAAAATAGCATTTTACATGCATCTTTATACATTGGAACAGGAATGCAAATGAAATAGCAATGATAAGAACAGTATCTCTGGACAAAAAATAGATTTCCAAGTTCTATACTAGACTTATAATCGAAAAATGTACATTATAGCTTTTCAAATACAGTTGAATGAAACTAATAACAGACTTCATCTGTGCTGTACTTGAGCAGAACTTGTAGTGCCACCACTGCCACTATGAGGATCCATTCTTGCACTGTTTCTGCTGTTTGATCCCATCATAAAAGTGGGATGTGATCCCATCATATAGTGAAGCTAATTGATATCATGAGACAACAGCAAAAAATAACCTTGAGGTTTTTCAGCTGCTTGCTTGTTTTTTTTCCCTTCTTAGTAAACCAGTGATGGCAGCAATACTAGCAACATAGAAAAGGTAGAGAAAGGCAGCTTTTAAAATGTATACAAGAAAGAACTTTCAGCTCTTCTCACTTGAAAAAAATCCCATGAGAATACTTAAAAAAATCAGATTTTTTGACTGTGTCCACATGAAGAGTAATATTAATAACACTTCTACTATGTTTGTTTTATAGATCTTCTCCCTTCCCTTTGAAAAGCTGTTTCTTCTTTTCAAACTAAGCTTATAATTTGTATTTATACAATTAGGCACACCTGTGATATTGATCTTAGTTAATCGATTACTACTGCAGCACAGCCAGAAGACAGGACACCTCAAAAGAAATCCAGAGATGACCACAAATCACATTTATCCTAATTCTAGGACAAATTTGCATGCTCAGCACAACTGGTGGACAAATTAGCTAATGAAATTACCAGGGAACCTCTCAACATCAATCAAGTCAATTACACATAAAAATAAGAAAATAACTCCTCAACATCCTGTGAGAGTTCTACAATGACTGGTATTTTTTATTCAAGTCACTAAAACCCACACCTGACCTTTGGAGAAAGGAAAATGCATTAAAAGAAATTCATAAAACAAGCAGCATTTTGGAAAGCTAAGGAAAAGCAAAAGGGGGGGCAGCACAATAAACAATCATAATCTGCACATCTGACAAAAGTGTGTACATCAATCAAGGCAGCATATATCCAGGGCTACCTACACAGTACTCAAAAGATCAACCTTTAATTAAAGCATGCTTGCATAGTATCAGATGAGGCACTTGCTGCTTAAAGAATTAAGCAACAGATTTTTAATATCAGAGTTAAAGGCTGAAAGGTGAAGTGCATGTATGTAATAGAAAAGAAAAAAACATCTCCCTCTTTTGGCTTAAGAGTGAATTACAGTAAATCCAATACAGCTTGCCAAAATGAATAGAATCAAGTGTTCACCAGCTTTCTGGTTTGCCAGTGTGTTGTGTTCCAAATAAAACAATCTCTGCAATGCTTCAAACAATAATACCACAATGAGACCCGTTACTTACGACAAGGGAACAATGATGAGATAGGGGCCATTGAGTCTTTTGTGCTCCATCAGGTAAGTGATGAGAGCAATAGTCTGTATTGTCTTTCCTAGTCCCATTTCATCTGCTAAAATCCCATTCAGATTGTTATTATAGAGAGAAACCATCCATTCCAGTCCCTGGAGCTGAAATGAAGAGTAACAGTTTCAGTTACTTAAAACTCACAAAAATAAAATTAATAATAAATCAGCAGTATGGAACTAATGTTCTGATGCTCCTGTCCTCTTGAAAGTTGGATTTCCTTTAGTAATACTATATGCATGGGGACTCCTGTCTATCTTTACATGGAAATCATCACTCCTGTTTAAAACACTCTGTAAGATTAAGTCATATTTCATGTAGAAAGGTTTTACTACTGCACACAAATCAACACAGGCACTCATAGTAAGGCTGATAAACACCACTGCATGTATTTGCTCCCCAATTTCAACACCCTTAAATGCTAAAACCTTCTTTGTGTATTTCATGACATTTGCCTGTGACAATTAAAATCTTTCAAAATCAAACTCATCAAAACCACACAAAACACAAAGCCTCACACTTGCCAACTGTAATCACTCATATGCTAAAGCTCTTGTAGCTCTTGTAGCTCTTGTTCACTAAAGCTCATGTCCACTTAGTATCTGCTGTCCCAAACTTCATGTTAGAGTAGGCCACCTTTGTCCAAATATGCCTTGCGTATAAAATTCCAGAGCTGGAAGGAAGCCGGAGTTCTGTAGCTTAGCAATGTCTACATAACAGAATTTCACACTCCAAGTAATACTGCTAGAAAGCATTATTCCCTTGCCAGACAGATTTCCACGTGTGTGTGTCACATATACTGATCGACGTGTCAAGTTTCTGCTTCTCATATCCAGAGTTTTGCTGTGTCTCATGCATGGGGAGAGCAGGAAATTAGGTGGCCTGAGAAAGTTCAGAGGGAAAACTCTACAATACACTCGTGAAGTAATAATCCGCTCTCTCTGCAAGACAGTGTCCAAAATAATGCTACATATTTACTGGCTTTACACACATGTGGACTGATTCCCATTTACTATTAAGTCATCAAGAGGTGTACTGTCACTGTATGTCCCACCTACAAAGTCACTTAAGAATTGAGAAGAGGAAAGCTATCTTGTCTGCATCATTATTCTTTATGTGGAGATATAGATATATACAACCAATGTTTTGACTAGATAAAAGATGCAAGTTTTTGGAGCTAACTAGAAAGTTGTACAATAGCAGAAGTGTAGAAAATATGCACCAAGGACATTTTCAATCGCATGTGAATCCAGTTCATATCAAAATATCAAAGTTCTTAGCTACTAAATTCAGTGAAAGTCTGTGAAGAACATGTGACACCAATCTCCAAAGCAAAAAAACTTTTCTTATTTTCAAATTGTATCTATCACTACTCCAAAATATTAGGACCCTAATTAAAAAATAAATTCTAAACTTTTGCTATTGGAAGAAGGAAAATACTGTTAATCCACTACAAATTAAAACAATAAGAAATTAAATTACACATCAATGAGAAGATACCAAAATCAAAATATTATTCACCTGCAACAAAGAAAAGGTAGAGGTAGCTGTAGAAAATTTGTATTATTCAAGCAGTATGTATGTAACATTATCTGTGACTTTATGTCATTGCTTTATCCATACTTCCAAATTCCAACCTATTAGAGCCTTTTTTTTTTTTTAACAAATTTTCAGTTCGCCATTTGAAATATCAACAGAAATGTAACTCCAAGTTTTAGGTATTTTATTTTTTTAATGATTTCTTACCTGATAATGTTTTAATGTGCCATTGATAAGAAGGGAAGACTGCTTTTCGACCCTTTCGGTGATTGCATGAGCAACAGTGTAGTAGGACTGAGAGCCTCTAGCACTATATTGCATGCTATATTCATCATCCACATCCTGTTTGGCTGTCCTGGAAAGCAGAAAAAAAAACTCGAGTGAATTCCCACAAACAAGTACTTTTTGAGTGTGGCTTACATACACATGTCTCAAGAAACAGTTCAAGTCCTCAGCTGTGAGTGAGGTGAGTACACCAAAAGGTGCATTATAAAAAGTATACAACTAAATGATCATATTCCTTCTCCTGCAGATATTTATACTAGAGAAGTACAACAAATCACTCTAACCTAGAGAAAGCTACTCTTGTGAAATGCCACTCTAAAAAATCACAGGTCCTAATAAAGAACACTTAAGGAAGACTCACTCAATGATTTGCTTTGCATCTTTCTCAGAAACTTCCTCGCTGTTAGGATCCAGGAGTATCTTCTCATCTGTTTCTAATTTGCTTGATTCTTCTTCCTCATCCTACAGAATACAAAAAAAAACAGAAGTGCTGGGAAGTGAAATGTGTTTCTCAGTCATACTTTCAACTGATATTCTCATACTGGTAGCCTTCATTGGTCAGTGCTTTATGACAGACATCTGAATCATAAAGTTCAATTTACGCCTATCCTGCAAGAAAACTGCACTGCAGCATAACAAAATGATTAATTTTTGACATTAACCCGCAGGAAGTCATAATACTTTGAAGTAAAATCTATTTTCCTCTTTAATGATCTTACTTTTTAAAGGCTTTCTCTGACTACCATATTCATGGAGAGTATTCCAATATCATGTTCATTTTTATGTTGTATTCTAGATGCGTGATGAATTAATAAGGCTTAAAAAACTACCAACTACTACTGATTTAAGCCTCTAGTTACTTAATTTTTAAAACCAGTTATTTTTACTCTTTTTTAAATAACTTGTCTTTTGGCCTACAGTTGCAGCAGATAACAAACAACTTAAAATCTCCGCAAGTGAGATTCTAAAATCTGACAGGTATCAGGCCCTTCTCTCCTTCTTTAATACTAACAGACGTGTAGAATTACATTACCAGAATTTACTCCTATAAAGACACACCATAGCATCATACAGTCCAGTCAGTTTCAGTGGTCGTTTGCTCTAGTACTGTAAAGACTGCTAAACTTAGGAGATCTGAGTACTATACCTAGTTCTGCTACCAAGCTGTTGATGGAACATGGTCCTTCTCTACTCCTCACTTCTGTTCTCTTTCAGAAAGTACTGAAAATGATCTGAAAATGCTATGCAAGTATCACTATTCATTATTCATAGTACATAATATGACAACCCTGCAAGGCTGGGATCTTTGTGTGGTTAAATGGTAAGATTCTTTTCAGAATTTTTTTAGTAACAGTATTTAAATCACCATACAAATACTGAATCAAATAAACCTACCCTGAAAAGTCTGAATATAAATCCCTGGCATAATCTTTAACATTTTAATAAACATAATATTAAAGTAAGTAGCAACTGTGTTATTTTATTGCCTATAAAACCTTCAATGCATAAACCTTGAAGATGTTAATTTCATTCAGCACAAAGCCACAATGCAGCATTTTCTGAGATGTATTTTAAAATAGGAGCCTGCTTAATTGTCTGGTTCATTACTATTAATAATCAGAGTAAAATATTTACTCTTCCCAACCACAATCACCAGTTAAGCATTTTCAGTGTTTATAAAGAACAACTGCTATAAACCAAGAATTACAGAATCAATTAACTTTCCTGTTTGTGTTAGTCTTAAAGCACCTGCACATCTGCTCTCACTTTCCCTCTCTTCATTATGAAAACGAGGAAAATGAAATATGAAGTAAGAACTTGTTTTTTGTATCATCACCGTATTTCTTTTTCAAGATACATACCTCCTCCTCATATTCAGAACCACTTTCATCTTCACTGTCTGATCTGGGAGCAACTTCATAGCTGCACAAAAATGACAGAAAGATTGTGAATTACAGTTAAAAGAAGGTAATGGTTCAATACATCTCCTACTCAGTTCACATACAATTAACTAAAATAAGAATAGAACCGGTAAACAAGAAAGGAAGTATAACTTGAAAAATATCAATGCAAATAATAAAAGAACAGTTTACTTGGTATACTAACTACTCACCCAGGGTTCATTTCCAGCCAAGCATCCAGCTGACTTGCTTTGGGTGCTTCTGGTCCAAGAAGAACTTTGCCTGTTTCAGTGTGAGTCACTTTGACTGGAAGGTCACTCATCTGACTGCTCTCATCTATGGGCTAAAAATTCAAGTGACATTTTACACATAAGGAAGCTGAACTTCATGCTTCTTTTACATAACAAAAAGAACTAACAGCACTACCAAAATCCCAGTTCTGAAGAATCAGTGAAGTTTTTTTACTAGATGCCACACCTTCCCACTAAGCAAACACTGAGTCACAGTATTTCTGTGTATAACATATTCTATGTGACATCCACAAATATATCCCAGTATCCCAAGTGGAAAAGAATACAGGATCCGTTTTTGCGAATCAACACACAAGGTATGCATTTTTACAGGCATTTCATCCTGTTATTTATACCAACAGACATATGTAACAAAAAACTTACAGTGACCTTATGGCCTTTTTATTTTTTTTGAGAAACAAGAATCAAACAATTCAGTTAACTTTCTAAGTAAAGGCCTGTTTAAAGATTTAGTGTCCTAACTTCTTCAACTAAGCTGATGAAGCACCTGTAAGAACAAAATCTCTTATCTGTGTTGTAACAAAACTAGAATAGTACAATCAATCTTTATGTTGTTTTTATTTCCCTGTTTAATCACAGATTTTTTTCCTTCAAAAGCTTTTTGCCTTCCAATAGTGTTTTTACCCAAAAATATTTTCCAAATAGATAGATATGAGCAAGAAAAACTAATTCTGAACAGTTCTAAATACAGTGACTGACAGAGTACAAGACTTCGCCAATTCCCATTAATACTGAAGTTACAGGAATGTTATGTGCATTTTTCTTTAATATATTAAAGTATTTTGCTATAACTCTAACTACATTAACAGAAGTATCACTTTCAAATATGAAAAAAGAGCAGAAGTAAAACAATAGATACAATTCTAAAATCTTTATATCAAAATGAAGTAGAGTAGAAAAATCGTGCTACCAGAAGAGCTCTGAATGAGGCAGCATATGCTCTGCTACTGAATGAACAATATTATCTGAAGAATGACACAGAAAAATTACTCATTTCCATTTGCTTCTGAGGAAGAAAGAACTTTCAGATGCCTTAATCCATCATAACACTGTACTCTGGCCTGTGACTGAAAAGTAATTATATGCAATGTCAACAATGTCAACAATTTATAAAGATAAGAAGATGGACTATATGATGTTTACGAGCTCGAACTAGAAAGTAAGTGGTCTATATACAGACTGCAAGAAAATTATTTCTTGTAAGCACGTTACAAAACAGAGGCAGACTTCATCACACTCAGTGATAGATTCAATACATTTTTCATTTTAGTCTTCCATTTTAGAGTAGTGAGATGCCAGCATAACGTTAACCTAGGTAGTTATTATTTCTGTTTATAAACAACAGCTCCAACAACAGTTCTCTTTTCAAAGTTATGACACACAATCCAGAATAACCACTGGAAAGTTGGGTTTTTTTAAAAACCAAAAACAGACAAGAAGAGATAAAAAACACCTTGTAAAAATTCATACCTCTCCATCGGGACCAAGACCAGATGCCATTCCCTCTGCATTTTCTTCAGCTTTCTACAACAAACGAAGGAGTGATAAATACTATGGTTAGATTAAAAGTACATCAAGAATACTTTATATGATGTAAACATTTCAGATCATGAATATATTTCACTTATTTCTGAACAGCTTGGGATTCAAGTTATTGAAGGTGTGGATGGATGTAGACACAGATAGGCCCAGAGCAATTACCACACAAAGAACATTTACTAATGCAAGGAGGGCACCTACCCACCTCAGTTAATGATATAAATCTGCATGTAAGAAGTGGCTGGCCCACTCAATTTCCAGTTCAGACCTAAAGCTCAGTTGCTTATGGGCTATTCTAATGCAAATAAAATAGTAAATTATTTTCACATGATTTACAATTAATTTCCTCTAATCTGCTTTAATCTCCATTTTAAAGCTGTGAGAAGGCATCACAGATTGATATTCATGCAAGGCACTTTCATTTTGTGTACATATTTCCGTTTTTTTGGTCTGACAACTAACTAGAAGGAGCATTTGTGGAGTTCTTTGTACTATATTCTGAATATGTGCAGATCTTCCTCAAATAAGAAACAAAAGGAACACTGGAGCTCTTCACTGGAGAAAGCTAGATTTTTTTCTCTCCAGGAACCAAGCTGAGAAATGAGCAGTATCTTCCTCAAGGCTTATCCGCATTTACCTTACTTAAAAATGTCAGCATAGTGAGAAAAATGAAAGACATATAGCATTCAAACTTCATTCAAACTTTCCTAAAAAATTCTAAGCAAGAAAGGACATTTTACAGCTTCTCCTTATGTCACATTGCTGAGTTTGTAGTACTACAGCAAAATATTATTTTGGATACTAAAAAGAGAATGAATTAACAACAGGAAGTGCTTTCTTAAATTGTGTTTTAGAGATAAAAAAATTCCAAGTATTATTAAAGCATGTGATAACTATAAACCATCAAGTCATTCCTTTCTTTGTTTAAGAAGTATACTTGAGCAATAGCTGCACTTCTCAATATTGATATAATCCTTATTATCTGCTTCAGATCATACTTCAGCCTTTTTCTTTGCAATTAAATTCCATTTTCTAAAGCATGTACTTGAAATGAGCATGCAGCAGATGATGCTTAGTAGGAACAACAACAATACAAGAGTCAAAACTGCCTGCTTCAGCATTTCTGGGCAGCAGGTATGACTGCTAACAAAAGAAAGGAACCATACCAGAATTGAAGATTCAAAATAAACACAAGGGCAGTATAAGTTATGAAAACACGTATCTACTCTTGGCTGAACACAGTACATCGACTGAGGATGAACCAGAGCTGGGATTTGTTTTTTACACTAGAGAATGCTGCCTAATACATAAAGATTGTTATAGCTTAGCTACAGGCAATGGAGAAGAACCTTACAACTCAAATCACAGAAAAGCAGTAAGCATCAGTGCTGTTCACTGTGCAAAAAATAATAATCTGCTGTGAGAACATTTTTAACCTCTAGTTAAAACAATTAAAACAACTTTGGAAATCAGAAGAACTTATTACAAAGAAAAGAAATGTAAATAATGACAGACATCTTGCACTTTTATTTTGGACCATGCAAACAGATCTTTTAAGCTGACAATTTAATCCTTGAATTGGAGAAATCTCAATATTAAAAAGCAGGAAGGAACATTTTGTTCTCTGTAATGGCAGGAAAAACTCCTAACAGTAAAGTGAAAAGCTGCACAGCAAGCTGAACTAGCCTATCAGATGAAAATTTCATATGGAGTATGTTTTCTTATCCGTAACTACAGTAGGAAGCTGGAGACAGAAAATACTAATAGAGAAATGTGAAATAAACAAACAGGGAAAATCTGTCATGAAGATTACAGAAACTGTATCCCAGGGAAAGAATGGACCAATCTCAAATTTTATTCTACTAAGAATATAAGGTTCAGGTGGATATTCTCTAATGAGTTTAGCAAACATTATTTCTTTACCATCTACTTCTTCACTGCCATTTCTAGGAGAAAATCCTAAGAACTCTCTTTTCTCATTTTTCTGTAAGTACAAAACATTAACTACAGGTATTAGTAGATTAAAGTTTAATATGGATTACAAAACATAAAAGCCTAAGAACTGAAAGTGTATGACTTGGACACAGTGCCCACTAATTGCAATGTGTTCCACAGCCATGCAATAACAAATTTATAGAACTCTAAAATTAAAATAAAGGGTAATATTTGTGTGAACTCCTACTTCCTCCACAGATGAGCAAAAGATTGCTGGAAAGATGTTAATTACCAGCAAAACATGCTGATGATCAAAACAGAGGGAAGATATTTTTTCTTATTTTTGCTAATCTTCCCTCAGGTTTTAGGGTGGGATATACATAACACTGAATATTTACAGGACCTATTTCCTTTCAACTTCAGGGACAGAATATTATGTCTTTGCTGACATGGCCAGACGCATATCACATATGTGGACAATTAAAGGAACACGCATTTATTTACATTATTAAAGTGATGCAGTTACTCCACATGCTGTCTCAATAATGATTATCTCTACTGTGCATTATATACATTAAATCAGGCCTGCTCTCACTCAAAGGCCAAGAACTCCATCCAAATTGCATCTTAATTCTGTAGACAGGTTATTGTTCCTATGTTAATAACATACTCTCAGGAACAGAGGTTTTTTGAGAGCAGGAGAAAACATGTACTATTTTTTTAGGCCACTAATGTCCAAGATCAGTATTTTTTACATGCTGGCTGTTTCTAGCATATTTCCAGTACTGTTAATAAACCCTGTAAACATAATGCTTGTATTTGTAGAAAGAATTAGTAGTGAACCAGGCATGGAAATGGATTAGAAAAATCCTCTTACACACTCTGCAAGAGATGAAAGGTACTCTGAGGTCATAAAAAATGACAAATCATTCCTTAATCACTATTTCACACATGGAATTATTTTTTTGAAAATTGCACTGTTCAATTTCAACAACTTTCTCTTGTGGGGTAAAACATTTCATATGAAGAAAAGTAATCTTGGAAAGTTTCAACTGAAGACTAAAAATGCACAATGAACAATATTACTGGCAAAATACCCTTTACTTACCCTTTACCCTTTATAATAAACCTAGCCAAGTTTCTTAGCCATTTTCAATGGTCCTAACAAAACGGACTGAGCCAAGTGTGTAATGTGGAAGTCTAAAATAGGTGCCCAGGATGAGACAGCTACACAAACCAGACTCTTGCCATCTTCTTCACAGAACGTATTTTGATACATTGCACTTCTTTTGGGTACATTAATCCTAACTTACATATCTGTCCCAATTTTACCTGTACAACGTTTATGAGCAAATTAATGTTACGAGGAGATGAACAGCTGAGAATTTTATAATCCTGCCTCCTTATCACATTCTTTCAAGTTCATAAAAGCATATATATTTTTCAATAGAGAGAGACGATTTCACTTAACGTTAAGAATTTGGTGGTGTAGATGTTTTTAGGCACTCTGATACGTGTATGACAATAGTGCATCACCACATTTATCAATATTTAAATTGGATTTGAAGAAGAAATGGCTTAAAAATACCAGCTATAACTACTTGCCTTCTTTCTTCTCCTTCTCTTCTTCTTCTCTTTGGCTGCTTGTGCCTGTTTATGCTCCCATACCAGGTTAGTCAAGTTAGCCACATACTCATCTGTCTGCTGCAACAGGTAAGCCAGACGTCTGTCTTTCTTTTGATCAATCAGCTTACGGTAGCCTTCTTCATCTTCAGCCTAGCGACACAAAAGAGATGTCAGTCATTACAGAAATGATGGCGAATGTGCACCATCCAACTCTTATGTTAATAATAAAGTGTTACATTATGTCATTATGATCTGCACAGAGGAGCAGCTACATGGGTAAAGAGCTTGTCGGATGATCAGACACAGAGTGTCATATGTTTGTATCAATATGTCAAAGCATCATAGGGGTTGGCAGGGAGCTTAAAGATCATCTAGTTCAAATTCCCCTGCCTTGGGTAGGGATACCTTCCACTAGACCACACTGCTCAAAACCACATCAAACTTGGCCTTTAACACTTCCAGTCATGGGGCATCCACAACTTTCCTGAGCAACCCATTCTAGTGCCCCACCACTCTCATAGTAAAGTATTTCTTCCTAATACCTACTCTAACCATACTTTCATAGAACCACAGAACAGTTATTAAGGTTGGAAGATGCCAGAGATACCAAGTCCAATCATCAACTCGACACTGCCAGGTCTCCCAGTAAGTAAGCCATGTCATCAAGCACCACATCCACGTGTTTTCTGAACCTCCCCAGGTAGCCTGTTTCAATGCTTGAAAACCCTTTCACTTTTTTCGATGTAAAATCCAGTCTAAACCTTGAGACTAAGGCACAATTTGCTTGTCCTATTCCTTGTTACCTGGGAGAAAAAAACGACCTCCACCTTGCTACAACCCCCTTTCAGATGGCTGTACAGAGCAATGAGGGCCTTCCTGACCCTCCTTTTCTCCAGGCTAAACAACTCCAGGTCCCTCAGCTGCCCTTCTTAAGACCTGTGCTCTTTCCCAAGCTCCAGTGCCCTTCTCTGGACACTCTCCAGCACCTCAATGTTCTTCTTGGAGCCAGGTTGCAAAACTGGACACAGGATTTGAGTTGTGGCCTCACCAGTGTCAAATACAGCAGACAACCCTTGCCCTGGTCCTGCTGGCTACACTATTGCTGGTACAGGCCAAGATGCCATTGGCCTTCTTGGCCACCTGGGCACTGCTGGCTCATGTCCAGCTGCTGTCAACCAACAGCCCCAGCTCCTCTGCTCTGCAGCTTTCCAGCCACTCTGCCCCAGCCTGTAGTGGGGTTGCTGTGCCCCAAGGGCAGGGCCTAGCACTTTGCCTTTTTATAATGGCCCTTTGCCATATCACTGGCCTTGGGTTTTTGATGTAATCCATGACATGGTTCGCTTTCTGGTCTGCAAGTGCAAATTGCTGGGTCCTGCTCACCTGGTCATTCCCCAATACACCCAAAATCCCTCACTACTAGGTGTCAGAGAGTCACATTTCATCTGAAGACAGTATGAAGAGCCATACTACAGGAGTCTATCCTGCATTATGTTGTGTTTAACATGTCTGTATCAGTGACATAGAGGAAGGGATGGAGGGCACTTCAGTCAAGTTTGCAGAGGATATGAAACCAGGGGATAACTGTCAATATGCTCAAGGGCTGGGCTGCACTTCAGAAGGACCTGAACAGGCAGAGAAGCTGTGCCATTTCTGATATTAGTTTCAAGACAGGACTGAAAAAAGCCTTGAGCAACCTGTTTTGAACTCAATGTTAACACACCTGGAAGGTGGTTTAACTAGAGAGCTCCCTGACAGGCTGAGTGACTCTGAGAAAGAGATTCCAAGATTCTACATATTTCCTATTCTCACAGACTAATGACTGGAAAAATCTGCAGTAGTTATGACCAGCAATGGAGGCAAAAAAAAAATGCCACATTAGGCAGATTGAAAGGCTTGTAACAGAGATGGTAAGTCTCCTACAGAGATGACTTTTTGAAGACATGAAGCACAGGCAGTTCACCAAGTGGAAGAACATAGGAACTGGACATAAAATTGCATTAGTCCTCTTTCCAGTATGAACACAGATCCTTTTCTTCTAGATGTCATGTGAATTTTTTTTGTTAGATTTATGTATCACTGTTCTACTCTGGTTTTATTTAATCTCTGATAGAGTTCACAATCAGAAACAGTATTCACCAGATAAAGCCTTCCTCTGAGTAATGCTGGCAACTTCTGCATCCTTGTCATACTATGTATGTTGGACATAAAACAGATATTATTTTCATGTGCTGTGACAATGTAACACAGAATATCAGAAAAATACAAAAAAAGCAGCAGGGGTGCCTGTCTCAATTTTGGCTGAAACAACAAATTAAGGAAGTATACAGCACCTTATAAAAACCAAACATGAGTAGGAAATACTTTAAGATGACTACTTTACAATTAAGCACTCTGGGAGATCTGCTTTTTTAGAGACATCAGAATGGCATATAGTTAGAAAGAATAGCTATAATGCTCAAATTGAGCTTGCAAAACTGCTTGCAAAATTCCATTGTTATATTCAACCCATCAAAATTACAATGGTCAAACCCCAAGTTTTCAGGAGAAATAAATTATCATTACGATTGTTGCTGTTGTTTTCATTGCTTCTAATGTTACTGAATACACAGCCCATGTAATCTAGACAACGTACTTCTTTTATACATTTAAACTTGTTTTGACAGTATCTTTTTAAATCACACCAATGGCCACTTTTGCACAATATATATATAGTGCTACTAATGAGCTAAGACACAATCACCATTTCTAATCATAGTAAATGAAGGGAAATTTGTGGAATGAATTCAGCATTCCTGAAAAGATATGCAAAATGTTTCAGACACAGCACATTTTTAGAGACCATGGCAAGCATCTGAGAGGAGATGATGCTTTAAAAAAACCACAAGTGCACATCTGTGAATTCTAAATTTACCACAACTGGACTAAAACTAAACAGGCAAAGTAACCCCATTTACAAAACACAGAGATTGGTTTTGCAGAAGGATTCAATAGAGCAATAGGTGCAAAAACCTAAATTGAAAATGCCTATGAAATTCTGTATGTATGGTAAGAGCTTATCCAGTCTTGGTGAAGTGTTTTAGGAAAAAGCATCGATAATCTGGAAGCACTGGTATCCTGTTCCATTTCTGGACATTCAAATCTACTTTGTACTTTTTAGCACAGGACATCTTCATTACTTAGCACACTGCATATTCAATTTGATATAATCTGAACCTCACAATACACAGAAGTATTTCCCAGATGTCAATATTGCTTTTATTTAAAATCAGCTCCTTTTTTGCTAATAATTAACATTTTTACAAGTTAGGTTAGACAAACTGCTGATGATTGTCTCCAATTACAAAGAAGTTTTTCAATACTGATTACTATGTAATTCTAAGAAGTGCTCTAGAGCCTACACATTTATTACTCTCTTATGTAAGTCTTAATTTACATTTTACACAAGCTTTCATTTCCAAGTTTCTATCATTGATATATTTGATTTTTTCTGCATTTCATTTTGTGGTTTTTAAAACCAAACTGCTCAGCCCATATTCATGGTGGGGACAGATTCTGGACAGGAACTAGTGTTTACATCTGCACCCCTATTAGATATTTACTGCTTTTTGCCAGCAAGTTACAAAGTAAGCTTGTCAATATCCATTCATTCTGTGTTGGTGACACGTTAATAAAATGTTAAGATAAAGCTAACCAGTATCTCGAAGAATTTTCTCTACACCAAGTAACCAACAACTTGTACATATGCACTGATCTGTCTATGCTTTAACTTACAGAATCAGTTTAACTCCTGAAATGTAGGCAGCCCCCTGACTGGTTCCACAGCATTCTGAAGAGACATGATTATACCTAAACCCATTTTATTCTCTTCTTAGAATGATACAGATGATATTGTGAAGGTATAGGGAAGGAAAAAACACGAAATGGTAAGGAATATGATCTGAAGCATTAAATGGGTAGAACCACCTGCTATTCATTCTCAAAATAAAAGCATTACTGCTATTAGTTAGGTACTTCCATATGTGGAAGCAACTGTATGTAAAAATTGTGGAGTAATGCCACGAACAAGTTAATCATCTGGAATCTTCAAAACTATAAACACAGAAATAAACCGAAATATATTATTTGTAAAATGGACCAACAGCGCTGCAATTATACAGAAGTGTTAATACATGAAGTCAGTAAGATTAAGTTGGTGTTATTCAGAAGTTTTGCTAGTAAAAACCCCAAAATATTCCTATACAAAAACCTTAAAAAAGAAGGAGCTATAGGTTAAATTCAATAGCATCACACTAATACTAACAGAAACATATGTAACAAAATGTAGTAGTTTTGGATTTATACTTTTTTCATTACGGAGTACTTTGCAAAGGAAACGCATGAGAGTGGCTCAGATAGTATATAAGCATATTAAAAGGATACAGTACATAACTGTAACTAAAATAACTATATTCCTTCCTCTACTCCTTACCATTAGTCTCCTCATTCTTTCTTTCTCAATTCTTTCAGTTTCTTTTTTCTGCTCACGTTCAGTGTTGGCATGCCAAGTTGCCACAGCTTTAGAAAGTTTCTGAATTTTCCCAGCAACTGACCGGTGGTACTCCTTAAAATCTTTAGCATGCTGCAATATGCTATTCAGGTATTCCTAGAAAGAGAATCAAGTTAGTCCAGGCACTCTGACATAGCAAGGATTTTAAATCAGGACTGTAGGAGCTCTAATCTTAAAAGTCTTCCAATCATTTATCACAACACTTGGAGTTTTTTAATCAGGTAAATAAAATACCCAAAGAGAAGATCTGAACATCAAAGCAAAGTGCATTTCTGTCATGGGGCAAACACCTAATGAGTTAAGATACCTGGTGCTTCTGCCTACGCTTCCTCTCCTGTTCTATCTTCTGCTGTTTTTCAAGCTTTTCTGTCATACGAGCCTCTCTCAAAGTCTGGCGCTTGCTTCGTTTGTAGGCTTTGGAGTTCAGTGCTGTCTCCAGCGTTGTGTCACGACGCATGCAGGCTACTACTTCTTGTCTTAACTACCAGTGGAGGGAAGGGGGAAAAGACAAACACTCAAAAAAAATATAATAGCTCTTAACAAAAACAACTTTAAACACTGTTACGGCAGAGTAAAAAAAGTAAACAGTTAAAAATATATCCCAGTCTCCCCTTTTCACTATAGTTCCGGAAAGACACAGCATTGATACAGTTGCAACAGCTACATCTGTTACCCTAAACAAATCTTAAACTTCCCAGAATGGTCAAAAATGTTAATTACTCTTAATTTCTTTCCTCTTTACAAGATGCTGCTAACAACTGTCCTGCTGCAGTAAAAGGGCCAGCCAAGATGTTACACCATCAAAATAAAACACAAATGAACCATACACATAAGGCATTTTCTAGCTCTGGACCTGAACATAACTGACAACTTGTTTCACTGCCAGCTGTACAGAAAACAGGTTGGAGAGGTAAATGTTAAAGAGCTTGGAACAGTATTGCCATAGTCCCAGCAGTAGAGCAGGGAGAGCCTGCTGCTTTTCATCTGACCTCTGACAAAACTTCATTACAAAGGAGTGCCAAGAGTAGAAAGGAAGGAAGACTTGGACACCATGGCACAACTCCTGCCAAGGCTTTTGTCAGGAACTATTTTGCTTGACCTGCCAAATCGCATCTTTGTTCTTCCAAACTAGCTGTAAAACCCAATGGCAAGAGGCCCTTAACAGTCTGGCAGTGTGATTCCTTTTCTGAAATTAATTTACTGATATAGGCGCTCAACATTCAACTTAAATGTTATGTATGATCCTCTTTCATTTTCAAAGTCTGTGCCATAGTGGAAATCCCAAAAATAAATCACAGAGAAATGCCAACAAAGAAAACACCAACACACAATTTTTATTAAAACAAGGGGACTCGTGGAAATGCTAAGTATGTCCAGAAAGAGGTATCTGTTGAGAAGATCTGTGCTGAAAATCAGCTTGCAGTCTGTCCAGCACTTATTTTGTTTTTGTACCAGTGTTAGGTTCATTTCAAAAGACACAGTTCTACGGTCACATTCTTGACTGGAAGATAAAGCAAGGAGCAAAAGTAACACCTGCATATTTTTATTACCAAAAGCAAAACAAAATCTAACATTTCCATGACTTGCTTGTTGGTTACGTTAGCTCTCATGCAGGATCCACTTACACTTAGCACTAATGCAAAATCTCTTTCCAGTTTACTCTTTGCAGCATGAACATGTTTGCTTGTGCTATGAAAATTTTTCTCAAGTAAATGGCTTTACCTGGCGTTGGAAATTCAGTAACCTAAGCGCCTTCAACTCCACTGTAGCTTTGGTTCGCAGATCAGGGGGCAGAGAACCAGGCAAGTTCTCCAGTTCCTGGATTCTGTGAGCAATTCGAGCCTGAAGTCTACAAAACCAGAAAACTGGGTAAGACATCACAAAAAATCTGTAAGGCATTACTTACATTATGTAGTAAAAATAGCCAGTTTTACTCAGGCATTTACATGTCTTTTTCTGGTTTTTTTCCTGAATGAACAGGCTTTTGCAGAAATGACACCGGGTATCTTTTGACTTTGAAAATAAATTGTCAAGTGATCAAGAATGTCCCTTGGCTCTTTTCAACTAAAACCAGAAATGTGAAAATAAACATGGGAATTCCATTTTACACATACTATTCAGGATTCAACTTTCAAGCTTCTTTGATGGGTGTTATTTTTATGCAGTGTAATCAGTTATGACAGACCATACTTGCCTTACTATATGGAATTCTACTTCATTATTTTATTGACAAAGTAAGTTTGTTCATAAAGTAGTCACAGCTACATAGGTGTTACTGTAAGTTAAATTCTACTTCACTCTTCCTTTAGAAGCTCATTTTGAATTGATTTGAAAATTCAAGGGAGAGAGAGAAAGAGGGAGTAATAGACAAGACAGACAGAACCAGATTTTTTCCATTTGTAATACCACCAGAAGAATTCTGAAGTTCTTGGAACAACAAGGAGGATGTAATGCTGCATATTGGTGTCTTTAAGAGAGTAAAAAATTGAAGCAGAATTAGGTAAGTAACGTTTGTCGTACAGACTGAAAAGCAAATCAAGGAGAGATATATCTTAACTAGATAAAGCTTCATTAAAAGCTGAACATATTTGACTCAACCCAGAAAAGATCATTATTCCTTCAAAAAAAGTTTTCATTCATAAAATGTCACTGTCTTATTTTGCTATTTCCAGTTTATACACTACACTAAAAAAAGTTCACAGTTTGCACAACTGCTGATCCCACCTAGTAAGATATTTCAGTTCACCTAAGGATGTAAAATCTTGAGAATTAACTGGTTTCTTGGAGAGATGTACTAGCTAGTGTACATTCACACAAAAAAGCAGCCAAGCTGTTCTAAATATATGCTCTACCTGTCGCTTGCCCACACATGGATGCAATCCTGCATCACAACAATTATTTATTACTCTTTTTCCCTACCCAAACAGCTGCAGTGTGTCTCCTGAAACTATCGCCCACAAAACAGTTATAGCCAAACCCCAGTTTTCCTGACTTTAATGAAACCTTAAGGGAGCAGTCACAACCTTTCCAAACCTTTCTTTTGAGTTGTGAACTTATTAAAGCAACTGAATATTGAACATATTTTCAATTTCTTTTTACGTTCTTGCTAGGAATGAGTGTTCCCTCTTTTACTGCACATGAGGACGAGTTAATCTAAGTTCTCCCTGATATACTTATTGTTTTAGATAACTAACTGTAACATTATTTGTTCTTAGTTCTGTCAGAATTGGTATTTTCTTTAACTTCAGGTATGAAACATATAGAAGTGCTCGCTGTTATAGAAGTTTACACAATAGAAGTTCAAGCAATTACCAAAGGTGAATTGGTTTCTACATTTCTATCACCAAAATTTGTAACAAAAATCCAAATATACAGGTTTCTTGAACTACATCTAAACATAATCAAAGCTCACAAAGTGTTCTTATTATGTCCCAGCATCACATTATGCACTCCACTCGCATAAAAAACCCATTTCACTGATAATAATTTTTTTTCAACTTGAGTTTATAAAAAAAGCATCAGAAATAAATGCACATTAAATTTTATTGTTAAATTATATGACAGATTAGTATATCCAGGATAGCTTTTCCTTCAACTGTTTTCCTTCACATGCTGAGATGCACTGAACTACAAACAATAACAGTTCAAGGCTTTGGTGGGTGATCGCCCTTCCTTTAATAACCCAGCCAGAGGCAAGGAATACGAAAAAAAAAGCAGTATTTCTACTAAGTCAGTAGAGATATTACCTCAGAAAACTCTTATTTTAACTCAGGTCAGTTCTCTCTTTAAAAGAAGTCCAGAAAAAAAAAAAAAAGTTGAAATAGTAAAGAAAAT
>VYXF01002099.1:15508-39113 GCA_013397295.1 Polioptila caerulea | reverse complement strand
AAAAAAAAAAAAAATTTTTCTAAGTTTAATTTCATACTTTCCTAGAAGTATTATTAGTATTATTTATACGTATTGTCTACAGTACTAATACAATAAATGTAATAATGTTTTCTTCAGCAGTCAGCAGGATTTTTTAAAGAATTCCAACTCAAGTGAATGGAAGAACTGCTTGTGCTATTTCTCACCACAGCCACCTTCTAGTCTTTAAAGGTAGTGACCACAACCTGTTGTACTGCTGTTATTTTCATGGAACAATGCTAACTAACAGGTAAAGGTCTCTAGGTAAAGAGACTCCCAAGAAAAAAGTTTCCTAGATATTTTTACAATCACTTGAAGTATATAATCTCACCATTTAAAAGATCTAACAAATTAATCTTTTCAGTTCAGCAATTTACCTTCATGCAGAAAGTGGCCACTGAATGTATGCAAAACAAGTGTGCCACACCCATTCCTCATTAACTTGGGTAAACATCGTATGGCTGTACAATCAAACCTGTCTGGCACAAATGCCATGCAGTAAAGATACCTCAGAAGATATTTTGCAGGTAACAGAAAGAAACCACATACAATCTGCAGGACATTACCAAGTGTATTATTTTTTAATGTGCAATGAGAATGAGAAGGTAGAAAAATCCTTTCAACATAATAGAACAACTTTAAATTACAGGCATTATTAAGACAGCTATTTAGTGATATTAAAAAGCAGCATTTATTTTGAAGAAAGAATTAAGGAGAGTTTTATAAAAATGTGTATTGGATTCGTGTGGCTAGGTGTTGCTAGCAGGGGCGCTACAGTACTGGCTTCTGTGAGAAGCTGCCAGAAGTTTTCCCTATGTCCAGCAGAGCCACTGCCAGCTGGCTCCAGGACTCTGGCTCCAGGACTGACCCCTCCATTGGCCGAGGCTGAGCCAATAAGAAATGGTGGTAATACCTCCGTGATAGCAGATTGAAGAAGGGGGAGAAAAATGTTACTGGGCAGAAATAATTGTGACCACAGAAGGGCAGAGTGAGAACATGTGAGAGGAACAACTCTGCAGACAGGAAGATCAGTGGAGAAGGAGGCGCCACGGGCAGCAGAGCAGATTCCCCTGCAGCCCACAGTGCAGGCCACGGTGAGGCAGCTGCGCCCCTGCAGCCCAAGGAGGACCACAGGGATGCAGCAATCCACCTGGAATTCAAGTGGTTTTCAAGGTATAATGCCCTTTTATTAAAAGGGTTTAGTGTGAGATCTTAAGAGCCAACTTTTTCATAATGCTTTCACACACCCCAGTGTTTTCAGGATAAGGATGTTTATTTTGGCTTTTTTCTGCTCCATTTGTATTAAGAAATTTTGAAGACATGTTTCTGAATTAAACTTGCCTATATTAAAGCTAAATCCAGCACCATTCTAATCACAGAAGCTGTCAAACTGCTGTTTTCAAAACTTTCATCTGAAGTTACTTACACAGTTTTAACTAATGAAAAGATTTGCAGGAGTTCTACATATTCCGGAGCTCAAAGCAAAATTAAATACCAGAGATTAAAAATTAAATAGTAAATGTTAAACATTAAAAAAGCTTGGATCTTACATCTAAGTTCTAAGATTAAGAAAAGCATAAAATATAAAATCCTTCTGCTGAAGAATCCCTATCAAATTTTCATCTCACATTGCCAAGAACATCAGTGTATTTAGAACCTAACAGATATGCTGTATCTGTAACTGGTTCTCTAAATAAGTAAAAGAATCGGCTTTATTTTTTGTCACTCCTCGCTTTCCTCTGTTTATGAACATTAAGACATAACAGCTTGGCACAAATAGTGCAAAACAGCAGGTATGAAAACATAGGAACAGTAACACTTTGAAGTTAACTGATGCAGAAAATGTTACATCATACTGGCCATACGATTCTTGGTTCAAGTTAGTGCTACAATTCTTCTGTCAGAGTAACTGTGAAACCATAAAATGGTGTGTTCTACAAGCTTTCTGAAAAAGATGGTGGAAAATAGTGATTGCTCATGCGTAAACAGTTACAGCCATTCAGGCCAAGGGTATACGTGTAAGACTGGTAGAATGACTACAAGAATGCACTGATAGAATTATTCAAGTAATACCTGATGCAAAATGTAAGAGCTTTTCTGTGATCAAGAAAGCTGGCATGGCATCACACCCAGAAGTGCTTCAGGGTATTTTACCTTCATGAAGCAAAAACTGTTAAACCAGTCTTCTGTGAGATCACCTCCCTCTTGGCTACCTTCCTCTGCAAACTCAAAGTAACAATGCAAGATGCATCATTAATCCAAAACAGGTAATACTCTGAGTGCAGCTATCTTCCTCTGTCTGATAATCATCAGGAACGTATTTTAGGTGCAGGTCAAAATCTTTCTGCCTGGTAGACTCTCAAGGTCTAAATAGCCTTGCCGATAGAAGGAAGAAGTCTCTTTCTAACTGCAAAAGAAATGTTCTGCCCTGTACTTTGTAACAAATATACTTCTCCATCTAAACAGAACACTCAGGAGGCAATTTTTGAAAATCATGCTTCCTGGTACACTTTTTTTCTAATCTTACGCATGACCTTCTTATTCTCTCCATTCTTTGGTTGCCCAGACAAATCCATCGTATTTATAAAATGTGGTTTTCTGTGGCTACTAACTCTTCAAATTTGTGACCATCTCTGTTCTCTTCTAACTTCCCTCTGTTTATAATACTGAAAACCTTCTGCACAAAATTGGTTTCTCTGTAATCTAGAAGGATTTTGATTTCCTAACTTTCAGTGTTTGCAGGATCCAATTAATACTAACTCAGCAGAGCCCATGAGCCTGTTTTAAACTTAAATGGGTTTCCAGTGATACTGCCAGTATGCTTCACTATTCCAGCACTTGGGGTAGAATCAAATAATTGTTTGATTTGACGTTTGTGTACTTCTCTGTAACCCAGCCTTTCTCTGGAAACTTTATTTACACTATTACCAATACAGTAGCTGAGTGCAAGGAGTTCTAGTTGAGGATGTGAAAAATGAGAATAATTTTAATCCTGTTATTCACTTTTACCTATATTCACGTTCTTGGAGTATTTCAACAGGATCCAATCCTTGCGGCTTCTGGATAGGGCTGATGCGGTTCTGCTTTTGCTGCAGCTGGACAATGGGTGAAGGTTGTCCAGGTGGGGGCTGTGGAACAGAGGGCCCAGGCATGGTGGCAGCAGGCTGGGTGGCAGCTGGAGCAGGAGAAGGCCTCCCACTGGGAGCTGGCGCTGGAAGCTTTTGTTGTGCATTGGAGACACTCATATCTGGGGCTTGGCCTGAAACATAAATAGTACTGATTCATGACATGGAATAAGGAAAGCAGGAAGAAAATCAAGATGGCTTTCTGAAGACAAGACAAGAATGTAAGGTAAACATTCAAAATCATCAGAAAAGGCACACTGGAACTACACTCTAGTTTTTGAAACAGACATACTAAAATGCAAGTATACCATACATTCCAAGAAACAGCCGAAAGAAAAACAAAACACATGAAACTTTATGATGAGTGCTGTTTCTTTTGTTATCCCTGTGGACTTTTAATTCAAATGTTACAAGAAATTAAACAGCTGTAGAACTGACTTTCTGCAAATGTAAGACCTCATTCTGCCTCTTGTTCACTATCCTTGCAGTTAGACGAAAGTATCTAACCACAATCTGACAACAAGCAGAACTAGATCTGATTTTAGACCTCTATCAGAACTTGATAACCATGCAAAAATTTTTATAACTGTATTTAGAAATAACTGCCAGATATAAATAATACCTTCTGTTTCACTATGATCTCCTATTACTTTTACTTATTTCAACTATCAGGAACTCAATTATTCTAATCACCTTCAAAAGCAACACCTCGGTTAACATGAAAATAGTACTTGTCATTTACAGTCACTAAGGGTCATAGACTTCAGTATTTCATTATGACAAGTCACCCATGCATTCAGATGTTCACGAATTCACTAACAACAGACATTGCTAAAATAAAGATGACACTTAATTGTCTCAAGAGTCATAGCCACTTACGCTAGGGAAAACAACTACAAAGTACACCTGCAATCTTGTAATCAACCTTAATTCAAAACCAACATCCTGAAATCTACAGAGACCACCATTCATAATTCACACATCTGCATCAAACTTCAGAAAAGGAACTTGAGCACAAGCTGCAGATTCTGTATTTAGCAACACTGCATTTCAGCTTATAAAAAGGAAAAAAGCAAGCCTATCAAAAGCCTCTGTGCAACCTCAGTTCTGAGGGAATCTGGGAAGTTGAATGACTGTGCAACGAGTGACAAATAAATGTGAAGACACGGGGAAAAAAGTTACAGCGTTCATTCCATCTCAAATACTGCAAATACTACTTCAAAGCAATTCAATTCCCAAAGAACAAAACATACAGAAGGAAACAGTGTAATTCTACCATGATTTGAAAACTTTTGTTTACAGTAGCAAAGGTGAAAGACAAGCTTGCTGCAATTAAGCATGCTCAGAACATAACTTATTAAGTTTTATGCGTATCCCTCAGAAAACTTACACATTTCATTCTGATTGCTAAAAGGTGCTTCATGCACAGTCTGTCTAAAAATTTTTCCAGCACAGCGTTTTACCTTTACTTTTCTCCACATTTTTTCCCACTATACCTTCAGTCCAAGTTTTAGGGGTAATGGCAGTTGTATGTCCAGGCATCCCTGGTGTAGCCCCTGGTCCAGCTGCAGCACCACTCATTGCATGTAATCCAATACCTACAATTTGACAAAGGAAAAAAATTTGGACACAAAGCATTTCCAAGATTTAAAAATCATAATTTTCTAGCATGCTAGTCTATTCAGGCAAGTATTACTTTTCTTCATTAAGTAAGGATTTAAGTGGTTTTTACTGTTAATACATATACCTAACAAAGAAGTAAAATCATGCTTCATGAAAAAACCCAACTTGCTTGGTAGCAAAGCCATATTCACCAAAATGAAGTGAACAATGATATTACTAAAACCTAACAGTATCAACCCTCAATTCTAATGCAAACTCAGTAATGGAAGTATTCAGAAACTAACAGGCGCAGGGTGTTTAATGTAACAGTTGTCTTAGGAGCAAAATGTGCTTACTAACCTCAGTGCAACATCTATTACCATTTTGAGAAAATAGTAAGTACACTTCCTTTTTCTTATGTTTTGTACTTAACAGCATACTATACATGGTTTATTTTCAACGAACTGAATAATCAGGCAACTTGATCCAGATTATTTATCTACTTTCCTGCATAGCAACAGGAGACTGAAAATTCACTTTAAGAAAAACAAGGGGAATTGCTATCTGTAAAGTACAATTAACATTCAAAAACTGCCAAGCATATCAGGACAGACACAGTACTGCACAGTGAAAGAACTTCTATTTCAGTTACTAGTATTCTATTTTGACAATATCCTATTAATAACAGATGTGTTTTATGCACCTGCTGAGGCTTAATACAGTCCCAAAATACAGCCCTGCACAGCACCCATTTCCTAAAGTATCACAGGTACTTCGAGAATTACCTGAGCAATGATTCTTACCAAAGACTCACTTACCAGACTGTCTGTTAAAGGCACTGGGAGGCTGCTGCTGTTGAATGCCAGGCAGGGTTCTCTTGCCCTGGACAGCAAGCTGGAGATTTTCTGGTAAGGGCTGACCCCTAGCCAGCATTTTGTATGCTAGAATCTGAGCCCGCAGCTGATGCAGCTGTGCAGGGCTGAAAGGGGAAGGCCCTCTGTTAGGCTGATTCATGACTTGTGGGTCTCCTGCTATAATGGGTCCTGGCTGATTTGGAGTCATCTGAGGTGGTGTTGGACCTCCTCCAGACATTGGACTGGACACATGCTCTGGTGCTCCTAGTGGAGATGGGTGTGGAGACATATAACCTAGAACAGGTAGAAGAATCATAAACTTAACCACTCTGCTAGTTAAACCTGAATTTCATCCAATATTTTTAACAGTACATAGAGTATAGAAGTGTCTCTCTCAGGTCAGGATAGCTGTAGCATTTTCTGCAAAGACAAAAGCGCAATCCAAAGTTCCCTGGGATATTAAGCCTCAGGAGCTCCTCTTTGAGAAGAACTACAGTTATTTAGTCCAATAATTCCTAAACCTAACAATTACCTGCATATTTGGAGCAAGACAAACTAAAATATGAAATACAATACAAAACCCTGGGGATACAGTGTTTTTTAATAGAACTATGGAAAAGTGTTCCTTTGTGGAACACATGCAGTGAAATTTGTTTATTTTATAGCTTAATAGTCTAAGACTATTTTGAGGCACACACATCAAGGAATATCAATTCACTTCTACAGGCCCTCTTTGCCAACACTCATCAACATACAGAAGTAGAAATAAATGTTATTCACTTTCTATACAATTTCTCTTTAACTTATACAGATTAAAGGTTTGAGCCAGACAAAGTATGTTTAATACCTTTTGCCATCTGGGTGCTCAACAACTTGGAATATCAACTGCAAGCACAAAAATCACCCTGTGAAGAAGCTGCTGAAGAATATGTCAAGAGCAATCACAGTTCTAAAACGAATAGTGCTTGCATCTTATTACAGCACTTGAAAATGCAGTAATTCTGAATATTAATTACACCTACTACATATTTTCTTGAGCTCCACAAAGCACAACAGACAGCTAGTTTTTGGAGATTTTGTCCACCAAGAGTGAAAAAGAGGTAACAATATTTACTCACTTCACTCTGGTACTGTGGAACACAAACAAATTTCTCACAAATCGGAAAAACCTAAAAAAAATTCTTAAAAATCTAAAAACCTTCTGGCTCATTTCCAAATTCCACGTTCATAAACCACAGTTTATAACTCTAAAGATCATGGTACAGTTTATGATTCTGTGATATGCAATCTACTCTTATCCAAATTTTCCTGTCTTTAAAGTTAAACTACATCAATTTCATCTATATGTAGTACAGATCACAGAAGAAATCTTGCTTGCTCTTTAGCTTCACTGCTCTTACTGACCCTTCAGTAAAGGCAACATAGGCAAAACCTTGAAGTAGTTTCAGCTTTTCTGGGATGACAGCAGCTGTAAGTCACTAGAACTTAAACAAGTGAAGAGACTAGAGTGCCAAAGAACCGAGATTGGTCCCCAAACGAAGGTTATAAACATAAGAGACAGAAGAAAAAGAGGAAAGGATTTCAGTTCTCCTAAAAAAAGGAAAATGAGATAGAAGTACAGTGGGCAAAAGGGGATTTGTGATAGGAGAAGACCAGACAAGACAGAAAGAGACCAAGTTCAAACTAAAAACGATAATGACATGAAAGGAAGATGATTTTGGCAAGGATAAGAGAAGTTACACAGTTCAAGAGAAAAATGAGGGGAGAATTTCAAAGAAAAGGGAGAAAGAGATGTTAAAAAGTTAGAATTACTGGAACTATATACTAGTACAATATAAAAATTGTCTATACATCCCTTGTTGGTGATAAAAGGTATGACAAATAACTCAAGTTTACTCCACTAATCCATCTTCCTCCACTAACTTACTTTTACCTCTATTATTTTAAGAGAAGAGAGGAAGCTACAAATCCCTGTTGCTGAGCACACTGCTTAAAAAAACATGCATCATACCACAACAAAACAAAAAATATGTGACTCCATTACTCGTTTATACCATAAAATGGGGTGGGTTGCAATGTTTTTCCATTATTACATCTCTAAATTTCAGAATTTACTTTAAATGGCACCTAACTGGAATTACATTGTTTTTTGAACTGCTTTTGAAAAAATGGTTTCTGTCCCTCCTCCAGTTATACTGTCTAATTTATAAATTCTTTAATGACCAATAGATTTTAGACCCAAGACCTTGAAATGCATCTGGACCGCATTCTAAAAGTTTAGAACAGTGGTCAAAGATGTTGAGTATTTGTTTTCAGTCCTGACCGTTCAAGCTGCAGAGTCTGTGACTAAGTTTTGCAAAGATGAGTTTTCAGAAGCAGACATTTTTTTATATTTCCAGATATGTATTTATTACTTACACATTCTTTCCTCCTAAAGTCCTCCACGTTAGCATTCTTAACAATGGAAAACTTTGCTTGACAAAGAATGACAGAATGGAAACAAAATTCCCATAAAGTCAGGAAAGAACAAAATCCTTCCAAACTTCTTATAAAGGTGCTAAAATGTGGCACTTACGCAACATAAATTTTGTGACGCTATATGAAAACTTGTCTTTAAAGTCTGAAAACTTTCATATTATAACAGTGACAAAAGATACAGCTGCAAGCCTGTCTTAATAAAGTATTTACACTGCTTGCTTTTTTCCTATCTTATTACACATACTCTAACACAGGTAAGCATGCACACAAGAAGATCCCCTAAAACTGAGTTTAACCACCATAAAAGGACAAGAGTAAACAACAGTTCTGAACAACAGAGAGAACAGAAGTCACCCACTACCAGGAAATGGAGACCAAACAACCCTGTCTCTAATCTAAAACTGTAGTAATTTCTAAGCTTTATCAGATTTCTCCAGATCTTGTATGAGTTCTGAAAACCTCAAACGATGGTGACTCCTAATCACTCTCATGCTGAATTTCCTTTCCCTTAAGTCCCATCAGAATTTCACTTACACAATTTTTAAACATTATTTCTCTGCTTTTACTGTGCATCTTTGAGGAGAGTCTTGTCTGTCTTTTCCATAATCCTTCAATGGGTCATAGAAGAGGCTGCATCAGAAACCCTTCTCAAGTTTTCCTAACTGTATGCATAATCAGAAACATATTTAATTCCATTTTGGTATCAACTTGTTCAACAAAAATACAACACAGCCCCTCATAAACAATGTATATTCTTTACAGTATTAACATTGGAAGAAATCCTAGTTCTAACACTTCTTCAAGTACTATTGGAGGGCAGCGTGTACACAGTTTCAGCATTAATTGCTTTTTGTTTCACTTCAGTTAACAGAAACAATAACATCTTTCTTTTCTGTTTTAAAGCTGAAAAATCAGAGCACTAAAAACTGAGACACTTTTTTCTCCACTTTTAATGCTACAATGAAATGGAAAGAACACCTACAAATGAATTAAAAAATCTAGTAATGATACAGAAAGAATCAAAGTTTTAGCAGTCCAAACATTGGAATGTTCAACAGAGGTTTTGAACTGCCACTAAAATTTAGTAAGTGTTGAACAATTAAAGTGTCTCAGGAACATAAGGGTCATATCTGCATGCTAAAACCAACAGCAAAGGTATATTTGTACTCAAGAATGTGACTGTAAGAAAATAGTTGGATTCGAAAGATATAGATAGGATTGGAGAAATACAGGTGTGTAATTAATTCATTGAACTACCATTTCAATCATCAATTGAAGTTAGTTTAAAAAACAAAGAAAAGTAACCAAGTACATCTCCACAACACACAGTACAAAAGCAGTGTCTTGGAACACAGTGGAAAGTATGTCCACGGCAGGTTGAGGCTACAAACTTTCCTAAGGCACGCAAAACTCAAAATTTCCCTCTCAGTAGTGTGACCAGGGTTAACGCCAGTTTTTGTGAAACTGAACAACGAAAAAAGAGAGGTCACATGTGTGCAAGTAATTTAAAACTATGATTGCAGAAATAAAATTGTTGAGAGGTCTTACACTGGCAGGCAGACGAATAAGGTGGCAGGTCTTTTCTCATCTTTAAAAATCTCAAAGAACTCAGAAAAGGAAGTGCAACTAATTTAAGAACAGTAGGGACAATGAATATTGCCTGTGAATGTTCATTAGCATATAGCATATATTGGCATATAGCAGTATATTAATGAATTCTAGAAGTTAAAAAATTGTGTGTCCTTTTAAGTTCAATGAACACTGCATTATTAATAAAAATTAATATAGATCAAGTCCCAGAATTCTAAATTCCTTCAGCCCTTATGTTTCCACTTACAGCAAGAAAAGCTCAGCCAAACAATTCAAACTGACTTGTAATTCACTGCTGTATCACAGTAACTTCATTTATTTTTTCAAATCCCAGAAAAAATACATAAATTGTTTATTCCAGTCCATTTATATGTTTTTATGAAGTCTTTATAATACAAACATTTTGTTTTACATAAATATTTGGCTTGTCTTTCCAATTTCCCCCCAGTCCCCTTCAAAAGTCAATTCTAATCATGATTTTAATCTGTTGGATAACTGCTTAAGAGCTTAAAAATTTACAGTAAATTTCATACTCTCATATAAATACTGCAGAATTCACCAAAGTTCACTTACAGAGCCAGAAGACAGTTTCTAATGGAATTCAAAATCAGTAACATGCAGTAAGCTTATTATTAAAACAGCTAAATATGAAGTTGTAGTAATATATTTTCCATTCACTTAACCTATTAGCATCAAAACAAAGGTATTAAGACTAAACAGGGACATCACTGTATGTAAGTTTAATGTTTGATGTCACCAAAACTAGTCAGGAATGTTGCCCGTTCTCCAGTTTGGTAGTAAGACTGGAAGGAGCAACTGCTGAGGAGAAAGATACCAACTCATAGTATTTTCCCCCATAAATTAATGTCAGAAAATCATCCTATTGCAGTATGCAATAAGAATGTCATCTGTCTGAGCTAGTAAAACATTCTTTCTGCATGACTCGCATCTCACTGAGCACCAACAAAAAAATAAACCCAGAAATTAAATAATGAAGTTGCATACCTTAACTTAGTAATTACTGTGAGTTAAAAAAAAGCAAAAATCTTAGAACAGTAATTGCCATTTAACCAGTGAACAGGCACTTAAGTAAAATGACACAGTTCTTGCAGATTTAGCTTTCAAATGTTTCTGACTTGCTCATCATTCATTTCACCTAAGAAAAAGATAGCTAATTATTTCTTAACATAGGCTTTAAGAATCATTACTTCCAAAATTCTGCATCAACCTTCACTTGTTCATTCACAACTGTATGCTTGATTGACATAACCATATCTACAACTGTCATGTGCATTTGCCAATTTACTTCTAGTTTATCATCCACATTTGTAAGCCTGTATTTTATAAAAAAATCTTGCTTTTGTACTTAGATACAATCTTTTGCAAGTCTCTTTTCTTTGACAAAATTACTAAAAAGAACTAAAAAGATTGCTATTGGAACATCTTACATTTAAATGAAATCTCATTTTGTGATCACTTTCCATTGTAAACTGCATACAGAAGGACTACAGCCTATGGATTCCTCACAACTGTTCCACTCAGATTTCTAAGAACTGAAGCATTTTATGAAGATGCAAATGTCAAAAAAATTTAAGGACATTGTTTCCCACTCTAGCTTACCAGTCCTTTACACCATTACAGCTACAATATTCTACGTAACTTTTCCAAAACAGACCAGCAACTCTTGACCTCTAAACAAACTTCTCCCTTTGGTCTATAGAAAAGATGAGAAAGACATGCAGTGCTGGCTTGGCTTTTGTATGACACAAAACCTACCACAAATACTTGGGTAGTCTTTGTTTCAAAGGTTAATCATCTTCATTAAGTAAGATACAGGTATTTAATACATTCTGAATTCAATTATCTTGCAGGTAAATTTGCAGGTACCAAAACAGACTGCTTCCTTTTTTTTTCTTTTTTCTTTTTTTCCTTCAAAGGCTCCATCTATTGCAAACCCTTTTACTGTCTAGTATTCTTTTAATTCTCTTATCAGAAAAAAATTTAAAAATGGAGCTTAACATTCTCCAGGATAAAACAAACATACTCTTCTCAGCAGTATAGACCGCTTCTCATAAGACAGTTTATACTACTACAAAGCAAACTATTTTGCTCTTAGATATGCATTATTGTTGGCTGTGCTAAAATCTGTGCTAGAAGAATAAGCATATTCTTCTCAGATTCTGATTGGCCTTTGTAACCAACTTGTTTATTACTCACCGCTAAATCTCTGTGCTATATATCATTTTTATCTCTACTGACTTCCAACTTTTTTCCAGATCACAAATACCTTGAACAGAACTGAACCAAAACAGACTTCTAAAAGACTAGAAAAATCCTCAACTGGATGATCATCTTCTAGTTATAGTTAAGTTTATAATCTGGTATTTAATTATCTTAATATATTTAATGTATACTATACTGATTTTACTTAGTGATATCTTTGTCTTAAATCACAGTATCATACAGTAACAAGCTAAGGAATTTTGTCAGGCATACAAGGTTGTGTCTATCATCACGCTACTGGCTTCAAAAATGTACAAGAAGCCCCATATATGGGCTAAGATCATTTTTCCTGACAACTGTACAAACACTCCATGACACCTGCAGACATTTTAATGAAGGAATTTAGCTCATGATCTCCACAAAAAAATACAGACTTGTTTGACATGAATATAAAAATAATATAATAGTATGATATTTACATAATATATAATAGTAAATTTGTCAGTCTAAAGCTGATTTGATGAAATTCAGAAGCACTTGGACAAGCTCAAGAAGTGTGATTAGGGGAACTTCAAGAGACGTAACAAGTCCAAGTGCAAGGTTCTGCACGAAGGTGGAGGCAAACTGCAGTAGCAATACATACTGGGGAAAGAAGGGGTTGAGAGCAGCCCTGCCAAGAAGGACTTGGGGATACACAGGTGGAAAAGAAGCCTGAAATGACCTGTAATCGTGTGGTCACAGCCCAGAGAGCCAAACGTGTCCTGGGCTGCATCCAGAGCAGTGTGGGCAGCAGGGCCAGGGAGGGGATTCTGCCCCTCTGCTCTGCTCTGGTGAGACCCCACCTGCAGGGCTGCATCCACCAGCTCTGGGCTCCCAGCACAGGCAGGACATGGAAAAAATGCAGAAGAGGCGACAAAGATGATCAGAGGGATGGACCAGCTCTTCTGTGAGGAGAGGCTGAGAGAATAGGGGTTTGTTACCCCTGGAAAAGAGAAGTTTCTATAGAGATCTTATTGAGGCCTTTCAATACCTGAAGGAGGCTTAAAAGAAAGCTGTAAAGAGACTTTTTTAAAGTACTGTAGTCACAGGACAAGGGGAAATGGTTTTAGACAATAAATTCAGACTAGATGGAAGGAAGACTTTTTTTTGTGAGGGTGGTGAAACTCTGCCAGGTTGCTCAAAATGGTTGGTAGATGCCCTNTCTGCTCTGCTCTGGTGAGACCCCACCTGCAGGGCTGCATCCACCAGCTCTGGGCTCCCAGCACAGGCAGGACATGGAAAAAATGCAGAAGAGGCGACAAAGATGATCAGAGGGATGGACCAGCTCTTCTGTGAGGAGAGGCTGAGAGAATAGGGGTTTGTTACCCCTGGAAAAGAGAAGTTTCTATAGAGATCTTATTGAGGCCTTTCAATACCTGAAGGAGGCTTAAAAGAAAGCTGTAAAGAGACTTTTTTAAAGTACTGTAGTCACAGGACAAGGGGAAATGGTTTTAGACAATAAATTCAGACTAGATGGAAGGAAGACTTTTTTTTGTGAGGGTGGTGAAACTCTGCCAGGTTGCTCAAAATGGTTGGTAGATGCCCTACCCCTGGAAACATTCATGATCAGTTTCAATGGGGCACTGGACAACTCTAAACAACGGGGCTCTGATCTAGTTGAACATGTTTCTCCTGTTCACTGCAAAAGGCTGGACAGAATGACTTTTAAAGGTCCTGATCCAACCCAAACCATACTATGTTTCTATGATTCTGTGATTTTTCCAGAAAACTATTCTTGATGGTCTGAATTACAGACAACACCACAAAAAATTAAAAGACAGGCAATTTTTATTTTATCTACAACAATATTTACTGACACACAGCCATTCTCCCTAAGCTTTCATATTAATGTGCAAATTTAGGGCAATCCATTTCCTGGGGTTTTGGACTTATTCAGCTTCTTTCCCTCAAATGCCCCCCCAAAATATTAATTAGTGCATATTTATCTACTTCAACTTGAGGACTATAAACAATAAGCCATGAAAAAATCAGACCTAGGACTAATGAGGTGTAATTTCTATTTGACACTTATATTGCTAAAAATCGTACACAACTGGGCACTGCAAGTTCAACTATCAGACATCTACAAGGAAGTGAACGTTATAGTAAGCCTTGGTTTCTACCATACCCAATCGAAGATTTTGTCAGGACTTCCCATGAAGAAGAAGTCTACTTCCCTTTTGCCAGGAGTGTGGGCATGGGTACACTCTCATTCACCACACTGCATATTTCCTCAACATTTGTAAAAACACAAGACACTTTCTCTAATGTCGTGGGAAATCAGACAGAAAATATCCAATAGATCGACAGGCAATTAAGGAACCTGGTTTCCTACCCTGGACTTCTACTCTAATAGCAAAAACCTACAAGTCTAGTAGACGGGACTTTGTCCAACAGGTATCAGAACAGCATCAAATGCCATCACCATTTTATTGTGGAAGATACAACAGTTGTGTAAGAACAAAAAAATGGAGACATAGAGGCAATGAAAACTAAAACAGTCCTATAAAATATCAAAAAAAGTATCTGGAATATTAGAACATCTGGGGATTTTTTTGTCCGTGTACTTTAAAAGCCTGCTCCACATCAGAACTCTAGTAATCTCTGGTTTTTTTGTTTAGAGATGCAAACTGAAATCTGTGATAGACTTGTCCTAGCCACAGACTTGAACCTTAGCTTTTTTCCAATACATGCCTAATGGATACTCCAGAAAGCAAAGGGATTCAGTTATTCACCTCGCCCTGGTTCAGCTTTTCCAAGCAAAGCTGAAAGGAAATAACTGGCAATCTGTTACGTGGAACTACAGATTCTTTGTGGAACAAGAGGCCCCAAAATCATAGAACATGCACAGTATGGATAAACCTTGGCTATGTTGGTCCATTGGACTCTGAGGCGGACCCATTCCAGGATGAGGAGGTCGCATACTCTTCATGGAGCCACAATGAACATCTTCAACCATTCCTTTTTCATGTAAGCCATCAATAGACTGTGAAAACAAAATAAGTATTTAGAGAGAGGTAGTATGTAAATCCACCATAAAAATAAGAATGACTAACTCAAAATCTAAACAAATACATGAAAAGGAAAAACTTCTTTCAGCAGGCATTCAAGATAAAAAAACCATGAACCTCTGTCCTGAAATCACACATTTAGGGAAGCACAGAACTCTATCAGACTGCTTGTCCTGTTTCCTTTTTGCCTTTTATTTTTTCTTATGAACTGTTTGGCAATGGTAGGAGGCAAATACAAACACATACCCTGTATTGGCTTCATATTACAAAGTAGTGTAACATATACTAACTTATGAAAGTAGAGCCTGTGGCTTAACTCGAGCTATTTTTAGCCAAACTTTGCCCTTCCAGTCATTGCTCTACTGGAATGTCCCAAACATTGTTTCTCTTCAAAAACAAGGGCGACATTGCAGGAGGTAACCACTTCTTCACTGACAAACAAGGATAGGCAGCCAGGAGAGGGAAAATACTACTTGTGCTCCCTACAGCTCCTGTCATCTCATACACTCCTCAAAAACTACAGTTCCCATGGTGCTCCAAAGGCAGAACAGCTCCAAGTGCTCTCTTTAGAGAGTGAAGAAAAGATAGCCTGGAGTCTGAAAAACATGCTGAAGGCATTCTGGGCACTGAAAAAGGCTCCATATAGAAACTGAAGGGCTCTGAAAGTGAAAATAAAGGAAAAGTAACATTGGAAGAAAGATGTCCTAAGAAACAATGAAGTTTTCCATGAAAGTAAAACTTCAGTCATATCCCTAACTATAGAAGGGATTAAGCTAATTAACTTCCAACTTAGAGCTATGCAAGGCTTTGTATCAGGAAGCAAGAGACTGGCATCACTTACTTAGCCACTCTCTTTGGAAATACTCGGCTCTGCCCCACTCAAACACATGCACGCACGCACGCTATACTGCTCTTGCAAACCCTATTGTGAATGGAGACCTCCTGGTCTGTTTTATCTAAATATACATCTATTTACTGAGAAATCTTTTTAAAAAGAGACTCAAGGTAACTTACTCCAGTGGAAAATGTAGGGAGTTAATCAAATGAGCATGCAAGAAGCTATATCAGCTCACAGAAAGGAAGTGACACATTTCTTATTTTTGAGTAATTTGTTGCACATAACTCAATTTCAACAGAAGTAAACAAAGGTCACCCTTTCTACAAAAGAAAAAATAATTCTAAATTTCAATTCATAAACACTTTCCATTGCAATCATCAGATTTGACAGAAAACACCTTTCAACAAACAGAATTTGTTGTTGTTGTTCAGCATTTTTGAAGGATTTCACTATCATTTTTTCCTTATCAAAAGTTAAAAGGAGAAAAGTTATAGAAAAGGAAAAAATAAAATGGATGTTTCATGTTACACCAAATCATTTAATTGTTATGACAGTATAAAAACATTTGTGGAAAGAAATTTTATCAGAAGAATACACACTACTTAAGAAGCTATTTTCGATTACAAGAACTTGGGATATGGAGTAGAAATGTAGACACCGATGACCGACACATCAAAAATAGTTCCACTTTGCGAACCAAGTAAATCCCAGTGCCCTTTGCTAAGGCATGAAGATCCCTTCCTCTCTCCTTGCCCCTTCTTATAAAGATAGCCAATGCAGAAGCAAACACTTACTTCACTTTCTGTCTGCACCAGCTGAGTACTACAGAAACCAAAACACCCATAAAGCTGGATGCACTCTTATTTTGCCATGGTATCTTTATGGCTGCCGTGGTATCTTTACGGCTGCCAAGAGGAGAAGACTTGCTGGTAACTTGATCTGATTTCCAGAACAGAATATTCTAGCTGTACACATTTGTAGCACACATAACTGCAGGGATAGGTTCCACTGCACTAATAGGTGGCCACCATGAAAGCTCTGGGAAGGCAAACCGCTCGGATGGGAGTAGGAAGGCACACAGCACGCCCACCTCCGAAGTACCAGCACAAAGAGCGGCGGGAAAGGAGATGTCAGTTAAAAAAGAGCAGCAGAGAAGAGAAAAGCAAGTATGTGGCCTTTGATAAAGGGAATTTTTAAAAAAATCAAATAGGAACAGAGAGGTAGTGAGTGACATGACCGTACAAGAAAACTTCAATCCAAGGCTGTGGAGAGAATTGATCAAAAGAAGAGATTTTTGTAAAAAAAAAAGTATTATTAAAAAAAAAAATACCAGACACAAAGACAACTGTAGCAAATTGAAATGCTTAAAGTCTAATGGAAGGGAGACTAAATATACAGCAAAAAAAGGGGTCTGCATCTGTGTATTTGCAAAACTTATGCAGTGAAAAAACTGAAAACAAAATTCATTAGAGGTCATAAATCAGCTCTTCACCAGAAAAAATACAAAAGAGGAAGATGGCATTAACTTCTGTGAAGCCAAAATTAGTTTTAGTGATTATGCAATTGCTAATGTATACAGAGACTAGTGTTTCCAAGAATGTATTTATTTAAAAGCACCTCTACTGGCTATGAAAAAAACCGTATACACTAGAGAAGGCAATTCAGCAGAGGACAGCTGTGGACTACAAGAACTGAGGAACAGTTATTTTTGGTAACTTTTCTAAATCCCTGTACAGTTACAGAGCTAGAGGATAACTCTAAATCTATGCAAAAGGTTAAAAATTACAGAGAGTATCTTTCACACAATGTAATTTCTGTAAATTCTTCAATCCTCTGTAAATCATTAAAGCTATCTTCCACAAAGACTTTGTTGGAATAAGTAACCTCTGTTACCAATAAAGCACTACTATCACACTGGGGTACTTTTATTATTGCCTCATATGACAGAACAGAAGGGAAACAGGAAGCTGGGACATATTCAGCTCCAAGTAGAAATTACAATTTTGACTGGTCCTCATACGTAAGGAAACAAATGCTGAACAGGCCAAATCAGCAATGCTTCTAGAAACAGAACAAGGGATGAACTTCAGTTGTAGGCTAGCACATGCCTATAGACTTGGCAGACTGTTACAGACTTAGATAATGTCTAATGCATAAGAATAATTATGCCTATAGTGCTTTTACTCTGAGTTTAGCAATTAAGGTCTTCTCAGAGATCATCAAAGTTTGATTTACTTTCAGGTAAACTGTGACGTTATAGTGCCTGGGGTTTTTTTAATCCACCGTCTTAAAAAAACTATCAAACAAAAAAAATTCCAGCCTTAAAATCAAAGACTGAGTACCAGACTAGTTTTCTTGTAGACTATACATCCTCTAAAATAACAGAATTACACAGACTGAACAGCAGTGTGTTGTCATGTAACTGCCACGTAAGCACACAGCATAACCAAATGCATCCCTGATGGACAACCACTCTGACTGCTGTTTTTGCAGCAGGAAATTGGCCACCAACTCCATTAATCTCTAAAACAAAATCACTAAATCACCATTTTACATTAAGTTCACTGTTGATTTTTCAGGGTTGGCAATACTAACTTTCTGTTTTTACTAATGTAGACACAAACAACAAAATAACACAGGGAACATGCCTGCTGATGTTGCACTCTGTTACCTCTAGGACCATGACAGAACTACTTTGATTCTCAGAATGTCTAATGTGCATAGATCTGTTACCCAATAATATCTGAAACAGGAAACCATTTGCCTTCTGTTTTAATGGAATATCTGAGTGAACAACTAACATATTTAGTAGAACTACTGTATTTCTAAAGAATTTTTTATGGCGCTCACCAAAAACAGTAATATTACCCATGACATCACTGTAATTATTCCACAGTCAGCAATCATTTACAGTACACCCCATAACAAATTCACAGAAGAAGTGATTATGCATCAGGTTACAATTAAGTGGAAAAGAAAATAAACCAAGAGCTCACAGTACTCTGTCCATTCTTCAAGTGAGCACCATGCAAATTAACAAGCTACAGTGTTGTCAAAACCAAAAGTGAAGCAGCTAAAATCATGTGGTCCAGCTAGCTTATAAAAGATACAGAAGGCTGTATCATAGAACAGCTTTGGATGGAAGGAACCGCGAAGATCATCAAGTTCCAAACCCCTTCCAGTGGCAGTCTCTAGACCAGGTTGCTCCAAGTCCCATCCAAATTCACCTTGATCACTTCCAGGGATGGGACATTGACAGCTACTGTGGGCAACCTGTTCTAATGCCTCGCTACCCTCACAAGAAAGAATTTCTTCCTAATATCTAATCTAAACCTCCTGTCTTTCAGTTGGAAACCATTCCCCTTTATTCTGTCCAATCTAAACCTCCTGTCTTTCAGTTAAAAACTGTTCTCCCTTATCCTGTCACTACCTGACCTTGTAAAAACTCTTTCTCTATCTTTCTTGCAGGCTCCTTTCAGGTACCGGAAGACTGCAATGAGGTTACTTCAAAGCCTTCTCTTCTCCAGGCTGAACAAACTCAGTCCTCTAACAGGAGAGGTGCTCCATCCTTCTATCATCTTGGTGGCCTCCTCTGGACTTGCTCAAAAAGGTCTTGGTCCTTCCTGTGCTGGGAGCCCAGAGCTGGTGGATGCAGCCCTGCAGGTGGGGTCTCACCAGAGCAGAGCAGAGGGGCAGAATCCCCTCCCTGGCCCTGCTGCCCACACTGCTCTGGATGCAGCCCAGGACATGTTTGGCTCTCTGGGCTGGGAGTGCCCCTGGCTGGGTCATGTCCAGCCTCTCAGCTCCCAGCAGCCCAAGCCCTTCTCAGCAGGGCTGCTGTGATGTGTTCACCACAGTCTGGGCCGATACCAGAAGCTGCCCCAACCAAGCTGCAGCACCTTGCACATGGCCTTGTTAAAACACATAAGATTCCCATGGACCAACTTCTCAAGCTTATACATGTCTCTATGGATGGCATCCCATCCTTCAGATGTGTCTGCACCATTCAGCTTGCTGTCATCTGCAAACTTTCTTAGTCACTTTGCCTATGCCACTAATGAAGACATTGAATAACACTGGTCCCAATACAGACCCCTGATGGACACCACTTGGCACTGGTGTCAATCAGGATTCTGAGCTGTTGACCATCACCCTCTAGATGTAACTGTCAAACCACTTTCTTATCCATCTAACAGTCCAGTCATTGAAACCATCTCTCTCCAATCTAGAGAGGAGTGCTGTGGGGAACTGTGTCAAAGGCTTTAGCAATTCAGATTAAAATCATGTAACCTCATTCTGGCTCCAGAGGAGTTTCTATGTGGATGCAGAATGAAAGTAAGATTAGGGCAAAGAAGGCAGCAATGCTTTCTTTTAACATCTTTCAGCTTCCAAGTACTTCTTCCTCACAAAACTCCCTGAGGCTGTTATGGTTTGTCCATTCAGCAGTATCCCAGATAGGCTTCTTAAGTATTCCTCCTTAAACATCGCTGTGATGCATCCAAGATACACCTCTGTAAAATTTAGACCTGTATTTTCCTGGAAATTTGGTTGATAGTCCTTAAGAAACCAACAAGAAATACAGTTACTTGATTGTTTCTGTTGAAACTGTGTTATGTAAACTAACAGTAAATATTCTGTGGAAAGGTCTTCTGGTTACTAAGTGAATATAAAATCTTTAGTTTTCATAATAACAGGTCTTAAGAAACATACTTTAGGAATTACGATTTATTAATATAAATTTGTTTCAATCAGTGTTTTAGCTGTTGATTGATCCTTTGGATTTTTTAAAGCTTTTTGCATTATATTATCATTTGTAAGCTAGTCAAACATCTAACACAGATTGAAGTTTTTCATTTAAGCATGTGAATTTTAAAAGGAAGAGCTACATGCCACTGCATACATGGGTACCCCACAAAGCAACTGTGTAACTGGGACACTTTCGGTGCAATCCACCATTTTTACTGCATTTCATTTAAAATATAGTTTATACTATATGATGGCATGGAAGTAACCATATTTTATATAGCGCTATGCAAAAAGAAAATGTTTATTTGCTCCAGCTGCAGGTGGCTGACCAGTTTTTTAATTACACTGAACAACACTCAAGTAATATTTGCAAAATAATCTAGAGGCACGCTTCTATAGAATTTCTTAGTCCCTTCTAACAGCTATCTGATAAACTATTTCTGGAGTTGCACAGAAAAACAGACCCAAAACCTCATCTAGATCGAAAATTAACTAAGGTTTTATTTCATTTTTTCTCTTTTTCACTTGTATCAGCTCAACAGATCCATTTTCTAACTTAACTATACACATATGAAGACATGTTGGAACTTCTGACGTGGAAACTTAAAAGAAAACAGCAAGACTGTTGCTATTAAAGTAAGGACTTACTAAAGTAAAGACTTGTGAAATTACAGTCTTTATTCCATTATCAGAATCAAGGTACAGAAAAGGGAGACTAATTTACTGTAACTATACTGAATACCATCTTTGAATTGGCTAACCAGAATCTTTGTGGTGCATTTTTCAAAATATTTCAATGCCACCTCAAATTCTCAATGGGAGAATTTCTACTCTGGCTCACAGAACCTTGTGAGATGCTCTCTGAGGTCTCTGAAATAATCTTGTGGGATGACATTAGTTGGTTTGTTTATAATTATAATATACGATTAACTGCCTGATATAACAGGATATATTGGTTAAAGACATAATGTGTGAAGCATTCAGCCTTTCTTTGGAAAATTCCTGGTGTCACCTTCTTCTTCTTACCAGTACAAGAAAAATGGAAAGGAATGAAGGACGTTAGAATCCTGGCAAGAAGTCTGGGGACAGAGTTGTGAAAAGCTGAGCTGTAAATGACCCCACAAACAAAAAAATGCAAACTGCAAATGTTTAATCTCGCTAACAGTTAAATCAGATACCTCACGATTCAAATGCAAAGCTTATAGTTACTGCACATACTGACCTCTCAGAGATTACAAGAGGTTAGTACAAATGGAAAGCTGGATCACAGCCTCCTTCACTTCAGCTAGTCTTTGAGTTATTAAAAATTTTTTAGTTCTTCATGTAAAAGATGGTAATGTCATGTCCCTACTGATTGGATACTGTTTTAATGAATGAAACTGATCCGTATGCGAGAGTGTCAAAGTTAAGATGACATTTCAAGAGGAAAATTAAAACTTGTTTCTATTACTTTAAAACAGTTTTTTATTGTGATTTTTTTCTCTAAGTGCACATAACAATTCCAAGTGGAATCAACAATAGTTGCCAAAATGTTTTCAAGATCTTGGCTCTGTAAGCTGCTACTACATATTTTTGAGTAGAGCATCAGTGCAATCAAAATTATTATGGGTTCTAAATCTCTGGTATGCAACCAAACAAAAATGACAATACATAAAGGGACTGTTCTCACAAAGGAATTTCCACACAGACAAGTATTTCCTCAAAGCAAAAAACATTTATGATAGTCTAAGCACTCATACAATTTTAAGTGTATAACAATAACCACTGAAGTGCAATTAGTGACATGTTCTAAATGACAAATTTTATATTCCTTTTTAAGACAGAGTCCTTCTAAAATAACTTTAAAGCCACATTTTTCAACCACATTTCCAATATGGAAGAGTAAACAATACAAAAATAATACAATAAAATTTGTAATACAAATCCTTTAAGGTGGATTAAGTTTGTTTTGGGTTTTGGGTTTTTTTCAAGAAAAAGAACAATTTCATGCAAAATTAAAAACCACCCCAGACAAAAACACATGCTAGGTCCAAACAGACAAGAAGAAAAAGAGAAAAAAAAAAAGGTGGCTAGAAGGGTGTGCCTTAAAATTTTAACACTACCATTCATTTTTTCTCCCTAGTAACATCTCTCTTACTGAAAAGTACAGTTTACAAATCAACATTTCCAAACTTTATTATAATTCAAAGTAGTCTGCTAAGAACAAGGAAGTTGTGTTTAATCTGATACACAATTAATCTTTTGCAATAAAGAAAGAAGTAACAGTGTAGCTGAAGTTCTGCAGTTGATGTGTAATAGCAGTTAAGCAGGTCTAAACGTACTTTAAGTAGCTCTTTTCATCAGCGGAGAGAACCCTAGGGAAAAAAGGTTCACTTGTAATAAGCTATTACCTTGTGCATTTGATGCATGCCTTCCTGTGGATAATCCGTAGGCCCCATTGTCGGCATTGGATGTGGGACACTGGGTGGACCAGGACTTGGCCCCATCATGCTGTGAACGGAGCCAGGAGATGGCCCTGGTCCTGGACTAGGTCCCAGGATCGGTCCAGGTGAAGGTCCTGGTCCAGGGGAAGGACCAGGATGAGGCATGGCGCCAGGGTCTGTAGGCGTGGACATCTATTTTCTGTCTCCTCTTCAATTAGCAGAATAGTTCTAACAACAAAAACAAAAACAAAACCACAATTTCTATGTGACATCAGAGGCATTGAAAAAAGTTTTGTAAAATCTACTGGCAGTTGTTACACACTCACACACACACACACACACACATATTTATACATACAGATGCAATCTGTCATCAGCAGAAAATGCCTACATGATCCTTAATGTTGCCCATTAGGTTGATCATCCTTCTAAAAGCCCACTAGAAAGATAAGGATCCTGATAATTCCGTCCATTTCCGGACATTTGTATGGTACTCACAGAACAAAGCAGCTGGCGGGCTATGAGAAACATCTACCAGAAACAACAGTTGAACTGACTTGCTATCACCAGGTGTGTCATGTGGGCCAAGCACAGCACAGTAGTACTGTACAGGGAAAAAAAAAAAAAAAAAAAAAAAAAAAAAGCACAAAAAAAAGGG
>VYXF01002093.1:32233-56188 GCA_013397295.1 Polioptila caerulea | reverse complement strand
TATCCCAGTGCAGGCTGTGCTCCACATCCCCTGCTCCCCAAACCAGATCCGAGGGGCTATCCCAGTGCAGGCTGTGCTCCACATCCCCTGCTCCCCCTGCGCTGGCTCTCGGCGGTGCCTCAGGAGCTGGCAGTGCTCAGATGCCACCTCGGAGCCCAGCGTGCCCAGAGGCCACTCGGTGCCACTCAGAGCCACTTGGGCAGCACATGGTGGCCCGGGATGGGCCTGGCAGAGCCAGGCTGGCCGCCCTGGTGGCCCGAATCCCACTGGCTCCACGGGGCATTCCAAGGTGCTGGGTATCCAAGCAGGTAACCCCCGTTTGCTGTGTGTGGAGGCTTTTTCTCCCCTCTGTAGGATCTGCATTGCAGATGGCTTTTGCTACGTAAAAGGAAAGCTTCCCTTGCCCAGGGATAATTCCAGAAGCCAAAGCTGGCGTTCCCTTGCACTCCCAGTGTCGTGGCTGTTCCTGGGCTGCCTGTGTGCACCCTCAGTGCTCCCTGCCCCACCCGGGTGCTGGCAGTGCAGTGGATTTGCAGCAAGGCCACTGCTGACACCTGAGCACGCGCTCCCAGCGGGGGTGGCCAGGCCCAATTCGATATTCCAGGCGTTTGCTTTTTAAGAGGAAAGCCTTGCCCAAGGCTCAGCAGATGGAAGCAGAGCTCGTGTGCACGTTTGACTAAACTCAGTGAGTATCTGGCACCGGTTTGAGCACTTCCTACGTTCCCCTCGGATCTGCTGATCCCTGGATTCGTGCAGCACTGCTGCAGTGGAGACCTTCCCGCTGCTCCTGCCTGTTCCTAACCCTGGGTAAAGCACCATCCACAGGGACCCAGCTCCTTTGATGGCTGAAGGTAGGACAGATGCCTCTTTGTGTACAGCTGGCGTGCAGGGAACGGGGGCTGCCGTGAATGGGAAATCAAGATTGATTCATGAGCGAGAATAAAACCCAAATTGCTCTCATTATGTCTTCTGCATTTTTTTTTGCCTTTGCATCTTGCTGTGCTCTGGCAGATCCATGTGGATGTGCTATACATACTGGTGGGGATAAGGACTTTAGGAAGATGAGTGTTAATTCTGCCCCTGAAAGGAGTGGAGATTTAAATGGCTCTTTAAAATTTATATGGATACTTGAAAAAAAAATATAATCCCTGTGCTGTTCTTGGGAGCTCACAGTTGTGCTCGTCTCTGGTGCAGGAGGATGATTATGGCACCAGGATTGTGCTTGGCCAGTTTGGGGGCCACGTGCTTGTCTGTGCCCCCTTCTGCCAGGGACAGGAGCAGCCAAGTCTTTCTTGGAATGGATTTGGATTTTTTTTTCCCTTGAAAGAGTGGTGCTCAGAGGGTTGTATTGGAAACCACTGGGACTGCCCATAAAACTGAGTGAGGGCTTTAGTGGGGTTCTTTAGCCCAGAGAACAGGAGGCTCAGGAGGGCCCTTCTGGCTCTGCACAAATCCCTGACAGGAGGGGGCAGCTGGGCAGGGGGTTTGGGCTCTGCTCCCACAGAACAAGGGACAGAATGAGGGGAAACAGCCTCAAGCTGTGCCAGGGGAGGTCAGGTTGGACATCAGGAGGAATTTTCTCATGGAAAGGGCAGCCAGGCACTGGAGCGGGCTGCCCAGGTGGTTGTTGTAGTTCCCATCCCTGCAGGTGTCCAAGGAAAGTCTGGATGTGGCACTCAGTGCTCTGAGCTGGGGACAAGGTGGGCACTGGGCACAGATTGGACTTGATGTAATCTCAGAGGTCTTTCCAGACTCAATGATTCTGGGATTCTGTTGAGTCTGTAACTCCGTGCTCACAGGGAATGGGGAACTGGGAGCCTGAGGGATGAAGCTGAGCTGCTTTAGGGGTGCTCTGTGGTCACAGGGACCTGGGGTCTGTCTCCATCCCTCTCCTGACAGGAGGGTTGGGTGTGTCCAGGGCACAGAGACCCCTCTGTGAGGGGCTGATCCTCTGTATGGAGATGCAGACAGCAGGAGAACTAAGCAGGTGTGAATCCAGCCCAGCTGGAGGCTGTTCCAGGGAAGAGCAGGACACAGGTACAGCCCCAGGGTGGGGGCATTGAGATGAGAGCTCCTTTCCTCCAGTCCCGGTGTTCTTGGAGAAGAAAATCCCTCTCCTGCTCCCAGGAGCCCCAAAATGCTCCTGTGTGTGTGGAGAACTTTCTCTGCAGCTGTGCAGCCCCCAGGATCCAGCAGATCCTGGCTGCAGACCTCTTCCCCCTGGCAGGGAGGCTTGGATGAGCAGGGGTAAGTTTTTGTTCCCCTTGGAAGCTGGAGCAATTGCTGGGAGTGGAACCACACACTGCTCTCGAGCTCTTTTGAGTCACTATTTCTGCTATAATACAGACACAGAATCATTGAGGAATAAAGGAAAAGTCCTTTAGACTCATTGACTCCAATCATTAATGGACTGGATCTAATAACAATATACAGGGCAAGGACTAGGATGCTGATGGGGGGGGCACTTCTGGCTCAGCAGAGCAGTTTTTTCACTTGCATTTCTCTTTTGATTTCCACAAACACTTGTCTGTATTGAATTTCTCAACGTGGCAGCTGGGTGAAGGGTGACACGGGGCGAGAGGCTGCTCTGCTCCGGGTGCTCCGTGGCTGAGAGGGAGCTGTGCTTCCCAAAAGCAGCCTGGCAGATGACATACTGCATTGACCTACTTTGGGAGAGGCGCAGGAGTGTTGGGAGAGCTGTGTCCGTGGGCAGCTCCGGGCTGAGAGCAGCGAGGAACGGCTCAAACGGGAAAACCGCTGCGAACGCTCCGGGGAACAGGGAACGGGAGGCTGGCGTGGGAATCTCTGCTCCTCTGAGGGCTCCTTCTCTAGGAATAGCTCCCCTTGCATGGATTCCTGCTTTGGAGCGTATGCCTGAGAAATCTGGCTGTGTCCAGCCACCGTCAGGGCGTGTAACAGGTCCGAAATACACCCTGAGGCCGAGGGAGCTCTGGTTCAAAGTGGGGATTAAAGCTGGGATCAAATCCCCAAAGAATCACTGTCGGTTCAGCGTTCCTTGGGAGGGAAAAGCAGCGCTGTGTAGCCAGCTCTCCTGGAAATCAAAGCTATTTCCAGAGTGTGTCTGTGTGTCCTGAAGTGAAGGAAAGCTGTGGTGGCTTTTTGACCCACAGAGCATAACCCAACTTGGTAGACAAATCTGGTACCTAAAAGAGAGCAAATTTTTCTGGGAAGGGAGGATAAAATCCACTGCAGGGACAACCCATTTTCCCAGGAAGGTAAAAACAGGGAGCAGTGCTTCACTGGAGCTTTGGAGCAGTTCTTAGCTTGCTCTTTATGGAGATGATGACTAAAGAGAAAACAGAGGCAAGTTCTGTTAAATAACATTTCCCCTCTTCCATCTGCTGCCTCTGTTTCTCCATTGCAAGATTCCCTTTCTGGGATGTGCTGTTTTCCTCCACATCTGGTGCTGGGAATGCTTTTGGGAGCTCTGTGGTTTGGGGAGTGTGTGTGCTCTGAGCTGGGTGGGCTGGGTTGGGCTGGGTTGGGCTGGGCTGGTGGCTCCACGAGGGTGTGGGGGGTGGTTTCTGTCCTGCCTGTTCTGCTGTCTCAGGTTGGGATGTTAGTCCAGAGTGAGGGATTGTCAATGCTTGGCTCAGCCTGGGAAGGTGGGAAATGTGTCCTTCCTCCTGGGCAGGAGCACCTGGACAGGGATCAGGAGGTCCCTGCCCCAGCCTGGGTGAAGGAAAGCGGAGCCCAGCGCCCTGCAGGGCTGGCAGCTCGTTCCTCCTGAGGAATCCAGTCAATCCAGAGTTATTAACGAGGGGAACATTACTCACCCAGGACTTCTGCTCCTCCCTGCCTGGCTCTGTCAAAGCCTGGGCGCTGGTGACTGCCCTGGGTGACCTGGCACCCCTGTGACACCCTGCCAAATTGATGTGGCAAAAGTTTGTTTTCTCCAGAGTGTTTCCTTGGCAGGAGAGGCTGCACGTGCTCTGGAAGTCAGTGCTGAGTGTGAAGCATTTGGGTGGGTGAGCAGCAGGTGGAGACAGTTCCAGTGGGCATCCACACATTGGGAAAAAACAATTTTCCCAATTCTCTGGTGTTCTGTCACATTATCTTACTCCCATTCTGCCTGTCCCAGGCTGTGTCCCCTCCTGGGCTGGTCCATGTGTCCCTCAATGTCGTTTCCCTTCCTGATCTTCTTTTCCAAGCTCTTACAGTCCAAACTGCTCCTGTAAATCACTGGGCAGTTTATTCCTCCTTAGAATAGGAAGGACTTCTGCTAACGAGGCAAAAGGAATGTTTATTACTGTGGTTAATAATTATAGAGAGCTCAGCAGAGATGATCTGACAGCTTCTAATAAAACCACCCCAGATGAGGAACTGGGCAATGGCTTGTTTGGAATTGATGATCTCAGAGGTCTTTTCCAACTTGAGCAACTCTGTCACCTCTCAGCCCCTCGGTGCCTTCCTGGAGCCCTCATGCTCTGAATTGAAAAGCTCCAATTCCTCCCTGTGCTCCTTGCCCTGCAGGGGAGTGGGCAGGCACAAATCATGGCTGGGAAAAGGATAAAAACCCAATTTTGCAGGAACCCCCTCCATGATTTTGTTTTATTTTGGGTGATGTTTCCCTATACAGAAGCCAGTTGGAGCAAAAGCACTTTAAAGAACGCATCTCCCCTCTCCTTCAGTGACAAGTGGGACATGATTGGGCTCTGTTTCCTCAGGATTTTCTGGCAATGTTGGAGTTAGGGGGAGAAACAGGGAAGGGGATTCAAACATGCACCTTCAGGAGCATTTTCCTGTTACTCTGAACAGCTTTTAAGGGATTTTGGAGGACTGGGACTCCAAACTGCTCTGCTGTTGCCAAGCAGCAGGAGGGCACAGGGGCTGCTCCACCCTCCCTGTAACACACAGGACGTGTTTGAGCAGCACAATCATAATTTCCAAGAGATGGCTCAGAACTGTGGAACACCACCTTGGGGAGAATTCTTCCTGCAGGTGTAGTTCAGTGCCTCTCCTCTTACGTATTTTCTGTCCCCAATTTCCCCTAGACCCAGGCTGGGTTCTGTCAGGACTTACAGGGCAAGTCTGTTATCAGAGGCTTTATAAATAACTTTATAAATAATTTTCATTGGTGATTTTGCAGCTCTGTTGTTGAGGTTGGAGCCTAGGCTGGAGCAGGGGGTGTCTGTAGTCCCTGCCCAGGCTCACAGCTCTCCTGTCCATCCTTTCCAGAGGCAGGTGAGTGCTTCTGATCCAAACCACTTCCCAGGGCTCAGTGACAGCTTTGGAGAGCTTGGCATTAATTGTGGTCAGTTTTTAATGTGGCTAGTGGAGGGCAGAAATGGCAAGTGAGACCTGACTGACAAATACTAATGCCTGCATGTTGGTGGAAGTGCTGGAGGAAAGTGTTTCCTTTAATCCTTGTGAGTCTGGAAGCTGTGCCTGGACCCACACTGGCATTGCTCTGATAATGAAATTCAGCCAGGCTTGGAGGTAAGAACATGGTGAGCATTTCCTAGGCCCGGGGTTGGAAGCTCTGAGCTGGGGAAAATTGAACTGGGTTTAACTCTTACTCTGATTGCTCCATGTGGGAGCTTGGAGCTGAAGCCTTCAGGATGGAATGGTGGCATCCAGTCAGTCTCAGCCTGTGGAACTGCCTGGTTTCTGACTGTGTTATTTGAGGTGTCACAACCTCTGGTCCATTTGAGTTCCTGAGTCAGGGTTCTCTTTAATTGTATTTTGTTTGTGGGACAATCTTATCTAAAAGGTGCCACTCGTCCTCTGTGAGCTCCCAGGTGTGGAGCATCTCAAGGAGNTCCCTGCCCAGGCTCACAGCTCTCCTGTCCATCCTTTCCAGAGGCAGGTGAGTGCTTCTGATCCAAACCACTTCCCAGGGCTCAGTGACAGCTTTGGAGAGCTTGGCATTAATTGTGGTCAGTTTTTAATGTGGCTAGTGGAGGGCAGAAATGGCAAGTGAGACCTGACTGACAAATACTAATGCCTGCATGTTGGTGGAAGTGCTGGAGGAAAGTGTTTCCTTTAATCCTTGTGAGTCTGGAAGCTGTGCCTGGACCCACACAGGCAGTGCTCTGATAATGAAATTCAGCCAGGCTTGGAGGTAAGAACATGGAGAGCATTTCCTAGGCCCAGGGTTGGAAGCTCTGAACTGGGTTTAACTCTTACTCTGATTTCTCCATGTGGGAGCTTGGAGCTGAAGCCTTCAGGATGGAATGGTGGCATCCAGTCAGTCCCAGCCTGTGGAACTGCCTGGTTTCTGACTGTGTTATTTGAGGTGCCACAACCTCTGGTCCATTTGAGCTCCTGAGTCAGGGTTCTCTTTAATTGTATTTTGTTTGTGGGACAATCTTATCTAAAAGGTGCCACTCGTCCTCTGTGAGCTCCCAGGTGTGGAGCATCTCAAGGAGTTTCTGCTTCAGGGTTCTCAAACCCTCGGCAGGAGAGTGGCCACTGGGTGTCCCCAAGGTTGTGTCAGCACTGATGTGCTCCTGGAGGCTGACTTGGGATGTTCTGCTGGTTCATAGTTCCATGAGCTCCTTCAAGAGCTCCTGCCTCAGTCTCTTCACAGAGCAGGGTGTTTGGGGACATGGGGTCGTGGTGAGCAGTGCTGGGTTCATGGTTGGGCTCGATGATCTTGGAGCTTTTCCAGCCTTAAGGATTCTGTGATCTCTGTCTAAAAAGTCCAGCTTAGTTTCCAGGAGTGTGAAGATTTGGAAGTAGAAGGAGTGAAGGAGCTGGAGGACATCAGGAGGTCTCCTCATCAGCAGCAAGTGCTATTTTGGGGGCTCAGCCTCTCCATCAGAAAATGGCCTTAAGCCACTTTCTGGTTGCCACCCTCATTTCCCACACCTCCAGCAGTGAGCCTTTGGCACAAGCCTGCAGGAATCTGAGCTGGTCTTGGTGACTGGCACACACTGGAAAGGCCACTCAGACTGCTGGGAGTTAAAAATGAGATCCCATGTTTTAAACTCAGCACAGGTTCCAGGTGTCAGTGGTGGCCTCCTGGCCCATCTCTGGGGCAGGGGCAGCAATGCTCACCTGGCCTCTGAGATGCAGGGATGGCAGCTGGATTTGTGCTCCCAAAGGGCTTGGATGGCAGGAAGTCAGGAGGCTGGGGGAAAGGATAGGGAGGGATCAGAGGGAATGTGTGATGAGCCCCAGGCCCTGAGCTGTGCTGCTCAGGAAACCAGGCCCTGCTGAGGAGCATTAGCCAGGGTTGTGTAAGCAACCTTAATTCTGCCACTGCCTCCCTGGGAGCCTGGGCTGCTGCTTGCTCCATCCCCTGGGGCATTTGGGGCTGGGAAATGATCGTTTGCAGTAAGAGCTCCTGCTCCCTTGGCCCTGCTCCGGGGGAGGCTGAGCTGCAGGGAAAGCAGAGAGCAGAAAGGTTCTCTTTTATGGGAGCAGCAGATTATAAATGTACTCCTGGGCCACTTTGGGGAAGGAAAAGGTGGGTGAGTGGGATTGGTGCTGGCTTTATCCCACAGGGATCACACCACATGGGTGCTGAAGCACGAGATCCTGAACTGCCCCTGGAAATACTGGATAGTGGCTTCCCCTGTACAGGATCCTCCTAAATTTTAAATACTTGGCTGTGTGTCTCTTTTTTTTCCAGCAGCATTCCCACTAAGGGAGCTGGATTTATGTCACTTGTTCTCCCTTAAGCCAACCAGAACCTCATCCTGCTCATTTTTGGGGTCTGCTTTATTCTGTGCCAGTCAGGCAGGTTCCAGGCCTTATTCCCACACTGAGTAATGCAGGTCTGTGAGCTCACATAATCCCTCCTGTTGGAATCACTCGGAGTTGGAGGCTCTGTGGCTTGCAGCAGTGTGTACAGTGTGTTGGCAGATGACTGAAATGCTCCTGAAGGGCTGTTTTTCTAGGTCACTCCTATATGAAGCCGATAAAACTGGCTCTGTGTGACCCATGTGTCACTGCTGTACCCACAGCCCTTCACTCAAGGTGCCTTTCCACAGCGATCCTGCCTTCTGGAAGCAGCCTTAAGAATCTATTTCAGGAGCTTTATCCCAGAATTGCTGTTCCTGGGAGAGCCCAGGTGACTCTGGCACATCTGAGAGCTCTGAAGCTCAATGAGACATGGGAAGAAATCTCATCCACTCCCATGGAGAACCCATGGAATTATTTAGGTTGGAAAATCCCTCTGAGATCATTGAGACCAACCATTCCTCCAGCACTGCCATGGCCACCACTGACCCACGTTCCCAAGTGCCACATCCACATGGATTTTAAATGGTGGCTTCCAGTGAGGGAACAGCCTCAAGCTGTGCTGTGGGAGGTTTAGGTTGGATATTGGGAATATTCCTTCATGGAAAGGAAGGTCAGGCACTGGCACAGCTGCCCAGGGCAATGGTGGAGTCACCATCCCTGGAGGGATTTAAAAGCTCTGTGGCTGTGGCACTTGGGGACATGGGTCAGTGCTGGGAGAACAGTTGGGCTTAGAGGGCTTTTCCAGCCTGCATGATTCCATGATTCTGNAAAGGTGGATTCACAATCCCTGGAGGCATTTAAAAGCTCTGTGGCACTTGGGGACATGGGTCAGTGCTGGGAGAACAGTTGGGCTTAGAGGGCTTTTCCAGCCTGCATGATTCCATGATTCTGTGAGGGTTTAGCAGTAAAGCTGCCTGGAAGGTCTCTCAGAGCCTAATTTTTACCTTTAAGGGTTTTGGATGTTTATGGATGTGACTGGACTGGCAGTGGGAGTGATGGGTAGAGCTGGAAGTGCAGGAGAAGCTGCTCTAGACACTGGGAGGACAAAAGGCAGTCCCTGATGGCAGCCCAGCCCTGGGCAAAAGCTTGGGTTTGAGCAGAGCAGGGCAGACGTGACTCCAAGTGCTGTGACCACATCAGCTCTCCGTGAGGAGGAAGGAATGAGAGATCAGGGATGGGTGTAAGCAAGGAAAGGCAGTTTTGTGGTGTGAGGGGCAGGGAGAAGGAGGGGTGAAGCAGAGCAGGGGTCAGCTGGGACTTGACTTTGATGTCCAGGGGGAAGGTGAGGGTCTGAGCTCGGTCCGTGCCATGCACTGGGGCTGTTCTGTGCTGCTGCTGGTGGCCCACAGCCACCCCTGGCTCTGTTCCTGGTATGGGGGGAGCAAACCCCCCCAGCTGTCACCACTTGGCTCCCCCTGCACCTGGGGACAGTGCTCTCCACAGGGGCAGTGCCACGCCACACCGAAGAGCTCTGATTTTTTGGCTCCCAGGATTTTTTGGCTCTTTTGGCCAGGAATTTGCAAGCTTAATACAGGCTATTGTGCTGGCAGACTTGCAGGCAGGCTCTCCATGGCAACTCTCCCTATACACAAAGCACCATATGGCTTTTTTTGGAGGGGGAGGGAATGAATCCAGCAGAAAAGTCAACCTTTGTTTGTGGTGCTGTTTGTCTTTGCTCTCTGTGACGTGTGGGGAGGTGGAAACATGGAATGCTGGCTCCTAGGCATGGCTTGTGCTGGCCCTGCCACCACGAGGGCCTTTCCTGGATTTTTACACTGGAATTTGCTGTGAAAATAAACCCATCGTACACAGAGACCCCCTCTTTGGGCTGGGCTCCCTGCACACAGATGGAACAACAAGGATCTCGTTCATTCCTGCAATGTTCATTCCCCAAAGGGCTGGGAAGGCTCCAGAGCCCCTGGTTTGGGCAGGAGGCAGGTGATGGATGGCAGGAGCTGCCTCTGCCTGTGCTCTGCCCACGCTTTGTAGCCCTGATTCCAAAGAGAAGCCTTCACTTGCCTGCAAATCCTCCCTTTTCAAGCCCCTCTGGAAGGAATGAGAATAAATATCTATGTCTGTAGAAGAGTAGGAAGTGTTTGTGTGTCTACTTGGAGGGGGAGGAAAAGAAACGGTGTGGGAATGAAGAGAAGGGAGCAGCCTGTGCCTTTGGGATGTGCTTCCAGGGATTGCTGTGGGGTACCAGCAGGATCACTGGAGATGGCCTGGAGCTGACCTCTGCCTCTGTGTGCTGGTTGGCAGGAGAGGTGGCTGCCTGTCCCCTCTGGGTGCTGTGACACAAGTTGCCTACTAGGAGCACTGTTTGGTTTTGGTTTTGCTCCCAGACGTGGGCAAAGGCTCCTCTTTGTGGCACCTGCTGAGGTGAGGAGGTCACTGTCCCCATGCCCTCCCTGCAGTCAGCCAGGAGGCTCAAATCCCAGAATAGCACCAGGGATAATTAATGGGAAAACTCCTCCTGACTGTAGGCTCAGGCTCACAGGTGGAGCTGTACAGGTGGGGACAGAGGGACATTTGAGGAGAGGGACAATGCCATCTTCAGATTATAGAATCATTAAGGTTGCAAAAGACCTCCAAGGTTGCCAAGTCCAAGATCCTCCCGTGCTGCCCCACTAGTCAGAGGAGGAGGTGGCCTTGCCCTGAGCAGGGTGCCCAGGCAGCAGCATTTCCAGGTGTGTCCCAGGGCCCTGCTCTGCCTCAGCAGCTGGAGGAGAGCTCAGGGCAGCACCACTGCTGGTGCCATAGTGGGACAGCAGTGGGGTGTTGAAATCCTGAGCTGTGACCAAGAGCACCTTCCCCCTGCTGCAGCCCTGACCCTGAGGAGCACAGCGTTGGGTCTGGCACTGGGAAAGCCATTTGGGTCATTCCTGGAGTGGCTTCAGAGCCTGACCCTCAGGAGCCCCAGGCCCAGGTGAGGGGAGGGATGATTTGTTGGTGCCGTGTGTTCAGCTGCTCCCACGCCAGGGAGCCCCTCAGGTTGGTGGCTGCAGGATCTCCTGGTGGCTCCAGTGTCTCCTCTGGATTTAATGGCCAGCTGAGGGGCCCTGGGGTTGGTGTTCAGGTGCGAGCTGTTGCTGCAAGCCTGAGTCCTTAGTTCATCCTGGGCCTTAATCAGAGATTCTCAGAACGCTTTGGGTTGGAAGAGTCCATAAAGTTCATCTCATTCCATGGGCAGGGACACCTTCCACTGTCCCAGGCTGCTCCAAGCCTCATCCAACCCAGCCTTGGACACTTCCAGGGATCCAGGGGCAGCCACAGCTGCTCTGGGCAGCCTGTGCCAGGGCCTGCCCACCCTCCCAGGGAACAATTCCTGCCCAATATCCCATCCATCCCTGCCCTCTGGCAGTGGGAAGCCATTCCCTGTGTCCTGTCCCTCCATCCCTTGTCCCCAGTCCCTCTGCAGCTCTCCTGGAGCCCCTTCGGGCCCTGGAAGGGGCTCTGAGGTGTCCCTGGAGCCTCCTCTTCTCCAGGCTGAGCACCCCCAGTGCCTTGACCAACCCCTAATCCCTTGACCTTTTACCAGGTGTACGAAATGACCACAGTGTGATTCCTTAAAGAAAAACGGCCTTTCTTGATGCCTGGAGAAGGGAGCTCTGCCTGTGCCTCTGGATGAGGCTGGCACGTCCCATCTGGGCGGCTGCAGCAGGACAGACGCGCCTTGTGTTCCCCTTTGGGGCTCCGAAGGGCACAGCAAGGGGAGCCCTGCCCCTCTCCAAACCCTTGTGCACTGCCGGGGACACGGCCAAGGTGCCTCCTCCTGCTGCCGGCCCGGTTCCCGGGCAGCAGCCGGGCCCGGTGCCGCAGCCATGGCAGCTCCCGGCCGTGTGGGCTCGCCCGCCGTTTATTTTGGGACTGCAGCAGCGCTCCCGATTCTGGGAGCCTGGGATCTGGGCCGTGTGCCGGCTCGGGCCTCAGCCGCTGCTTCAGGGAGCACGGGGAATTCTCGCCGCCTTCCTGGCCGGAGGGGACGCTCTGCACGGGGGCTTTGGGGCGGGAGGAGGAATTTATTTCGAAGCTCTGCGGCTGCCAAGCTCCTGTTTCATGGGTGCTGCCGATGCGCGTGGCCACGGCGGGAGCAGGCGCCGAGGAGCCGCTGCCTGCCTTCCCCGCCGCCGCTCCGTTCCCATGGCACTTGGCTGTCACACACAGCCCAGGCATTCCCTGCCCACCGCGGGATTAAAGCCGCCTGGGAGGGGAACGACAGGGAGCAGGCAACGCCGGTAGGGAAGGAGCCAGGAGAAGGCATGGAGGGGTAGGGATGAGCCCCGGAGCCGGCCGCAGTGGAGCAGCGAGGGGCCGTGGAGGATCTGTGGCAGGGAGACGCCGCAGCCATTGCCTGGCAGCCCTGGTGCAGGCGGGATGCCTGGGAGCAGAGCCCCTTCCTGAGGGCTGCAGGCACCGTGCGTGCACTCAGAGGTTGTGTCCCACCGCTGGCGTGTCTCCCAAAGCCTCCCTTGGCTGGAGGGTGTTCCCTCTGAGTGATCCCAGCTGTGTGTTTCTTTCCCCCTGCAGACCCTGACAGCCAGCTGTATGATATGGGATATACCCCCGAGGAGGAAGCCCCGGCCTGTCCCGATGAGTTTGATGACTTCGTCACATTTGAGGCAAGTATGAGCTCTGTTCGTTCCCAGAAATGTTGGTGGCTGCATGTGGGGTTTGGGCATGGAGGCTCTCCCTGGGGAGAGGGGAGTTTGCTGTGACAGGGCTCAGGGATGCTTAACGTGTAAAGACAAATTCAGTCTCTGGGTGATGGGCCCAGAGAACCTGCACCAAGCATTTGGTGCTGGTTAAGTTAAAATTGGTGTTGATAAAACTCAAAGAGCAGAGCATGGTGCCCTTGGTGGAAAGGGAGCCCCTTTCTGTGGCTGCATACTGGAGACACAGAAAGGAGACCTGCTGCTCTTGGGTTTGTCTTCCTGCTGGAGTTTCTGAGCCTGGAGGACCTGAGCTTGGTTTGCACATGTACCAGCCTGCCTGAGAGGCTCAGCTGAGCAGTGGGATGTTGACATTTGGTGCTGTTTGGCCAGTAAAAGGCAGAGCAGAGGATAAAAATGTACATTTTCTCTCTATTCTTGGGCTTGATGAAGGCTGTTTCTCTGATTTGGGTTGTTTTCCTCTAGTTAAAGCCTCCATGCCTTGGTTCCCTCCTGCATTCCTTACCACAGGAGCACGTTGCAGCAGTGACCCTACTGTTCCCAGCTGAAAGGAGGGACCTTGTGTCTATGTTTGGGTTTTGGGCTTGTCTTGGAAGGCTTCACCTATTCCTGCTCTGTGCCTTCCAGCCTGGAGCAGGAGTAGCTGCAGGTGCCTTGGGAGCAAAGGGATGGCTGAGTCCCTGTCCCACGTGGGGACTGAATGACTTCCCTCTGCTTTTTCTTTTCTAATCTCTTCAGGGATGTGGCACCTGTGTCTTGGTAGCCTGGACGTTTTTGGGGTTGTTCAGTGCAGGACCAGGAGTTAGGCTCTGATCCTTGTGGACCCCTTCCCACTCAGGATATTTATGATTCTGTGTGATTTTTATCACACTACTTGTTGCTGGCAATGAGACTCCTGACCTGCTTTGTATTTGCATGCAAATATATTTATTTCTGTCTGTGTGTATTTTTGCTCAGTATAGTCTGTAGTACAGCATTTTGGCCTTGTGATTTCTTGATAAAAGGTTAATGATAGCCTGGGTGCTGGGCAACTGGTGCTAAAATCATAGAATTATTTGGGTTGAAGGGACCTTAAAGCTCGTCCAGTGCCACCCCCTGGCACGGTCAGGGACACTTCCCACTATCCCACATCACTCCAACCTGGCCTTGGACACTTCCAGGGATCCAGGGGCAGCCACAGCTTCTCCAGGCAAAGTTGAATATTGGTTTGTTTTTCCTTTTTGAAAGGTAGTTACAAGCCCCAGGACCAGCTGGGGAGAAGTGGGACAGAAGGGCAGGCAGGGAGATGGATTTCCATGTTTTTTATGTGGTGCAGGGTCACAAATGTGCACTTTAACGCTGGACTGAGCAGTGTGGAGGCTGTGACAGGCAAAGGCTTTCACTTTTTGCTCCTCAGACCTGTGTCAAGGGACCATCTTGCCTGAGCTTCTGAGCGGGGATGTTTTCCAAGGGCTAATTTAACATAGATGAGCTCTGTCAGCGCTGGGAGCTATTCTGGGCAGCAATACCAACAAGGCAGGTGTGTGCCCCAGTGGGATGAAATACTTCTGCTGCTGGGCCAGCCTTTCCTTGAAAAGACAAGGTGACCCAAAGGAAAAAGGTGATGAGTCCTGAAATCTCCTTTCCCAAAAGATCTGCGTGGATTTTTATGCTGAATTCAGTGTAGTCATTGAAAGGACAGCACTATGTTTAATGTGCCGGGGAAGAATTATCCTTGTTGTCTTGGATACATGATTCGAAATAATTTCCAGCCTGCCAGGATTTTGTAGAGGTTCAGCAAATGAGAACATGCTCGAGAAATACCACTCAGCCTTGGGAGTGTAAAAATAAACTGGAGTCTTGGGGCGAGGGGGTTTTTGTTCTCTTCTGGCTGAGCCGTGAGCTCCCAACGTGCCTTTTATCCCACACGTCCTGCAGTGCTGTGCCTTGGAAAGCTGGAGCTGGCCCAGGGAGGGAGAAGCCGTGGTACAAAGCATCCTGCTGGGAGCAGCAAAGCCCTGTTCCTCACGGGAGCACGAGGAAGAGGGCTCCAGCAGACCCTTCTTCCTTAGGTGCAGCAGGATATCAGCAAGGCAGAAAACAGAATCAACAGCCATTGCCAATATCTATATGCCATCTTGCTTGGATTCTCCAGAAGAGATGAGAGGGGAAAAAAAATCATCTTTCAAAGTGAAGACATCACCTTTCCTCAGAGTAAAGTTCTCACTGCACCAAGCAGCAGTTTGGGCTCTGGTGTATCCCCGTGTCAGGCCTGGGAAGATGTTGCTCCGGGACACACAGAGCTAAACACACCCCAAAAAAACACAACTGGGACACCTCAGGCACTGTGTGAGCCCCTCTGGCTGTGGCAGGGCCTGGGGTGAAAAGGCACAGCTGGGATTTCTCCTCCCCTGTCACATCAGAACTGAGGGAGTTGCTGCATTTGCAGAAGTGCTGGGAGCAGCTGTGGTTGCTGGAGTGGAGCACTGGCTGTGGTCCCCCTTAAACAGCCCAAAATCCCAGTGGCTGGAGTGCTCAGCTCTTCCAAGTGCTAGGGTCTGACAGGGAGCTTTTCTCCTCAATGTTTCTTCCAACAAGTGTAAACAAGTGCTTTAAGCAGTCTCCAGGGAAATGTCTTCTCTTGGTTAATAAGGTTGCTCTGCTTGATGATTCATGTCCTCTTCTGGTGACTGTCACCAGGAGAGCTCAGCATCCCTGGAAAACCCTGAGAGCCCAGAACTGGGGACTTTCACCCAGTGTTAGCTCTCCAGAGAGAACCACCTCTGGAGAGGTGGTTTCCTCCAGGAAAAGGCTTTTGTAGGGGACAAGGTGTGAACTCAGGAATTTGTAATGTGGGATACTCCCCCAGTTCAGCCACTGGTGTGGCTCTGGATGTGCTGTGGATCTCCTGGTGCCTGTTGCACCATTCCAGGAGTGTCCAGCAGGCAGGGCTATCTGGTAAGGTGCTTCCAAAGAGGATTTCTGCTCTCATGGCTCCACTGAGACAGCAGCTCCTGCAGCCACGTGGCTTCTTGTGCCTCCAGCTGGGTTTGCAGGGGGCTCATCCTAATCCCTCCAGCTCTTCTGTCACACATTCAAAAGGAACCTCATCCCTGTGCACCCAGCTGGGAGCAGGGAGAGCATCATCTGGCTGGGATCACCTCCCAGTGTGCTCCTCCTGCCCCAGGTGGAAGCGTGGTGGTTGCTGGGTGAGAAACCACAAAAAACTAATGACAGCATTCCTGCTTTGTCAAAGTCACGTTGAAGGGATCTTGGAGCTTTTCCAGCTGGACACCTGAGCCCTGTTTTCCCCCAGGCTGGGCTGGCACAGCTTGGCTGCTGAGTGTCTGGAAGGTGGGAGTTCTCCTTGCCTCCCTTGCTAGCTGCTGTGGAGCTCATGACTCAGTGCTGAGGCACAGGACTCGTTTGGAATGCTCTGGGGGACATGGAAGGGAATTTAGAGTTGGTTTCCTTGGGATCATGGAATCATTAAGGCTGGAGAAGACCTCCAAGCTCAGCCATCAGCCCAGCACCACTGGGATACCGGCTGTGCTTTGCCCCAGGGTGAGGGCTCTTCCCCTCTGCTCTGCTCCTGGGGCAGGTGAGCCCCCTTGGGCAGTGCAGACTGGGAAGGATGACTCTGGAAAAAGGAAAACGAGGCATGGAAATGCTGAGATTAGGCTGGGATGGGCAGGGAGATGGATAGCTTGAGGTGGGCTGGAGGAGCAGCGGAGCCAGTGCTCTGTAAAGGCTGCCTGGGAGCACCATAAATACCCCAAAGGATGGATTTTTAGCTCTGGGAGCTCGTGTTTGTGCCAGCAAGGTCAGAGGAGGGCTCTGGTCGAGCTCTGCAGGACAGGGCAGCTGTTGGTGCTGCGGCTGCTGTGCCTTGTGCAGGGCTGTTGCCATCTGCTGGGCAGCTGCCGTGGCTCCTCTTGGAAACAGCCAGGAGAACACATCCTGCTCAGCCGCGAGAGGGGAATTTGGCTTTCCCTGGGAGCCTTCACCTGCCCAGGCACATCCCCTCTGGCTATTTGTCTAGCAGGGAGTTGGACAGTGCGGGAGGAGTGGATTTGGGGAGGAAAATGGGAGTTGGGCAGGTCCCAAGTTTTGCGTATTTTGGGAGCGGGAGCTACTCCTGGCTCTCCCAGCCTGCCTGCCTACAGGTGCAGCTGGGAGAACTCCAGCTCAGAATATTCTGTGACATTCTTTGCAACGGTGAGCAGCAGCTTTAAGGCCAGCACATCAGCTCTGTGAAACTTTAACTCTGTTAAAGCCAGGATTTCTTTCCGTCTTGAGCAATTGAATTTAAGGCTTCTTTGAGGGCAAAGAGCAGAGCGAGGCCATTGAAATCCACGTGGCTGGGTTTCTCCAGCTGCTCAGAGCTTCTGCAAAGGGCACCAGGGACTTGCAGGGTGTTTTGTAACACAGAAGCTGTTGTGGGAGCACCTGGGGACCCGAGCTGGGCTGTGCGGGAGCTGCTCCCAGAGGCGTCGCTGCCATTCCTCGTGCTTTGTGTTTTGCAGGGAGCCAACGTGGGGTGGTGGGAGGCTGCTGCAGGCTCCTTGTGTCCCCTCCTAGTAGCCCTGTGGATCTTCTGAGCCCTCCTTTCCTCAGACAGAATTCCTGGGAAGATGCTTGCTTTCCTGAAGGCAGAGCTGGGCCTGATGAGCACAGAGCGTTTGGGAGGGCCCTGCTTTGCAACCTGTGGCATTTTAGGTGAGGTTTTTTCCTCCTCTGCCTCTCCACAATGCTGATACCACAGGGTGCGTGTCTGGTGAGGCCTAAAAAAGACTGACCTGGAGCAGAGACTGGACAAAGCAAAAGGATAAAGCAGGGATTTATTAAAAGGCCTCAATAGGTACAGCCTGGGCAGCACAAGAGCCCAGCTGGGCTACACCCAAGGTGAACCCCAAAGTGGTCACAAAATGGACACCTGGCCATGAGGTCTCACACTTTATATAAGTTTTGGCCCATTTGCACATTGGAGTTAATTGTCCATTACAGCTTCAGGTTATGAAGTTCCATCCTCCTTGTTTTTCTCTCTTCAATTCACCGTTGTTTATGCTCTTGGGCCTGTAATTTGTGTGGTCTCAAGCTAGAGAAGAAATTGTTCTGTCTCCCTACTCTGTGAAGAGAGCTCACAAACACTTAATATGAACTACTCACTAAAACAGCACAGAACCTGAAAAATATAAAAGCTAAAGCTTAAGGCATCACTGGCAGAGACCAGCCAGGCTGAAAAGATGGGGTTGAGCTTTGTAACCTCCTCTGAGCTGTGCAAGGGGCTCAAAGCACCAGGACAGAGCTGGGCTCAGCTATTCCCTGGCTGTCCTAAGCCAGGTGTGAAGGTCTGGTGGTTGGAATGGGGACGTGGAGGTGAGAGCTCAGGTTTTCTGTTCCAGTGCCATTCCCACCTTCTGGAATGGCCTCAGTAGGCCTCTGGTCCCAGGGCTGATCTGCAAGCGCCGTGAACAAAATGGTCACAAACCCTCTCCAGGGGCTGGCTGCTGGGATTGACAATTCTGCCCTAAACAGCTGGTGGACCTGAAATCTTGCAGGTAGCTGGAGCTGCAGGGCTGGAATGTGCCAGATGCAGTTCAGTGTCTATTCACCTGTCCTTAGGGAAGCACGTGGAGCTCTGAGCAGTGTCCCCATTGTCCCCAAAGCCTTTCTGCTCCCCTGCACCGAGAGGTGAGGGGCCATGAGCCCTCTGGACAGCAAGTGACAGTCCCGTATTATCCTTGTATTCACAGAATCCTGGAATGCTTTGTTTTGGAAGGAGCCTTAAACCCCCTCCACTGCCACTCCTGCCAAGGGCAAGGGCATCTTCCACCATCCCAGGCTGCTCCAAGCCCCATCCAGCCTGGCATTGGACACTGCCAGGGATCCAGGGGCAGCCACAGCTGCTCTGGGCACCCTGTGCCAGGGCCTGCCCACCCTCACAGGGAACAATTCCTTCCCAATATCCCATCCATCCCTGCCCCCTGGCAGTGGGAAGCCATTCCCTGTGTCCTGTCCCTCCATCCCTTGTCCCCAGTCCCTCTCCAGCTCTCCTGGAGCCCCTTCAGGCCCTGGCAGGGGCTCTGAGGTTTCCCTGGAGCCTTCTCTTCTCCAGGTGAGCACCCCCAGCTCTCCCAGCCTGGCTCCAGAGCAGAGAGGCTCCAGCTCTCCCAAATCAGTCCATGGTGATAATTTGATACCTCAAAGCCTGAAAATACCAAGGAAATTAATTTACTGTGTAGACTCCAGAGTGTGTAGAGGGAAGGATGTGTGTGTCAGTCGGACAGGGATGTCCCTGAAGGCAGGACCCAAATGCGGGGCTACAGTGAGAAATTTCTCTGCTGGTCAGAAAAGATCCCAGTTGAAGTGTTTGCCCTGTAGGAAATAGGCTGGAAGGAGTTTGGAAAACAAAGTCCTTGGAGCCTTATCTTGAGCCACAAGCAGATTGTGTGAGGCTGGGAACGTGGGAACTGGGCTGTGGGACACCGGGAAGGGGCGGGAGGTGAGCGGGGACAGCCGTGGAAGCAGAGCTGTCTCAGTAAGAGTTTGAGAAGTAAAACGGGCAGGGATTGGGGCTCCCTCGTTAGTTTTAGTGTCTGGGTTTGGGTCTCATGGGAGTCCCAGATGTTCTCTGAGGTGCTGAGGCACAAGCAGAGGAGCAAAAGGGCTGTGGCCTGCTCTGTGGAGGAGCAGACCCAGGCAGAGCTCGGGTTAAAGCATAACTCCTTCCTGCCGTGTTCTGAGCAGGAATCTGGGCTGGACTCGGCTCAGGAGGTCAACTGCTTATCAAGGCACAGGACATTTGCAGGCAGTGCTGCTGAGCAGGGGGATCTGCTCAGAGCTCTGCACCTCAGGAAGGATGTGGCCCAGAGGACAGCAAGGATAACCCAGAGAAAAGGGGAAAGCGTGCTTTGGGAAGGTAATGGGAGGAAATCAGTGTGTTTATGCTGGGTAGGCAGAGCTGAGGGAGCTTGAAATACGTGAGGTTTCTGCTGAGAGGAAACAGAAAACCAGACAAAACCCTCAATACTTGTGGGTGTGAGCGCTGCCGAGGCCTCCACACACCGAGGGCTGCCATGGGGAAGGGAAAATTCCATGGATGAGCTCGCCCACAGTGCTGGCTCTGCTGGGCTCCTGCTTGCAGGGAGCAGCTGCTTGGCTGAGAGCTCGGGCAGGGTGGCACTGGTGTGTTTGTAAACCTTCTTTGGGGTCAATATTGTCATTGCCTGCCAGAGATCACCCTCCGAGCCACCAGAAGTGCTTCTGACCTGCCCCTGGTGAGCAGTCCACGCTTTATTCATCCCTCTGTTTGCGGCTGTAAGGAAGGAATTTGTCATTTAACGCTTAATTATTCACCAGAAACACCAGGAAGGCCGAGATAAACCTCGACAGGTCGCCTTCAGACTCAGCCTTTTTATTTGGGGACGGATTCCTGGGGAGCAGGGCTGGCCAGGAGCGAGGCTCCCAGGACCTGCTTTTATTTTGGAATCCCGGGGAGCAGGAGGAGGCTGCGGTCAGGGAAGTGTGCGGAGCTCCTGCTCCTTATCGGCAGCTCGGGAACAAAAGGAGCTCTGTTGGGACTCAGAAGCTCTCTCCTTAAGCCTCCCAGCTCCCCTGGACTTGGCTGCCCTCCTCCTGGCAGAGCAGCTCCCGGGGCTGGGGCTGGCCCTGCACGGGAGGCCATGTCTCCACAGGTGGGTTTCTGCGAGCTGACACCAAATGAGGAGGGGGTGGATTTCCAGGGGGACTCTGCTCAGCCCCGGAGGTGCTGGGAAGCAGCAGGTTGGGAATCCACCTGATTTTTAACGTGGGAATGGTTTAGATTAAAAGAGGAGAGATTTAGGTGGGATATTGGGATGGAATTGTTCCCTGGGAGGGTGGGCAGGCCCTGGCACAGGGTGCCCAGAGCAGCTGTGGCTGCCCCTGGATCCCTGGAAGTGTCCAAGGCCAGGCTGGACAAGGCTTGGAGCAGCCTGGGACGGTGGAAGGTGTCTCTGGATATGGCAGGGGGGTTGGAACTGGGTAGAACTTCATTGTCCCTTCTAACCCAAACCATTCCCTGATCCTGTGATTCCATGGGCTGTGGTGTAATGTCACACTCCTCTCTGCCTGTGTGTCCCTGGGGGAGTTGGACAAGCAGGAACTGTGCCTGCTGCTTTTTGGGGTGCTGGGGACTGTGTGCCAGGTGTGGTGTTTGGTGAGTTGGTTTTGAGTTTGTTTTTTGGGCTGGGTGGGTGTCTTCAATTTGCCCCAACAGGTGCAGGGCGTTTCTCCTGCCCAGCCTTGAGTGTAACACCCCAAACTCCAGGGACTGAGTTGGGAAAATTGCCTTCACCCAGGGCTGAGCACAGGCTCTCTGGCTTCCCTGAGAAGCTGGCATTGCCCAAATGTGTGGGAGGAGGGTGAAATATTGGGACCCAGAGGTGGCAGTCCCCAAAGTGGCATTCCAGAGGCTGAGCTGCCCTGGGGTGTTCCAGGGCTTTGGGGTCAGCTGCATTAATGTGGGACTATAAACACAACTGTGTCCCTGCTCTGGCACCCAGCCTGGCACTATCACCACTGTCTGGGCCACAGGGTGTCCTTGGAGGGGGATTTTTGTAGCTGATCTGTTTCCTCTCCATCCTGTGCGCAGTCAGGGCTGGTTTCTTCAGAAACAGGCTCACACTGCTGGGAAAACAGAGTTGTTTTTCCCTTTTCTTGTCACTCACCTCCCCTCCCAACCTTCCGAGTGTTTGTGTCCAAGGACAGTGCAGCTTTGGGAAGCCAGGACAGCTCCAGGGACAGCCCTGCCTGGGAGGAACCTCCCTAGGAGCCAGACTTTGCCCTCCTTTCCAAGGCAACGCCTTGGCAGACCTTGTGCTGAAGCTTCTGTCCCTGGCAGATCAAAGCTGACCCTGTCCCTGCTTGGACCTTGCAGGTGATTCCCAAGAGTCCCTCTCCTCATACTGCAGCAGCTTTTTTTAAATCCATATGGTTTTATAGCACTTTACAACCTCTAATTAAGTAATCTTTACTCCCATATGTCATCAGATGCCTGGAATGGACGAGCTGCTGCTGGAGAAGGCTCCAAAAGGCACCTCAGCACCTCACCTGTCTCATCAGGGCACATTACATCATCCCAGTGCTGCTTTCCCCAGTTACTTTCTTTTAGAAGCAAGAGGGCTCACCTGGGCTCTCAAATCCCTGGAGTTTCCCTGGGCAGGCAGAGGTGCCTCTGGGTGGCCCATGTCCTGTCAGCCAGGTGTGGCTCTGGGGAAATACCTGCTGGAGGAGCTGGATGTGGGATCAGGGACCTCCCTCAAACCCTGAGCCTGTTCCAGCTGGGAACTCTGCCTCTGCCTGAGTCCCAGTTTCAATGTCTGAAGCACCTCAGGGTGTTTTACTTGATAAAAACTTAAAATGCACTGATCTTGGTGACACCAACCCCACTCTGAATGTGACAAAGATGTTCCTGACAAGTCCCCTGGGGTGGTTGTAGCCCAGCCTGGCTGTCCTGAACCCATGGATGTTTTTAAGTGTGTTTGGCTTTTTTTAAGCTGGAGAAAAATGTTTGCTCTCTGCTCACAGGGAGGCAAAGCTGGCTGAAGGAGAGCTGTGGCAGGGGGGTTTGAAGGGTCAGTGCACAAACCAGCTGCTCATGAGGCCATAAATAAGAACTTTCTGTACCCACACACATGCCCAGGGACAGAGATCTGGCTCTGTCAGGCATTTGGCAATACCTGAACCCCCTTGGTTTGCCTATCTCCTCCTGGCATCTCTTCTTGAGGTTTAGTTACTGATTCTGTGGTGAAATGTGCAGCAAAGTTCTCCACGGTCGTGCTCAGGAGAAGGACTTTGTTTACAGTTTCAGCTGCTTCTTAACCCATTGTCTACACAGGTTTAATTTTAATAGGGCTCTCTTGCTTTTGAAACCTCATCTAGGCTGGTATCACAAAAGGAAAAATACCATTTTTAGGTAATGAATTGATTCATTTCTTGAAGGAGAGCTAAGGACAAGGATTGATGTGCTGTGCTGCTGGTGGGTTCTCCTACTCCAAAAGGATTGCTCCCAAATCCAGCCTGTCCATGCATGTCTTTCCCATCAATAAGGTGTTCTGGGACAAGTTGATAGAGAAATCATGGAATCATGGGATGGTTTGGGTTGGAAGGGACCTTAAAGGTGCTCTTGTTCCAACATCTGACTTAGGGCGCTGTTCAGCTCCTGGTTTGCTTCGTGTTGGGAGGGTCAGCAGTAACCACAGCAGGGTTTTTAATCAAATTGCTTATGAATTGGAGTGTTTGGAGGTTTTTTGGCTTCTTTCAATAGTTGTCTTTACTCTGTGTTTATTATAATACCTCAGTTTGCTCATTGTAATATTTCAACATGTGCTTAAATTTAAACCTTTCCAGTGAAAAGGGTGTATGTGTGTGTTTGTATTTAAAAAGAGGCCTTTATTTTGTATTATGCCAGCAAAATTCTTTGCAGTTTGGCATGAAATCTTTTCCAGACAGGCAAAAGGGAGGGGAATGTGCAGCTGGGGGTGGCTGCTGTCACCTTTTGGGCTCTCTCTGTCCGTGACCAAGACAGGACAGGTCAAGCCTCTGCTTCCCCTTGTCCATCCTGCTGTCCATTAATGATGTTTCTAGAAAGTGCAGCATGAATTCAGTAAGGCACTTAAGCAAGTCCCAGCTTTAGGTGTGTAAGTGGTTTCAGTGGATTTAAGTGGGTGGGGGCTTTAGAGGCTTTTGTTTGTCTCTGCAAGACTGGCACAGGCTCTGTCCTGGTGGAGTTCACTGGAACAGCCCCTGACTCCAGTTCTGGGCAGGTTTGTGTCGTGTGGAACCTCGGGGTGATGTCCTGGAGGTGCTGGTGGAAGCTGAGCCAGGCTTCCAGGAGGAGCTGCTGGCTGTCTCCACCCTGCTGAGTGTGGTGGGCACAGGGGCTGGGAGGGCAAGGCAGGGGTCTGGACTCTGGACTGGGTCACTTGGTTGCTCCCAGTGGCCATGTGGAGTGGGAATTGCTCTTATCAGCTCTCTCTCCATCCCTTCACGGTTTTCTATCCAGTTTTGCCTCTGAGAGTGTCCAAAGCCAGGCTGGATGGGTTTGGAGCAGCCTGGGATAGGGGAATAGTCAGGGAGTGGAATGAGATGGGCTTTAAAGCCAAACCACTCCATGATTTTATGAATACAGTGCTTTGAGAAATGCAATTTTCTCCAAAATCCTTGGGAAAAGCTCTGAAAGCTGTTCTGTGCACCCTGGCAGAGGAGAAGGGGTTGGTTTCAGCCCTTCCTGCAATCACACTGCTGCTCTTCTGCTCTGCTGCTGTGCTGGAGGGGCAGCTGGGCACCTGGGATCCTGCCAGGGGAACTTCAGGGGGAGCAGATGCTTTCCAAGAGCAGCTCCCCCCTTCTGCCTGACCCCTCCCGTGACAGGCTGTGGAACCCTGGACACAGAAAACTTCAAGCTTTCTGTACTAGCAAATCTAATCCTCAAAAATACACTACATTTAACCTGAAGGCATAAAAAAAAATTTCCATAACTAAGTAATAACACTAAAATGGTGAGCATATAGTTAAGTGAAAGTATGTCATGTCACAGAGTAAAAAATTT
>VYXF01002093.1:18211-32156 GCA_013397295.1 Polioptila caerulea | reverse complement strand
ATTACAAATAATTAATCATTAAGTTAAAAATAAAAATAAATTAGTTAACATCTCATAATTAAATAATTTAAACTTTAAAAACCTTAAAAACAAAACTCTTAGTGCCATTTCTGTTCTATTAACTTAATATATAAAAGCACTCAAAGAAACTATGACATAAACAAAAAATAATAAACATCTAAGTCCAAACAAAAATTTTATCTCTCACACTTTTAATCCTAACCCTAAAAAAAACCCAAACAAATAGAACCAAAAAATTCACCTCACAACAGGGTGTTGTGAGGTTTTGGGATCTGCTCAGCACCAGAGCTGGCAGATCCCAAAAGGCCTTGATTTTTTCTGAGGCATGCTGGGGAAATCCCCAAATCTTAGGAACAGGGCTGGCACTGTGAGGGGTGACAGGAGCTTTGGTTTTTGGGGGGTTCTGCTGCTGCTCCCGTGGTTGTGCAGAGAGCAGGATCAGAAGGGATTGTCCCTGCCCATGTGTAGGGGTGGACAGGCAGGACTGAAGCTGAACACCTGCCTGGGGTGCAGAACTGGGAGGAAAATGAAGTTCTTTTTGCTCATCCCACAGTCTCTTAAAGCCCAAACCCTGCTGCTTTCCCAGAGCCTGCTCAGGGATGGATTTGAGATGCTCCTCCAGCTGAAGTGCGGAGATTTGAGTCTCTGCAAATCAGGAGCTGTAATGAAGATTTAGAAACAGTTTATTTGCTGGTGAGGGACAGAAGGTTTTACCAGCCAGAGCAAAAAAAATGGTGCCCCAAGGGCTAAATGGGAGTTTTGAATGGTGGTTTTTGCAGGGAATTCAGATTAGTACCATGTCCTCTTGGAATGGGGTGGGAGAAAGCAGCAGTGATGGGAACTGCTGAGTCAGCGGTGGGTAATCCCTCCTGCCCTGGCCAAATCCATCCTGGCTCACAACAAAACCTCCCTCCAACTCTTATTTAGTCCCTGCTTTTGTGATCTGCTTCCCAAGCCCTGCAAAGGCTGAGGTGCACCCACAGAGCAGCACCTGGGCCTGGGGTGCTTCCAGAGGTTGGTTTCCTGTGCTCGGAAATGCAGCACAGCCAAAATTCCCTGCCTCATCCACATTCCATCCTGCTCTGCCACGAATCCACGCAGCTGGAGGATCTTAACTGTTTTGCTTCTTGTGTTTTGTTTTCTTGTTTTTTTTTTTGAACCCAGGCAAATGAGGTGACTGACAGTGCCTACATGGGCTCGGAGAGCACCTACAGCGAGTGCGAGACCTTCACGGATGAGGACACCAGCACCCTGGTGCAGCACGAGATGCACGACGAGGTGGAGACCGACAGCGCCATCGACTCCACCGTGCACTCGGAATTCACGGATCCCATCGAGGAGCACGAGCATGGGTGAGTGGGAGCAGCCAGGAGCCAAACCCCCCACACGAGGGGAGACACAGCCTGAGGGCTGCGCATCGAGCGGGCCGAATTTGTCTTGCTGGAACTTGGTTTGTGCTCTGTGTTTGTAACGACGTGCAAGACCAAAATAGCTCTTTCTGGAGGAATAACGAGAATAATTAGGCTGGTTTGTGTAGGCTGGTTTGGAGCCCGGCCTGGCAATCTCTTTGAGTTAATCGTTGCTTGCCTTGGGAGATCTTCTGTACCCTCATTAGCATCTTTAACCTCTAAAATAACTTCTCAGGTGATCCAAACACCTGAAAGACTTGCAGTTTTTAATCTATCAATTAAGCCAGAAACACAACATATAATTTTCCAGTCAGGAGGGGAACTCGTTCTATTTTTGTTTTCCCTAAAAACATGCATGTGCCCTTTGATGTGCAGCCACCTCCTGTAATAACTGGTTTGAAACCTCTGCCTGGAGCACAGAAACGTGAGCCAAGATCTCCTTCCCCGGGTCTGAACTGCTGCTGGCAAAACTGCTTCTGAGCCCACCCCATTTTTGGAGGAAAAGTGGGGTTTGGGGTGAAACTGGGATGCTGGCAGGCAGGAGAGCAGGGAAGAACTCCTTTAGGATCAGAATCACAGAATGATTTGAGTTGAAAGGGGCCTTAAAGCTCATCTCATTCCACCCTCTGCCATGGGCCGACCACGTTTCTCCAGACCCCATCCTGCACATGTCCAGGATTGGGGCAGCCATAGCTTCCCTGGAAAATCTGTGCCAGTGCCAGGTTAGTGCCCCAAGAACATCAGTCTGCACCAAAACCTCTGGAATCGTCTTTGCTTAAGGCCTGTAACACACGTGATGAGTTTTGTCCCAAAACACGAGGCCCAGGGTTGGTGCTCCAGGGAGTGCTTGCAGCTTCCACTGCTTTTTGGGAGCACCAGGCTTTCCTCCCACCCCCCAAAAAAAGGCAGCGAGCAGCGCTGTGCCCCGGGGCTGAAAGGGTGCTGGGGATTAGAGCAGAAATGGGATTATCCAGCTGGGCTCTTGTCGCCGCAGCGGCCCGGCTCAGTGACAGTTAAATTGGGAGATAATCAGCTGTGAGCTCCCTGTCAGCAGCACAGGGTCCCTGCAGGGGTCATGGCAGCCTGCGTGCGCTCCTGGCCGCCGGGGAGAGCCTTGGGATTCACCTGCCTGTAGGTACAGAACTGCCTGGGGAACGGGGCCTGGGAGCAGCCTGACACCTGCCAGGGATGGTCTCAGCAGCACAGGAAGGACAGGCTTGTTGGGAGGAGTCCAGAGGAGCCCACAGAGGTGCCCCAAGGGCCAGAGCCCCTCTGCTCTGGAGCCAGGCTGGGAGAGCTGGGAGTGCTCACCTGGAGAAGAGAAGGATCCAGAGACATCTCAGAGCCCCTTCCAGGGCCTGGAGGAGCTCCAGGAGAGCTGGAGAGGGACTGGGGACAGGGGATGGAGGAACAGGACGCAGGAAATGGCTTCCCAATGCCAGAGGAAAGATTTAGATGGGATATTGGGAAGGAATTGTTCCCTGTGAGGGTGGGCAGGCCCTGGCACAGGGTGCCCAGAGCAGCTGAGGCTGCCCAGGGTCCCTGGAAGTGTCCACGGCCAGGCTGGATGGGGTTTGGAGCAGTCTGGGACAGTGAAAGGTGCCCTTGCCCTTGGCAGGAGTGGGACTGGATGGGGTTTAAGGCTCCTTCCAAGACAAACCATTCTGAGATTTAAGGTTCCTTCCATCCCAAACCATTCTGGGATTCCCTGCTACCCCAGGTGTGGGTTGGGGAAGGTTGATTGTCCTTTGGGTGCTCTCTCCAAGCACAGTGGGGCCTGTTCCCAGATTGTTAAATGTGTGCAGATCCCAGGGAGCCAAAAACTTAATTTGATTTATAGATTTGAAAGGTTTGAAATGTGAGCCTGTGGGAGTGCTGAGGGCTGGTTTTGGTACCATCAGACCCCACAAAGGAGGACACCTCTTGTGCCCAGGGACAGCCAGGGAGTGCAGTCCCCCCAGGGCAGCTGCTGGGCTGAATCAGAGCTTCAACATCACTTCTCAGGAGCTCTCAGAGCTCAACATACCTGAAATGGTTTGAGCTTAAAGGTTATTTAGGCTGGGTGTAGTAAAGATTAGTTGGACTCTGGATCCTGAAACTGTGTGAGCCTCAAGATGGGAATAGGAAATAAAATTTACTGCCTGAAGCATCCAGGTTGAAGGCTTCCAGGTACCTGATCAGATCTGCTTCTGTACAACGCTTATCAAACCACAGCCCCAAATTTAGAGTTCTGGGCTTGGGTTTTGCTTCTGAATTAACAATTCCACCCCCTGGCTTCTATTCCTGGAGAGATTTCCGCTGCTTTTGGTGAGGGTCTGACTCACCACGGGGATGGATGGGTTCTGGTGGATCTCGCTGTGGAATGTTGGTGCTTCTCAAGGGCACAGGGAGGATGTACAGATGCCCACAAGCTGGATTTATTTGTGGTTAAATAGAGATCTGGAGGGTTGACATGTTTTTATTAGCAGGATAAGGGCAAATCCTTCAGATGGAGCAGGTTTTTGGCATAAATGGCTTATCTGTAATCTTTTTTTTCTTTCTGGTTTAGTCCAGCAATCTGCTCATACCCCATTTCCCTCTCCTAGCAAGTGCATGGAGGTAAGGGCATAGGCAGTACCAATTTCTGTAATAAGGCAATATTATTATGATTATTTTTATTGTAGAATTTTGGAGAGCAGAGCAGGTTGTTAAACCCCCCAAAATACAGACACAGCTCACAGTCCCATGGCTGCTTTCACAGCCTGGTTGTTGCAAATCCCTCCTGCCTTTTCTCCAGCTTAATTTGAAAACTTCCATAGTCCTGGGCAGGATGAGGGGCTTGGTGGGCAGGCCCTGGCACAGGGTGCCCAGAGCAGCTGTGGCTGCCCCTGGATCCCTGGCAGTGCCCAAGGCCAGGCTGGATGGGGCTTGGAGCAGCCTGGGACAGTGGAAGGTGTCTCTGCCCATGGCAGGGGCAGGAATGAGATGAGCTTTATAGTTCTTGCAGCCTAAACCATCCCAGAACTCTGTTGCTCCATGCAATGGAAAGACTCTTCCAGGGACAGTGACTCTGTGCTGAGCTGTGTCCCCTCAGGAGCAAGGGGCACACCAGGAGCTGTGCTGGGTGTGTTCAGGGTTTGCACCAAGGCTTAACACGCTGCAGCCTTCTGGGTCTGGTGTTAAACCCTCCTGGAGCAGCATTCCCCACTCCAGGATTGTCACACACAGTGTTTTCCCAGCAGGAGCAGGGGAAGGGCTCCTTTATCTTGCTGGGGGTCTGTGCCAGCTGCCTGAACCCACCCCTCCCCAACACCAATCCCCTGGGGTTGTGGGGTTAAAGCCCAGGCCCTTGAGAGGATTAGGCAGCAGCAAGCAAGTGTGAGCCTGGCACAGGCTGCCATGGGACTCACAGCACCCAGAATGTGGCTGGGACGTGTCCAGCTCTTTCCCTGCCATGCCAGTGACAGAAATTGGTATTTTAGTCGGGCAAGGGCTTGTCACCCACCCTGGGCACTGTCCTGCAAGTCTGAGTGTCCCCAAATCCTGTGTTGCAGCTGCCAATGGAAAAACTTGGTTTATTGGGGGGAAAAAAAAATCACCATAAACTTTGCAGTGTTGTCTGGGCTGTTTCTGTCCTGTCCTGCTCTGACAAATTGGGACATATCACTTGGTGGGGTGGGTTGATCCTGGCCCAGGCACCCACCAAAGCTGCTCCATGCCTGCCCTCCACAGATGGACAGGAAAAGAGAATATAACAAAGGGTTCATCAGTTGAGATAAGGACAGGGAGAATCACTCGTCAAATACCATCACGGGCAGAACAAGCTCAAATTGGGGATATTAATTGAGTTTATTACTGGCAAAATCAGAGCAGGATAATGTGAAGTCAAATCAGACCTTAAAAACATCTTCACCCCCCTCATCCTTCCTTCCTGCAGTGGCACAAGAAGATGGGAGTGGGGGTTATGGTCAGTTCATCACTCATTGTTCCAGCCACTGCTCAGGGAGAGCAGCAAGAGTCCTTCCCTTGCCCCAGTGTGGGCTCCCTGGCACAGGAGGCTGCTCTCCATGAGCCTCTCCAACCTGAGTCCACCCCATGAGCAATGGTTCTCCAGGAACTGCCCCCCTGTGTGTCACCTTCCATGGGGTCAGTCCTTCAGGCACAGCCTGGGTCCCCCACAGGGTCACAAATCCAACCAGGACCCTGCTCCAGTGTGGGCTTCTCTCTCCATGGATCTGCAGGTCCCTGCCAGGACCCTCTCCCAGCACAGCTTCCCATGGGCTCACAGCCCCTCTCAGGCACCCCCTGCCCCAGGCCTGGGCTCCTCCAGGGGCTGCTCTGCACCTCCCTGCCCTCCAGGGGCTGCTGGGACACAGCTGCCTCCCCGTGGGCTTCCCCACAGGATCTCAGGGTCACCCCAGGAATCTCAGGGCGGTCTCAGCTCTGGTGCCCAGAGCAGCTCTTGCCCCGCTCCTGCCCTGCCCTGCAGAGCTGTTCCTCTCCAGTGTTCTCACCCCACTCTTCTCTGCCCTCAGTTCAGCTGCTCCATCACTTTTTAATGTTCTCCTTCTCAAATCTATTATCCCAGAGGTGCCACCACCATTCCTGGTGGGCTCAACCTCAGCTAGCAGCGGGTCCATCTTGGAGCCACCAGGGATGGGCTCTGCTGGACATGGGGGAAGCTTCCAGCAGCTTCTCCCAGAATCCACCACTCCCCTGTCCACACAAACCCGATCCTCCTGGAAAGAGGATGTCCTGGCTGCCGTGGAGAGGCTGCTGTGACCCCCCCTCTAACACTTGCCTGTCTGTTCCCACAGATCCCATCCCCACGAGCTGGCCCTGGGCTCCGAGCTCAGCCACTCCATCGTCACCGTCATCAGCGGGGAGGAGCATTTCGAGGATTACGGGGAAGGAAACGAGGCTGATCTGTTCCCAGACCCTTTGTGTAATGGGGAAAGCAGCTTTGGCAGCTCCTCCTTCCTCTCTCCCAGGTAATGCCTGGCCCTGGGGCTGCTTCACCCCTCGGTGCCTTCACTCTGCACTGTGGAACAAGGGAAATTGGGGTTTGCCAAACAGGGGGCCTGGCAAACTCTGCATACAACGGGATAATCGGCTTGGAAGTGGAAGAGGAATTTCCCCCCTCGGTGTTTCCTTTCCCAGGCCAGTGCCTGTCCTGCTGATGCCCAGCAGGAGGTGGAGGAGCTGTCCACATTTCCAGCGTCACAGTCTCACTCCTGTTATGGGATGTGGTTCCTCACAGAAACTTCCAGGAGAGAAAACCATCTGCAGCTTTACCCCTGTATTGTTTGGGGCTTTGATGCAATGGTTGGTTGGATTTGCATGGGCTGCAGCAGCATTCCTTCTCTAGGGATATGTAGAGCAGGAGGCAGGCTGTGGCATTTCCTCCTTGCTTTAGGGTCTGAAACCAGGAAAAAGTTCATTTTCTAGCCTGAGCAGGGTGGGCTGAGGACCTGGTATGCTGGTACAAACCCCATCAATACTTACTTTCTAAAGAAAATAAGTACAAGCTGGAATATCATCCAGTGCTACAGCCCACAAAGTGTTTGGGATGACAGGTAACACTGGGAATGTGTTCCTCCATTGGAAGCACATCTCTGCACAGGGCAGGAGTGATCCCTGCCAGCCACACACCCATGCTAGAGACAAAAATATACTTCTTTCTCTTTAGAATGACACGTTTGTGCCTTTCTGCAGCTGTGCAAACTTCTCAAAACTTTTCTTTCCTGTCTTCCTGTTTCCTCCCAGCTTCCCAAGCCCCTTCATGGAGTTTGGACAATTCTGGTTGCACAGGTTCATTTCAAGGCTCATTTCTTTTTGGCTGGTGCAGCAGCAATGTTGGAGGTGTTAATCTCAAATAGGAAAGCTGCTGTAAAGAGTTCCCAGCCTTTTCCTTTAGGAAACCAGTGCTCCAGCACGGGGATACCCTGCAGTGGGAAGGGCACAGCCTCTGATCCCTGCTTGTCCTTGGCTTGCTCCATGCAGGAATGTAGGGCTGGCTGTGCTGGTGCTGGAAGAACTCTCTGATTAAAACCCAACCTTGGTGTTCATTTTTCCTTGAGGATGAGCTGCTAGCCTCATCCAGAAGGTTCCTAGCAAGAAAATACACAGCTAAAGGAGCTTTTTAATCACTTAAACTTTTTCTTTAACATCAGACCAGAGCTCCCAGTTTGCCCACGTTCCCAGTGTTCCTGTCTTGCTCTGCCAGGGCACCATCCCTCCTCTGCTCTGTCTCTGGATCTGATCCACACCTTATCCCATCTTCCCTGTGCTGGGAGGGGCTTGCTGGGCACATGGCCACACAGGTTGTGGTGGTTTGTGCTGGAGACTGTCTGCTGGGGCTTGCTGGAGATAAACCCTGAAAACCTCTGGAGTCAGGAATGTGGGGCTGTTGGAGCTGGAGGATTTCCTTATGCCTCTCAGGTCTAGCCTCCCCTTGGATTGTTGCTGTGTGTGTGAAGTCCTTCCCTAAACATTCCCTGAGAGTTTAGGGAAGCAACTCTTCTGACTTTGGATAGGAAGGGACATGACACAGGGAATGGCTTCCCACTGGCAGAGGGCAGGGTTAGATGGGATATTGGGAAAGAATTGTTCCCTGGGAGGGTGGGCAGGCCCTGGCACAGGGTGCCCAGAGCAGCTGTGGCTGCCCCTGAGTCCCTGGAAGTGTCCAAGGCCAGGCTGGATGGGGCTTGGAGCAGCCTGGGACAGTGGGAGGTGTCCCTGCCCATGGCAGGGGGGGGAATAGGATGAGCTCTAATGTCCCTTCCCACCCAAATCATTCCATGCCTAAGCAGGCCCAGTGTTTTAGCACAACTGAAGGGATGACAGGCTGTCCCTGGTGCAGGCTGGATGGGTTTTTGGGCTGTGTTTTGAACACAGAGAACAGCATCACTTATAAAGGGCCACATCACCACAGACCCTTTCTGTGCTGCAAGAGTCTCTAAATGGGAATAATTTCTAGAAATTCTCCTGCCACAACACCAGAAGATGAACACAAACCCCAGGAGCCTTCGGGGAAGGCTGTGGGGTGCAGTGCTTCCCTACCCAGTCTTTGTATGTTTGTTTGTGATCCCTCCTCTTGAGTCTTTCCTTGCATATCCATCCAGTAGGAAAAGCCTCTTTGCAAAAGCTTTTTGGTGGGAAGTAAAGAGAAAAGCTTCTTGTGCCCATCCCAGCCACCAGGAAGCACCAAGGACCTGTGGAGCACAAACGTTGCTCCAGGAGATGGAGGGGGGCCCAGGAAGGCTCTGTATTGTAGAGCCACAGAATTTGCTGAGCTGGAAGGGACCCATCAGGATCCTGGAGTGGGTGGGGACAGCCCAGGGCTGAGCTCTCACCCACTCCACAGGCAGGGAGCCAGGGCAGCCGCAGGCCAGGAGGATCTGCACACACCCCAGGAGCTGCCAGGCTGGCCTGGGGCTACTCCTCCACACTTCTCTTCTCATTTTGATTAATGCTGGTTAAATTTGGGTTCCCACCTGGCCCAGGTTGCACCACCTGGGAAGAGAATGCACCCAAGAGCACCCAGAAAAGGGACATCCCTTCCCCCAGGTGCCACGCAGCTGCTGTCACCTCTTCCCTGCACAAACCCTGAGCCACCGACCTGTCTGCTGCTGGGAAAGGATTATCCCAGGGCCAGACCTGCCCTGAGGGTAGGAGCAATGGTTTTCAATTGAAATTTCTTTTCCAGGAATGGGAAGAGATGATCATTTGGCATTTGCTGGTGTCCAGCCTGTCTGAGGGGGCTGGGAAATACTGTACAGACAGCACAGACTCCAGGCCTGACCCTGGGCTGGGGGCTGAGCCAGGGGACCCTGGGGGTGTCCCAGCTCTGCTCATGCCCTGGGCCAGGAGCTGCCGGTGTTTCTGTATTCTGGGATTCACTGCCCTTTCCAGATGCCTGTTGGGTTTCTCTTGCTTGTGTTTGCTCACACCTTTACCTGTCTCTCTTATTGAACTGCCTGTGTTTTTCACTATTTAACCTTTCTTTGATTCACATCCGTGGCTTCCAGAAGCGCATTTTCCTACAGGAAGGATTTGTGGAGTCTGGCCCCAAATTTACACAAACCATTTGCTGTTCACAATCCCCTCTGTCCTGCCCAAGTCATAAGGAAGTGTCTCCCAGCTTCCCAAGCTGGGAAAGTCCTACAGACAGACCCCCATGCCCCTTCCCAAATGGCATTATTCCCTGCAGGAATGCAGCACTGCTGCTTGGCTCCTCTGGGCTTTGCTTTGCAGGAGAGAGGGGTTAAACTCTACCTGTCCATTTCCTCTTAGCTTTAAAAAGCTGTTTGCAGTGAAAATCTGTCTCTGTGCAATACTAAGGTGGGTCTGCAGCAGCACAGCTGCTCTGCTTTTAAAGTATCCCGTTGGAAAATGGGACACTGACCAAAGGATCATAAAATGCCTGAGTGGGAATAGACCCACCAGGATCATCCAGCCCAGCCCCTGGCCCAGCACAGACACCCCAACAATCCCACCCTGTGCATCCCTGGCAGTGCTGTCCAAACTCTCCTGGAGCTGTGGCAGCCTCGGGGCCGTGCCCATTCCCTGGGGAGCCTGGGCAGTGCCCAGCACCCTCTGGGGGAAGAACTTTGCCCTGATATCCAGCCTAAATCCCCCTTAGATTCAACCCTGGCTCACAGCACTCAGTCCTGCAGTGTGCAAGTTCATTCTGCACTTACTGAGGGAAACCAGGAGCCTATGGGGGAAGAACGCCTGGAAAATCCTGTTGGAAAATAAACTTTACAGTGGTGTAGGTTTGTGGAGAGCACTTACCTCACCTGCCCTGGGCTCTTAGGGATTGGGATTGGCTCAGGGGTTTGGAAATGTGGGCCAAGCTCAGCTGCTGGGAGTCTCTGGGAGGAGGGTGATAGGAGTGTTGCTAATTAGCAACTGTATAAACTCTGTTGAGCAATTATGAATTATCAATTCGTTACATATTGTTATAAACCATTCTAAATTAGAAATTATCTGTGTATTATTATAAGCAACCCCATATTGGCTTTAATTTGGCTTTGAAAATCGTGATGGGAGGCAACCCTACCTGCCCTGACTTCTTAATTAAAATTTCATACCTCCCACCACAAATCCCCCTACCCTGAGGGACCCTCAGCTTGTGGAAGCCACGGCTGCAGCTGCTCCCTGTGCATTCTGTGCTGTTGACATGACCCTTGTGATCTCTCTAGCACCAATCCGCTCGCTGCGAAACTGCACAGCATTCTCGCAGATGAAGCTTTTGAGTTTTACTGTAGCCAGTGCCACAAACAAATCAACCGCCTCGAGGATCTTTCTGCTCGCCTGAATGATCTTGAAATGAATAGGTAACCACTAGGGGCTCGTGTGCGTGGCCATCTCAGCCTGGGGAATGATGCTGTGCCCGGGAAGGCTCTCCTTGTCCGGCGCAGCTTTTCCCTGGCTCCGCGCTGCTGGGTGGGGACAGGGGATGAGTTTCACCCGGCCCTGGGAGCCTCTGCAGGGGCCCGAGGTGCTGCTGGAGGGTGAGCAGGAGGTGTGGCTGCAGGCCCTGGGGGCTGGCAGACAAGGAGAGCGTTCCCTGCCCTTTGCATGCCTGTGCATGGTGGGTGCCACGGGAGCCGCGAGCTGGCTGTGTACAGTATTTCTGTCACCAAGGAAAGACTGGGAATGGTCTGGAAGGGCAGGGACAGCCCATCCTCCTGCTGCAGGAATAACCTGAAGGCATCACCTGCTCCACAGAGCTTGGGAGCAGTAAAATCTTGTCTCACCCAGCTTCACCCACAGCCTGCCCACTCCAATATCACCATGGGCTGGGGAGATGTGACAAACACCAGGAACGTCAGGAGATCTTGAGTGGCATTTTGGAGGTCTCACAGGCAGCAACTGGATTTGTTGTCTGACAAGTGGGGAGGAATTTCTGCCTGTTGATTTGTTCATTCAGAGCTGGTTGCAGCCCTCTGGGTGGAAGGGTGGGGGCATTGGTGATAAATCTTTCTTCTCGTGGCTGTTGTGGTTATTCAGGGCTGGTTTTTGGTCATGTTCTTGGTCTCTGTATGCCCTTTGCTGAGACAGTGATCTGGGAGATCTCCTGGTCTATGGGAGGAAAACTAAGAGGAGCTTGAATTTAATTCTTTTTAACGAAAAAAAAAAGGTCTTTGCCTTTATTTTTCTTGTCTTTGCTGTTGGAGGCCTTGAAGGTCAGTGATAGGTCTCAGGTTGTGCAGGTGTTAAGGAGAACACTGGTTTTCCCTGGAAGCCCCACTACATTTCAGTTTTTCTCTACCACATCTCCCTGCAAAGCTGAACTAACACCTCACAGCCTCCTGTGATGGGTGGGATATCCTGTGGAGCTTCTCTGTCCTGTGGTCACAGTGGGAATTCCATAGGCTTTGGTTTGCCCTGTGAGGAGGTACAATTCCTCCATCTGTGTTCAGGGTTTCCCAAGTACAGATTTACTGGGAATATGTTCCAAGGGCCTTTATGGAAGGGGCAGTGCCTCTCCTTGTGTGGTGTGGGTGGGAGGTGCCCTGTGCAGCATGTGGGACATGCAGGACCTGCTGCTCCTCCCTGCATCACCACTGACGTGAGGCCCTCGGAGCAGGGAACAAATCCCAGAGCAGCAGGAGCCAGACCAAAATCTGGGACGAGCCTGAAGACACCTCCTCCAGGGGATTCTGGCAGCCAGGATGAAGCCCAAAGCAGCCCAGAACAGCCTCACTTGGAAAAACTGCGGGCTCATAGACAGTGTTTTATCCTCAGAATAAACTGGGGAGCTTGCTCCCAGCATTGGGGTCCTGCTTCCCGAGCCCACAGCATGAGAAAGCAGGGAAGAATCCTCCAGGAGCTTGGGATGAAGTGGTTTGTGCCTCTGTTTTGTTCCAGTGCCCTTGCTGGTGTCTCAGCCTTTGGACACTGCAGGTGCCGTCGCTTCCCCAGGAGCTTTTTCCAGAGGAAAATATTTTTCCCCCCAGTACTGGGGCCATTTTTTACAATTCCTGGCAAACACCAGGGCCTGACCTGCTCCCCTTGGGCGCTGAGCAGCCTTGAAGCCCAGCCAGCAGCAGCTCTTGTGCTCCCTGGAAATCTGGGATTTGAGGATGCACTTTGACCCGAGGGCTGGTCACGCTGGTAACACCCCCCGGTCACGTTTGGGGCTTGCTTTACAAAGCAAATTGTCCTAAGCTATTTTTAATCCTTCCTTCGAAGAACTCATGTTGCAGCTCCAGGCAGGAGTGGAGTTCCAGATGATTTTATTTGTTATATTTTCCTAAAACTGAGCTAAGCACCGGGGAATGCAGTTGCTGCTTTTTGGATTGGAGCTGTTCCTGCTGCCATCGCTGAGTGAGGATTTGGTGTGGCCCGGTGGCATCTTGTGACACTGGCACGGGTGGAAGATGAGGAGTGAGACCCAAGCCCTGCCTACTTCCCCAGCACCAGCCACGACCAGAAGACTGGAAGGAGCATCTCAGCCAGGAGCTGGTTCTGGAAAAGGCTGGATTTCCTCAGCAGGGAGAACCTGCAGCCTGTCCCCTGTGGGTGGGACACAGTGACACTGCTGTTGGCTGCTCATCCTGTGATGACACTGATCCCTGACCGCTGTGCTATGGTAGCAGCTGGCTCAGACATGGATCCAAGGAGTGATCTCCATCAGTTATCCATGAAAAGGAGAGAGAGCTCCTCTCCCTCCCCAGCCACGTGCTCAAAATCCAGACAGGGACACCACCAACAGCTCCTGAAGCCTCTGAGCTAGGAGCAGGCAGCACTTCCCTGGTGATCCAGGGCCCAGCAGTGGATGGTGGCTGTGGAAGGGCAGCAGGATGGATTGATCCAGTGGGATCATGGTTGTCCGCGCTGCTGAAGGATGGATGTGCTGCTGGTCTGCAGTCCGTGGGAGCTCTGGGGGTGGCAGGGCAGGCCTGGGGTGCTGTGGGGTGCAGGACATGTGGCTCAGCCTGCCATCAGCACCGGGCTGGAGCCCCCCCAGCCTCCCTGCTATTCTTAGCTCTTTCCTTGGGGATCGGTTTTCAGGCAGGGATCAGCGGGAGAGCAGAGCGTGGCAGGGGGCAGCGAGCTCTTCTCCAGCATTGCTCCATGTGCTTTGTTATTCCTTGTTGTTAAACACGGGAGTGGCCCCTCTCCTGCCCTTTCCAGGGGTTTGGGGGTGCATGCCAAGGGCGCTCTCTGCCACAGCAAAGGATGTGCCCCAGAGTCCATGCAGTTTCCTGTTTCCCTGGATCTCCACTGTCAGCTTTTCTAACTCTTTCCTGTTTTTTCTTCATTTTGCAGCCCAAATAAAAGACTCTCCAGCAAGAAGGTGGCAAGGTAAGCCCATACTCCTGTTGTTGTTTGCTTGATCCGTGCGAGCTGCCGGCTCCGCGGAAGGAAAACTTAAAATAAGCTTGGAGAGTTGTATTTCTGGGTATATTCCATAGTGCTGAGGAAAAGTGGGTTTAATTCTGATATCTTTTTTTCTGGAATGGGGGTTTCTCACTCGTGCACACAGCTGGAGGTTGATTACTTCCAGGAAAAAATGGGGGGGG
>VYXF01002093.1:5563-18192 GCA_013397295.1 Polioptila caerulea | reverse complement strand
GGGGGGGGCTTTTCCTCATGCCTCTGGGATATGCCCTCCCAGTGTCACCATGTCTGGAGAGTTCTACAGGACCAGACCAGTCAGTACCCCCACCTGGAGGGATTCTCCAGCACCCCAAAAATTCCAGCTGCCTTAGACAGCTCTTGGTCCTGTTTCACTTCACTCCGTGTCACCCTCAGCACTTGGCTTTGTGGGAGCAGCTCCCCCTGCTCAGTCAGGGGCTTTGGGGCACCTGGGCAGGCTGCAGGTAGCTCTGGTTGAGTGGTTTAACCCTGGTTTAGCCCTGGTTTAAGCCCAGGTTTAATGCTGTGCTGCTTCTGTCCTGCATGGCCACCTGGTGTGCTGTCAGTCACCTTTTCTGTGTGGGCATTGTGATCACTGACTGCACAGGGATATTGGATATGTTGGATATATCCAGGCAGTTTGCTGTGGATCTCTGGAGCAGAGGGTCCTTCCCTCCCCTCTCGATGTCTCCTGCTGCTCTCCTTTCCTCTCCCAGCTCCCCCATCCCTCCCATTCCCATGCCCTCATGATTTTAAGGATAAACTGACTCTTACCTCCACTATTCTGCCTCTGCCATGTTCAGGAGGGAGATTTCCCTCTGCACTTGTTGGATTTCTCCTTGCTGGTTTCCCAGCAGGACAGGGACACAGTGGAGGAACTGGCAGCTCTATTTGGGAATGTTCCTGTTGCTGACACTCACTCTGCTCCCTATGCTGACCCAAGCAGCTTCCCTGCACCTCTTCCTCCCACTGTGCTCTCACACCTTTCCCCTCTCCATTTTTCCTGCACACAGCAATCTCCCCTGGCATGGTTCCCTGTCCTGGAAAGGAAGCAGATCCTTGATATTACATTTCCTACTTCCACTCATCTTACTTTCTAGAGCTTTGTTAAAAACACTGGCAGGAAGGAGGGCTGGGGGGAGCAGCCTGTCCCCAGGTTTCCTGTTTTAGGACGTGTTTTGGTCCCGTGCCTGGCACAGAAAACTTTGGGAGGATTTGAGTTAAACTTTTGGGAACAGAGATACCCTGTCTTATGGGGGATTGAGCCCTCCTGGCCCTTTGCTTTTGTGAAGCAGGGATGTGTGGGCTTGGGTAAATATTAGTTAATTGAAGAGCAGTCAGGTTTGGTTTGTGATAAGGAGGGAGATAACAGGGTTTTGCTGAGCCAGATCCTTAAGCCCAGCCCAAAGCAAATCCTTTGTTGCAGATACTGTAATTAGTGAATAATCCCAAAACATTTGCTTTCAGAAAATTGATTTTATTCTGGTAAGGGCTCTTTTCTCATTTTTGTTATCTGGGTTCTGCTCGTGCCAAGAAATCTCAGCTGCTTAAGCCCTGTTGTGCTTGGCACGATTTAAATGACAAATGTGCCTGAGACTTCAAAATCTAAATATAAACGGAGGGTGAGGATGCAAAATCAGGCTGTGGTCTCTTGGTAAATGCCAGTTGTGCTTAGTGAGTCCTGGCATGAACACAGTGTGTAGTGGGAGGAATTCAAGAGCCAATGGTACAAATTCCTAGGGAAAACTGAGGTTTTAAAGAGACCTCTGTGGTTTTGTCATCCATCCCCTGCTCAAAGCAGGAGAGCCAAGTGTTCCCCTCCAGCCTGGGGTCCCAGGGCTGGAACACCACCCCTCTCCAGAGCAGATGTGCAGCCGTGCCAAGGGTGAAGCCCCTGCCCAGGGTGTCCTTTAGCTTGTCACAAAGCTGGGGACACCTCTGTCACGGGGCCTCGTTAATGATTAGCTCACCCTGTGCTGGGGGGGGTCACAGCAGCCTCAGGGGGGTTCGCCCCCTCCCTCCCCTCACACATACCCCACTTCTTCCCAGCCTTATCAGCCTTGGGAGTACTCTGGCCTTTGCTGTATAATCCACGGCCTTGGGCCGGGCCAGAGAAAGAAAGTGGGAAGAGGGAGCTCTTATCTCTTGCCATTCCAAAGAGCAGGAGCAGCGATCCCGATCCCGGTGTGAAGTCCCGGGCGCGTGGCCACGTCCGCCGTGCGGGCCCTTCGAGGGCTGGGTATCCCGGGAGCTCTGCGTGGTGAGGGGCACGGCTGCTGTGCCAGGGCCACCCAGCACTCCGAGGAGCAGGGCTGAGAGATCCCTTTGGCAGAGGCTGAGGAGGGCGGGAGGTGGCGGCCGGGCCCCAGCGGGTGCTGCCATGGTGCCGGTGCTGGCGCTGATGCCGGTGCTGCTGTGGGTCGGGGTGGTTTGTCTCTGTTTCAGGCAGCTGCACCAGACGAGCTCGCTGGCTGTGGGGGTGATGGAGGAATCCTACCGAGAGAGCCTGGAGTGCACGGACGAGGACATCACGGACAAGGTGAGGCCTCCTTCCCTCCTGCCCTTCTTGGGCCTGTGCCATCAGGATCCAGCTGATTTTGCGCTGGTGCCGCCGAGTTGTTGCGAGGTGCTGAGAGGAAAGGATCACAGGGTGAGGTGGGAGCAGAGCTGTCTGTGTTACCCTGCAGGATCCAGTGCCTTGCAGTGCTCCAGTGTGCCCAGGCAGGATCAGGCTGAAGCTCCTCCTCTCTGTGTGTGCAGGTGGGACGAGGGAAGGCCTCCCCATGGAGGGGATGGAGGAGGAGAACACTCCAGGTGCTGTGCAGGGTCAGGAGGTGACACTGGATCCTCCTCTGGGGGCAGTGGCTTCTTCCCCCAGGGTGCTGGGAGGAGGAATGGGCTGTTCACAGGCAGCATTTTCACTTCTCCTTCACACAAGAAGATGTTCTCAGGTTCTGCTTTTCTGAGTCAACCCACCCAATGCGAAACAGGAACTTCCCCTCCTTGGCACACTCTGCTCGTGCTGTCAGGGTAGAGCTGATTTTGTGCTGGTGCTGATGGGTTTTCCTGGGGTGTTACAAGAAGAGAGTTGTAGGATAAGATGGGAGCACAGGAAAGATTTTGTTTGAGTATCCCTAGTTAAAAAACAGGGAGAACAAGCTATGGGAAAGAAGCTAAGATTGTGCAAATGTTTACTGAAGTCCTTGGAAATAGCTGTTTAGCTCTGGAATATGAATGTCCTGAGGAGCTGTGTGTGAAAGAGGAATGTGTATGTGCGTGGCTGCACTTGGAAATCATTATAATGCAGAGCAGACCTTTAAAAATTAATAAAAATCAACATTTTTCCAAGGCTGGAAGTTGAATTAAATAGTTGGGTTCCTTAAGGCATTTGACTTGGGAAAGCTTTGATGGAAAAGGCACTGCTAGGAAAGGCCTTGTGTGTCTGCATGGCCTCTTTAATACTCCCATGTCTCCTGTCCTTCTCCCAGAGCCAAGGTTTGGCTTTTCCAGATATGCTCCTCCTTTCTTGTCCCCCAGGATTGTTTTTTAAGGAATTTGAATGAATTAAATGCAAATACAGCTGGAATAAACCCTGTACAGGTACAGAGAGAAAATCCTCATCTCTGGTCCTTCCCCACCAGCTGGCATTGATCCCTCCATCAGTAAATCCGGGGTTTCCACCCTATTCCAGGCAGTGGGGAGTTAACCAACCTCAGAGCTGCATGTGGAGCTCTGGAGATCCACCAGGATCTTTCCCTCTGGACTCCTTTTAGGATGTCATCAGGAAGGGGTTGAGGAAAGGAAAGAGTGAAGTGTTTGACCCCAAACTGGTACCTGGGAGCCATGAAAACCTGGGAAACCTGCGTGGAAAAAGATGTTTTAAAGAGATGCTTTAAATCAAGGCACGACTGCCTGGTTCCAGTGGGACCCCTCCTTGTTCAGGGATGCTGCTCTGGGTTTGAGGATGCCCAGAGGCTGATCTGTGTCCCTGCTGGCAGGTGGTGTTCCTGGAGAAGCGGGTGACAGAGCTGGAGAAGGACACGGCTGCCAACGGGGAGCAGCACAGCCGCCTCCGGCAGGAGAACCTGCAGCTGGTGCACAGGTAAGAGCCTCACCTGGGGAGGCTTCCCCCTCCCCAAATCCAACCCACAGCCCTTAGCAGGGATATTGGCTCCATCCCAGCTGAGAACAGGGCACAGTGACATGGAGATTTTATATTTTATGTGCTGAAGTTCTCTGGAGCTCCAGGATTTGGTTTTTGCTGATTTTTACATGTGGCTTTTAATTCTGGAGCTGTGCCAGGGGAGGGTCAGGGTGGATATCAGGGAAAGGTTCTTCCCCCAGAGGGGGCTGGGTGCTGGGCCCTGCCCAGGCTCCCCAGGGAATGGGCACGGCCCCGAGGCTGCCACAGCTCCAGGAGAGTTTGGGCACTGCTCCAGGAATGCACAGGGTGGGAGTGTTAGGGTGTCTGGGTGGGGCTGGGAGTTGGGGTCCATAATCCCTGTGGCTCCCTTCCTGCTCAGGATGTTTCATTATATATATATATATATATATTTTAAGGTGCTTCCCTGCTCCACATGTCCCTCCCAAAACGTCTCTCAAACTCTGGGTCTTGGCTTTTTTATATATATATAATATATTTATATTGACTATATTTTCCTGCTCCATATGCCCCTTCCAACTGGTCTCTGGAGCTCCAAGGCTTGCCCCCATGGCCGAGGTGCAGCCCTTTGGATCCCACATGATGTAATCCCTGTGTGTGCTAATCTGGCAGGCTCCTCTCTCCCAGTGTGTCTTTACCCAGGGCAGATAAACCCAGCACAGTTTATCTATAGGGCTGTAATTCTGTTAAGTAACCGCCGTGTCAGGGAGCTGAGCCACTCCAGCAAAGCTTTCCCTAAGCCCTGATGGACTGGGGAGCAAGGGAAATGTTTTCACTTCAGCAGCTTGGCCTGGCAGTGTCAGATGGCTCTGGGTGAGCTGGGTGCTGGGGAGGAGTGGGATCAGCTGGGAAAAGCCTTCCCCTGGGCAAAGCCATTGCAGGAATTCCAGCTCCCAGCCCCATCCCTGGAAGTGCTCATGGCCGGGTTGGACAGGGCTTGGAGCAGCCTGGGATAGTGGAGCCAGGCTGGGAGAGCTGGGGGTGCTCACCTGGAGAAGAGAAGGATCCAGGGACACCTCAGAGCCCCTTCCAGGGCCTAAAGGGGCTCCAGGAGAGCTGCAGAGGGACTGGGGACAAGGGATGGAAGGACAAGACACAGGGAATGGCTTCCCACTGCTAGAGGAAAGATTTAGATGGGATATTGGGAAGGAATTGTTCCCTGGGAGGNCCAGGCTGGACAGAGCTTGGAGCAGCCTGGGACAGTGGAAGGTGTCCCTGCCCATGGCAGGGGTGGAAGGAGATGAACTTTAAGGTCCCCTCTAGCCCAAACCATCCTGGGATTCTGTGATCTGCAGTTCTGCTGACACACAGGGAAACAGATCACTTATTTTTTGTTGGTATCACAAGAGAGTGAATAGAAGGATGGAGGCTGTTGCCTTTCCTCTGAGCAACAAGACCACTTCATGCTGGAAACAGCTGGAGGAGGATTTCTCTGCCATGGCTACTGCATGTGGAACCACAACCCTGGGGTTTATGCTGGGATTAGATGTTCTTAAAGGCCTTTTCCAACCTCAGTGACTCTGAGATTTCCATTAAGAGATGTGTATGTGTATGACTGCACTTGAAGATAATTCTGATGCATAGAAGACATTTTAAAGTAATGAAAAACAAACTTCTTTCCCAGGCTGGAAATTGAGTAGCATGCTTGTGTTCCTTAAGGCCTCTGACTTGGGAAACCTTTGATGGAAAAGGTGCTGCTTCTCCTGCTGCATCTGCTGGGATGCAGTGAAGCTGTTTGTGATGGTGATTGCTGTGTTTTCCCTGGAAGCTTGTTCTGTTCTACCATCTGCTTCTCCCAGCTCACCTGAGGGGTGGGAAAGGGACTGGGAAGAGAGTCTGGTCCCTCCCTTGGGATGGCAGCCTGCTCCAGTGGGCCTGAGGAAAGTTTAATCCCCTCCTTCTCTCTGCAGAGCAAACGCGCTCGAGGAGCAGCTGAAGGAGCAGGAGCTGAGGGCTGACCAGACCCTGCTGGAGGAGATCAAGAAGCAGAGGGAGCTGCTCAGCAAAATGGAGAGGGAGAAGAGCATTGAGATCGAGAACCTGCAGGCCAGGTGGGGCTGGAGGGGGCAAGAGCCACCCCAGAATCTGTGCACAGGCAGCCCTGGGGACACAGAGGGAGGGAGGCAGGGAGATTCATTGGTTCAAGGTGTGACTAAAGTCACCACAAACCCTGAGTTTTGGCTATTTCCACCTTTGGCCCACAGCCCTAATCTTAGATTCTTTATTTGAGCTGCTCTGATGCGTTTTAAGTTTAGCTCCCATCCTTAATCCATGTGCCTGCCCTGCAGTGTGGGGATGAAGAGGGGATTTATTAATGCTTCTTCCCATAAGTGTTCTGGAGTACTTTCAATGCCCAGATGTTTTCCACCTTGATGGAAACAGGCAAATACCTGGGAAAGAAGAATCCTGCAGAGAGGCACCTCAGCCAGGGTGCTTCATGCTGCCTGTTGGATTCCAAAGGAAGAAGGGGATGAGAGAGATGTCAGTTGTTTGACAGGGTTTTTCCAGCTTTCCCAGAATGTTTTGCTGTTGTTCATCCCTGGCAGTCCATGAAAAATGAAGACAGTGGGATTTTACCTGGGAATGCAAAGCCAAAGCCCTCTCTGACCCCCTGTTCTGTTGTGTCTGCTGCTGAGGCTTGTCCAGGGACTGAAAAAACCCTTGGAACAAGGAATGGCACTGGACCTGATGGATGTCAGCATTGTGTGGATGCCCCTCTCTTTCCCTTGGCAGCAGAAGTATCTCAGGGTTTGCCTTGAACAGATGAATCCCTGCTGGCTTCCCGTTGGTTTAATATTCCTGGGGATGTTTTCTCCCCCACGTGGGATGCTGGGATGAGTCTCACACCCATTCTCTTTGCAGGCTGCAGCAGCTGGATGATGAGAACAGTGAGCTGAGGTCCTGTGTCCCCTGTCTGAGAGCCAACATTGAGAGGCTTGAGGAGGTGAGGCCAGGGGCTGCCTGGTTTTGGGATGAAATTCTGGCTTTGGGATGAATTTCCATGAACACGAGATCCATTTAATGTAACAAACCAGTTGCTTCCAGTTTCCAGTCGCTGCAGGCCCCACTTTGGACAGCACTGTCCCACCAAGTTATCCTTGCAGTTTCCCACTGTTGAGCCTGGAAGCTGGGAATAACCCCCTGGTAAATCTCTCCGTGGCAGTGGCTGCTCGGGAGGGGACTCGTGCCCTCTTGTGGAAGCTTGTCCCCATCCCTGTGGCCAGTGCAGGGGAGGAGGAGGAGCAGGGATGCTCCATCTCCATGTCCTGGGCTTTGTGAGTTGAGTTTTCAAAGATCCATTGCCCCTCCCAGCCCCTGTCACTGTCACCCTGCTCGGGATCCAAGGCCATGCAGGGCTGGGGGCTTCCTGAGGCTCCTTGGGATGGGCAAGAGCCTCATCCTTAGGGATAGTGTGAGTTACAGGTGGGACACCTGGAACAGGGGCTGCATTTTGTCTCTGCCAAGCTTGGGGCAGAATTAAGGCTAAAACTGAACTTAAATCAAACCTCCTCACCCAGCTGAAGGGCCTTTATCCATGTTTAATCCCAAGGGAGAGCACTGATGTGCTCTTCATCTGCCAGGACCTTGTGAGCACAGCTGAGGCTGGGGGCAGGAACACCCAGTGGCCCTGAGGATAAATTCCCTGCCGTGGTGTGTTCCAGCCATGGGAAGTTGATCTATGCAGAGATGTACTCATCCCCACAGTGAATGGGATGAAGGAGGAACAAGAGGTGCAGGAGAAGCCTGGCTGATGAGCTGCTGTCCTGTCCAGTGCCCAAAAATCAGGATTTTGTTGTCAGCGTTGCCTTTCCTGCTGGTGTGGTGCCTTTGGCACTGCTCCATGGAGCAGGACACCCCCGAGCCAGCATCTGGAGCTCCCCTCTGGAGCTGCTTCTCAGCCCTGTGTGCCACAGGCCATCCATCACCAGCATTGGAGGGGCTCTTGTGGCACTTGTGGGGTTCTGAAAAAACCTTTCCCATGGGACAGGGAGCTGTGAGCTTGGAGAGGGGATGAGCTGGTCACAGGCAGAAGGTGCTGCTCTAGGGGCTGTTGGCATCTTCCCCTGCATCCCAAACACTCAGCCAAGGCTTTGGGGAGGAGAAGGGAACAGAGCTGGGCTGTGTGTTTTCCATCCCAGCTTGAACTGGTCTATTCCTTCTTGGATCACCCCTCAATTAAAACCTTTCATATCTGAAACCAAGAGGGAGGTAAAGATCCCAGAACCAGGACTTTCTGAAATCCAGACATAAGGAGCCTTATGATTTTATGTCTGTCCTTGGCCTGGAGCCCCCATGCTGGCCCCAGTCCCTCCCAGCCCATCCCACACCAGCACTGTGCTCCCCAGCAAACGGCACAAGCGTGGATATTCCTGTGGATTTGCTCTGGAGCCATCCCTTGCTGTCTTGCTCAGTGCTGCCAAAGCCCCAGGCCCTGGTGCCCTGAGCAGAAGGGATCCCAGCAGGCAGAGCAGGAGAGGAGCACTCCCTGCAGAGCCAGCACCGAGCCAGGCCAGGCCTCTCACGGGGCTCTTCGTGTCCTTGCAGGAGAAGCAGAAGCTGCTGGATGAGATCGAGGACCTCACTGTGCAGCTCACAGAGGAGCAGGAGAAAAAGAGGAAGATGGGGGACAAGCTGAGTCAGGAGAGGCACCAGTTCCAGAAGGAGAAGGAGTCGACGCAGGAGGTGAGTGGAGTCTGGGCCTGCCACAGCCCTGTCCCCAAAATGTGGGAACCTGGCCTTGGCAGCCTCTCCAGGAATTCCTGGAGCAGTGGGTGCTGCCTGGGCAGAGGAAGGGGGCTCAGCAGCTGAGCTGCAGCACCTCAGTCACCTCTGCTGCTCTGAAATTCATCCAGCACTGTCCCTGCCAGGGGGCTGTGCCACCCCGGCCCCTTCCCTTGCTGCCTGGAAGGAGCAGAGGCACGTGGAGCCAGCAGGCAGGAGCAGAGAGGGCTGAGAGCTGCTTGGGAGCAGGATCACACCCTCCCAGTCCTCCATCACCTGTGCCTGGGCATTCCAGCTGAAGGCCCAGGCAGGGCTGGCTGTGGTGGCAGGAAAGGAGCTTTGGGCCCAAAGTGGCATTAATGTCACTGTGGTGTCACTGAGGGCTCTGGGGTGAGGAGGGGGCCCAACCCTGCAGCAGGAGGGAGCTGGCTGGGGAGGGACCCATATTGCTGGGAGGTCTGTGCTGCTGCAGACCCAAACTCAGCATCTTTGGCTCTCCAGCAAGGTCCTTCCAGGGCTGTTCTCATGTATTTTAGTCAGGTTTTTTTCCTAAAAATAAAGACAAAGAACAGTGCTGTAACACAGTGACCATTTACACTTCCCCTGCAAGAACAAACGGTGACTGACCTCAGAGGAATCCCCTCACCTGGGATGGGGTGCCCTGCTGTGGATTTAATCCATCTGCATCTGAAAGAAAGTTAGGAGAAAAACGTTAAAGTGCTGCAGGATATCTTAACAGCCCCACGTTTCTTGTATCAGTCTGGGAATACCATCTAGAGTCCAACTACACCCTACATTACAAATTTCAAGTCCCTTTCTCCTGCTTGCTGGAGGTGTGAGGCAGGAAGAGGAGACCAAGTGCCCCCCAGGAAGGAATTCAATCATGGAATGGTTTGGGTTGGGAGGCCCCTCAAAGCCCATCCAATCCCACCCCCTGCCACGGGCAGGGACACCTCCCACTGTCCCAGATTAACTCCAGGGCCTGTCCAGCCTGGCCTTGGACACTTCCAGGGATGGGGCAGCCACAGCTGCTCTGGCCAACAATCCATGGAGCTGCTCCCACAGCAGCCACAGCCAGAGGGTGCTGCTGGATGCCCAGGGCCTGTGGCACTCAGCTGTGCCCTGGCCTTGCCCTGCAGCTCATCGAGGACCTCAGGAAGCAGCTGGAGCACCTGCAGCTGTTCAAGCTGGAGGCCGAGCAGCGCAGGGGCCGCAGCAGCAGCATGGGGCTGCAGGAGTACAACAGCAGGACACGGGAGACTGAGCTGGAGCAGGAGATCAAGCAGCTCAAGCAGGTAAGGAGGGCTGGGCTGGCAGGGAAATGGTTCCCTGACACCAAGGGAGGACCAGCAGGGTCCAGGGGCTCTCTCCCAAGGGATGGAGTGGATCCAGGAGCCCAGTGCTGTCTTGCTCTCCTGTCCTTGGAGGGGGAGGTTGTCTCAGGAACAGCAGGAGCCCTTCTCTCTGTGGTGTCCCCTGGATCTTCCCAGTGTATCTCATGCTTCCAGAGTTTCTCCAGGCTCTGCTGAGATGGAGTCAGCAGCCCATGTGCTGTTCCCAGCACTGTGTGAGCTGTGTTAGGATGAAAGCCCCTATCTGCCTTTGCCAGGCTGGATCAGCCCTGAGCACCAGGTGCTCCAGCAGCGTGTGGTTTGTGTGTGTGAACAGGATAACAGGAACCTGAAGGAGCAGAACGATGAACTGAACGGGCAGATCATCAACCTGAGCATCCAGGGAGCCAAGAACCTGTTCTCAGCCTCCTTCTCTGAGTCCCTGGCAGCAGAGATCAGCTCTGTCTCCAGAGATGAGGTATGTGCCACGAGGAGCTGCTGCTTCAGAGTGCACCTTCCTGTGTGCCTCCACCTGGCATGGCCTGGGAGGAGTTGTGTGCCTTGTCTGGTCCAGCCCATGCCCAGAATTCTCCTGGAAGCTGGCAAGAGCAAAGAAATCCCCACCCAATTATCTGCAGAGCTCTCAGGACTTACCCTGCCTCCCAGCCCTCCCTCCTGGGAACAGGGAAGCTGCTCCCTGCCCGTTTGCTGATTCTGGCAGCTCTGCTTTGCCTGCCCTGGGACAGCCTTCCCCTTCCAGGGGGAAGCAGCCACCATGGGCTGTGTCCATCTGTCTGGAGCCGTCTTTAAACCCCTGGGAGCCAGGACATTCCCCCTGGAGATCCCAGCTCCTCCAGCACAGGTGACTGAGCCTGCACAAGCACTGGAATTAAATGGTTAACACCTCAGGAGGTGGGGGAACACCCCTGGATATTTTGGGGATCCAATGGAGATGTGATGCTCCCTGCTCTCCCCAGGGCCCCATCGGGCTGAGAGGCTTGAGGAAGGGCAGGAGTGGGCAGAACCAGTTTTCCCTGGCCACTTAAACAGGGTCAGGAATATCCCAGTGCAGAAGAACCAGGAAGGCACCCATGGATACACAGAGCCACGGGAAGCCCTGGGCAGTGTCAGGCAGTGACCTCTCCCTCCCTCCCTCTGCTCCCTGTGCTGCAGCTCATGGAAGCAATCCAGAAGCAAGAGGAGATCAACTTCCGCCTGCAGGATTACATCGACAGGATCATCGTGGCCATCATGGAGACCAACCCCTCCATCCTGGAGGTCAAGTAATGGCAGCGCTCGTCAGGTGGATTTGGTGCTCTGAGAGGATGAGGAGGGACTCCAAACGTCTTTGCACTTGATGAAGGCACAAGGAAGCCTCAGGTCGGGGGGTGACTGAGCCACGGACCAGGGAAAAGGAAAACCAGCAGCCAGGCTTTGTTGTCTGACTCCATTATCCGAAGCCCTTCTGGCTGTGGAGGGGTGAAAGGGAACCTGGAGAAGGAGCTCAGGAAAGGGACACTGCAGGAAGTGCCTGTGGCGCTGGGGACTGTCCCGACAGGCACCGGCCCCTCCGAGGGACGCTCTGAACCGCGGCAGATCGGGATGGAGGTGGAAGCGACAGCGCTGACTTTCCCCTGCTGCCCTGCCCTGCCCAGCCCGAGCATCTGCTGTGCCAAAGTGTCCCTGACACACTCACGGGGCAGAGCTGGGAACAAGGGAAGCGCCTCCCAGACTCGCACAGGGTTGGGGTTTGGTTTTGTTTTGGGGTTTGGTTTTTTGGTTTTTTTTTAATTAACTTAATGCAAATGTCCTCATCCGGCTGGCTCAGCCCATCCTTGCCCCGTGCTCCTGCTGGGGGTTTGGGCATGCACAGCCCTCAGTGGCTGCAGGGGCAGCCCGGGCTGCTGGGGACAGGGCGGGAGCGCTCTTGGTCACCTGCCTCCTTATTTATTTTTGCTGTCTGTGGCTCAGTACTGTCGGCACGTCTCGGCATCGCGGCTCCGCTCCCTCCTGTTCCCTCCCCTCCTCCTGCCGGGCTCTGCTGCCGAGGTGGCTCCGGGGGAGCCGTCCCTCGTCCCCAGCTGGGGACAGACGCGGGCTCTGGGGGCACCGGGGGCCGCTCCGTGGGACACGCAGCGCTTTGGGAGCTGCAGCGGAGAGGCCCGAGCTCGCCAAGTCCCTGTGCCGTTCCCAGCCGGAGCTGGGCTCTGCTGGTGATAGCTGCAGTCCTGGAGGGAGAGCCTGCTCCGGCTGCCCTTCCCCTCCGTTCCCCGGGCTGGGGCAGGGGCCGGAGGGGCCGAGCGCTCGTTCAGCATCCCTGGAATCTCTGTGCCGGTGGGGAGAGGAGCCGGAGAACACCGCGGCAGCTCCCGGGAAACAAAAGCCATGTTTACATGAGACAGCTCTGGGCTTGCTGGCACAGCGTGACCCCGGGAGTGGCCGCTCTCCCTCCCTGCTCCTGCGGGCTCCCGGGAGGAGACAGCCAGCGGAATCCCGGGGATCGGCTCCAGCCAGCGGTCCCTCTTCCTGCTTGTCAGGGTTTGGCAATGCCAGAACGGCCTGGAAGCAGAAGCCACCGCAATCCCGGCGGGTGCCTGCTCCTCCCCCCCAAGCCCCTTGAGGCCCTCGGGG
>VYXF01002091.1:212705-245700 GCA_013397295.1 Polioptila caerulea | reverse complement strand
CTAAAATAACAGAATTTACAACTTCAGTCTCTCAACCCAGAGTTTGGTTGCTGAATTTGGGTTTTGGTACAGAGCTAGAGGAGGCAAATGCCTCCAGGGGATGTGGCCCTGCACAGGGGTCCCTCAGGGAGGAGAGTGGTGATAGATTGCCAGTGAGAAGCAGAAAATGGCTTTGTCTCAGGTGTGGGGAGGTCAGCCCTGGAAGCAGCTCAGATCACTCCTCACCCCCACCTGCCAGCACTCATCTGCTCCACAGTGCCCTTCCCTTCCTTGCCAGTCTGGGCATCTCCCACTGGGATTCTTTTGCCCTTAAAGCATTCACAGCCTTTTTCAGTGCCTCTTACCCATTCTTGGATTTTGTCTTTTCTTTTTCATTTCTTCAGCTATTGCAGGGGCTAAGTTTTGGAAACACTGATGATGATTCCAGATTGGGTTAGTTCCCATTCCTAGTATGAAAAACATTTCTTGCATTCATTCCCTCCTCTCTTTTCAAGTGCCCTTTATCTGACTGCTCCAGGAAAAGCAGAATTAGCCACTGCTTTGTTTTCTCTCCTTATAGCCCCAGCTGCACTCACTACCATTCCTGGCTTGCAAGAGAAAAAACCAATTTGCATGTACTTCTTCCTTTAGACGCCAGATGCCACATTCCCGGATGATCTGTGAATGCCCACACCTCTTTTTAACATCCAAAATTTCAGGGACAGAGGCACCACACATCCCAAAGGCAAACCTCTCCCTGGCACACGGACACACCGGCGCCCTCCTGAGAGCCCTCCTGACTCCATGGGCTCCAAAAGGCTCCTTGGCGAGCGGCAGGAGTGATGTCAGTGCTCAGATGTGAGTGCCAAACACGGGCTGGAGCTGGAGCAAAGCTTGGCAGCGTGTCTGCAGCAGGGGCACAGCTGGTTAAAGGGGTTTTGATCATTTCCCAGCTAAACCCTGTCACCCTGTGCCTCAGCACCTCTTCACAGAGATAGAAACCAACTGCAGGGCTCAAAGGATAATGCACAGCTTCACTGCTGCCCTGATGGAAGGGTGATGGCCCTGACAGCTCGTTCCCCTCACTGACCCATCTCTGAGCACAGACCAACTGCAGCTCCATCAGGAGCACAAAATCAGCTGTTATTATGGTACAATCAGCTGAAACCTCCCCAGATTGTGCTGTTATGTAAAATTACACAGCTGCTACCCTCTCTCCATAACATCCCAGCCTTTCTTCTCTTCAAATTGGGGGAAGCCAGGTGGGTGGTATCAGCAGCCAGTTCAGGGAAACAGAGAGCCTTGGGAGGAGTAAAAATCAGAGCCCAAACCGCTGTTCCTTGGGTTTTGTTTTGGGTAATGTAGCAGGATGTGGTCCCAGAGCAGTTCTTCCCAGCTGAGAGCAGAAGCTGGGGACAGGTGCCAGAAACCACCCCCCACACTCCCTCTGTGGCACCAGGCAGTCCCATAGCTCACACCAGGCAGCTCCATCCCAAAGTGACTGGGCTGCCCTGGAGCTGCTGCTCCAGCACCGTGCAGGTGGCAGCAGCTTGGTCTTGAGGGACTCCATGCGACACTTGGGTCTGAAAGAAATCTGGGAACAAAAGAAGCTGAATGTGGGTCCAGGAAGAATGTGTGTCCTGTTTGTTTGAGCTGGTCCTCAAGATAAAGAGATATTAGAAAAACCACAAAATCCTTTGGAAGTATCCTTTTTCCTTTTCAGTCTCAGGCTTCTGGTCTCAGTGTGTCCCCTGCTGTAGAGGTCTGATGCTGGCACCAGAATACAGGGCTGTGGCACTACTCCCTGCCCTGGAGCAGCCCCCTGCATGGGGGCACTGCACTTTTTTCAGAGTACCACCAGTAATTTGAAGAGGTGACTTGGCAAAGGTGTGGGGGATTACAGGGGGTGTTTATAAAAATTACTGTGTGGAAGTATTTTCGAGACAGAAGAGCGAACAGCCAGGTCAAATCCTGCTCTCTGTCCCACACCTGCCCAGGGCAGAAGGGGAGCTCGGGACACAACAGCCTGAACTCCCCACTCACCACCTGGACATCTGGGAGCCGTGGCCACCAGGACACTTCCAAGGAATGGGGTGCACTGAGCAGCTCAGCCTGAGCACATGGCCAGCAGCTGTCCTGCCCCCAGCATCGACCCTGCACTGCTGTGCCGACCCTCAGGTCAGTGACGGCACCAGGCACCTCTGCAGTCCCAACACCGTCACCCCATCAGTGTCAAACTCTTCTCCAGTAAATCACTTTCTCCTTTAAAGACTTTCCTGAAACTTCATTAAAACTCCAAGTTACTGGTATTTTAAAGTTCTTGTCCATACTGTAAATTGCCAGTGATCAGCAGAGTAGAAATTGTTTGGTCTTGTTTTCTCCCCAGCACACAACATTCCACATTCCAGGAACACAAACACATTCCAGAAGAGTTACTTGGCAGTGAAAGTGTAATGAGACAGACTTTGTTCTTCTTCATTTCTCTGCAACATGAGCGACAAGAGTGATTGGGGGGGAAAAAAAAGAAAGTCAACCTCACCCAGCTAAAATAAGCAAGAGACAAGAACATCTTCATGTGTTCCCTGTTTAGCAGAAGGAACACAGCTCAGCCAGACCCATTGGCAAGTGCTGAACCATTCACTGTCCTGGAAGTAACAATAAAGGAAAAAAAATGTTCTGAAGGACAGACAAGGCCATTCCAAAGGACTGAATCACTGAGAATGGGAGCTCCTTGGTTCGGGAAAGTACGTGCCAGGGAAAGAAAAAAGTGCCGGAGTCAAACTACCCTAAAGGCTTTGCTTGATGAAGCAGCCTGACGAGATCTCACCTGATTCCAGGACACATTTTCTAAGGTAATGTCATTCATTTCTTTAATAGTGGTGAATCTCAAGGAGGAACAATGCCACCAGGGCTGCTGTCCTCATCATAACTATTTTCCTTCAAAGACTACCATTGTATCTGGGCTCTCAGCTTGGAAGAAATGCCGGAAATGAGGTAACTGAAAAAGAAAAAAAAAAAAAGGTTTGAGACTATATTGAGACTCTTTTCTAACAGCCAGAATTTGAAAAGGAATACAAAAGTCGATACAAATTCCTACATTTTTTTATTTTCTGCTGCTGTTTACTTAAATTAAGGACCTCCTCCTTAGGCTGGACAGACTCGGGCATTAATCAAACCAGGCAGCTTCTCTGAAGGCTCACATCTCCTCTGGTCATCAGTAGATCATGGCTGCAATTGCATCTGTCCTGAAGCCAGTTGTGGGGGAAGAGGGGGAAGATGCAATTTGGAAGCCAAATACTGTGATTGAGAAATGTTTCTCTCCAATCACTTCTTGGTGATTTGGTTTGGGTGATTACACATCACTCTGGAATGGGTACATTTGTAACAAGGGAGAAATACAGGAGAAAAAAAAAAGAAACAAAGGAGAAAATAACCCTGACATCCCAGCAGCTCCAAAGGTGCTAACTGAGGATTGACCCAAAACAGAGAGAGGCACCTAATTTTATACAAGCAGCTTAGAAGTTTACACAGCTATTCGTGTATTTAGCTCTAATCCTGACCCCTTTGAAATGAATGGAATTCTTATTGTTTGTGTTTTCCTAAAATTTCCCAGAACTTAGCTCCATGAAAGATCAAAACTAAAAATCTGTTTGGGAACAGGCTGTCTCCTTTTAGCGCCTCTAACACCAGCCAAAAAGGTTTTATGCTCCTGTGTACCTGATTTGCACATGAATCTCACCTCCAGAAGGTATTATGAAATTTTAATTAGAGTCCATCTGAAGCAAAGTGGCCCTGGAATACATCCAAACTTCTCCCATGCTGAGCAAAGGATTTTGTGCCTGGCAGCATTACAAACCTCTTCTGCTGCCAACTTAACAGGATAATACTCAAAAACGTTGAGAGCCCTGAATGGAAGTGGCTATTAGCTACGAAGGTTCAATTATCAACAACAGCACCTGAATTGCTGAACCTCAGACCCAGCACAGCGTGTCTCCAGAGCCAAATATTGTCTCTTTCTGAATCACTGGAACATTTGCATGAGTCAACCTGAAGCAAAACAATCAGCTCTGCGCACAAAGGATGCCTTTCTGTCCCCTGATCCATAGTGCTGCTTTGACCCATGCTGGGCAGGGACTTCTGGAGCCAGTGCTGAGCAGCTGGAGCTGCTGGAGGGGGAAGAAGTTGTAAGTATTATAAGCAGCCAGCCAGATTTGCAAGAACACTGAAAACATCCCCATGTGTGCGAAACAAAAATCAAATAAACTACTTCTACATAAGCATTTGGTTTAGGATTTTTTGTTTGTTGTAGTGTCATTTTGCCACAGAAAAGAAGGCCAAGTAAAGGCAAAACCAGCCCTGAATCCCTGGCCACCACCTTGCTCCATGTGTTACTATTCATCTTGGACAATACGACTTCTTTCCTGTTTTTTGTGCAGCCAAATTCCCAGAGCTTACACACAGCACATGGAAGGTGTGCTAATGCCTGTGCAAAATGCTCTGACAGCAATGAAAACATCTCAGGCGCTGGTGAGGGGCTCAGCACAAACACAGATGTTTTGAGAGTGCATTGGCAAGGGCTGGGGGTGGCGACCCAGGCCTAAAACCCACAGCTCTGGGCTGGGGCAACCAGCCTCAAACTCCAGAAAAACAGAGGAGGGTGATGCTGCCAGGGCAGCAGCCACACACACCAACTGCAATGCACATTTCTGACCGAAGCTCCTTCAGGACCATCCTTCCCCACAAAGCCCTGCAGCCTTTCCCTCAGTCAATTCTCACATTCCCTCTCTGTGCTGAGCTCCAGACTCGGCTGATCACGTTTGCCACAGCCAATATCACTGTGCCACACACCCAGGAGCCAGCCAGGGGCTCACTCAGCAGGAGCAGAACAAATGACTTCTGTCTTCACAGAGGTTTGGTATCGAAATATCAAATGGAACAGGTAGACAACCTGCTGAAAAGATTCTTTTTTATCACACAAAACAAACCAGAAGCTCAGAGAAGCCCAGCTGAGCTTTGTCACGTGTGGGATTGTGCCCTGCAGTTAGGAATTTGTTGTGCTAGGTATGAATCCAGTAAATTTTTGTTGCCCTTCCAGTCCACACTGTGACATTTATTTGCCTTGAGACAATATATCCAGGGATTCACTGACTCTCCTCCATTTGGTTTAGTAATTTATGCATCTTTAGCCTACAGAAAGCTGGATCATGACTGTCAGCTGGCAGGCCAGGGACAGACCCAGAAAGGTGCAGGACATGTTCAGAACGTGCTTTTATGACTTAGTGCCCTGTTCCATCAAAATCATCCTCTGCTCTCCGATTCCAGACTCTTGGTTACAGGACGTACCTGCACAGGTCCAGGTACAAACAGCACAAGATCCAGATGTGGCATTGCCATGGCAACACACTTGTAAAACATATTTGCTGTTTTTCTGAGAGTCACCATTTAGAGAGAAGCAGCAGTGAAGCTGGATGTTGCAGATGACTCCAAGAAGTGTGGAGAGCAGCACCAGGAGACCCTGGTGGGTTGGCAGGGATGGAACCCATAGAGCAGCCACCACCATGAAGCACCACTGAGGCAGTGAGGTTACAGAAGGACAGATAAATAAAGCAGCACAAAGCAGCCTAAGGAAAAGGATTCACAGGAAAGCCCTAACAGAGGGTGACTGTGCAGCTAAAGAGCTGTCAGAGGTCACAGATCAAGTGCAGGAGCCATGTGGCTCAGGACACAAAAATTTCAAAAATTTGATGATATTGATTGAATATGGGCAAAGTCTGAGGAGGTGTTTGTGTTGATTGGGCAATATTTGGGCAAACTGGAATTAGAAGAATTTTAAATCTTGGTTCCATTTCACTTGACTTTTCAAAATCCTCCAAATTAGAATCTAATTTTTGTTTCAGCAATACTGATAACCCCCTGGGTAAGAATGAAATTACAGTCTGAAACATGGTGTGAAATACCAATATTATCTATCGCTATTTAAATTCTTAGAAAATTAAGGAACAGCAGCAATTTATTCCCAAAGCCTTGTAAAACTTTTTCAGTTGCCAGCTGCTTCCTTACACTTCCTGAGGTCACAGAATGTAGGCATCAACCATTATGCTCAGTGATGTCCCTGGGCATTTCCAGCACTGTGTTACTGGGGCTCAGTTCGATGATTCCAGACCCTTCCCCACAGCCCCTCCACTTGGGACCAGTCTTCAGGGCTCAACATGACTGAAGATGATGACTTACCCTGACAGGGATTTATCTGACTCTCAAAGCATTAAAAGCTGTGGCCTAGTCCCCCATCCTGTATCACTGCAGACAGTAATTTGATGCTCTTCTGGATGATCAGCCTTTTGGGAATTTGCTGGCCAATGAAACGCTGCTATCACTTTTATCAAATCTTTGTAGAGCATCACCCATTGGAAATCACATAACTCAGCCACAGCATCAGCAATTGATTTCCCAGAAGGGTCCTCATAAAGCAATTGTGAAACCTGGTATTTTTACACCTAAAATTTGCAGTTCTGCCGTAAGTCTGTGTGTTCCACTCACTGAGGATCAGAACAGGACCCATGAGGATCCATTTCCAAGTTGTGCACCTGGAATATTAACAAAGACACAAAAGTCATGACAACACCCAGGGGTGGTTCCTCACCCACTGGGTTTCTCAGACTGGCAATTGGCAACACCAAGGGATCCTGGCCAGTTCTTCCAGGATAACTCAGGGAACAAGCCCAAGCTAAAATCTCTATATTTAAAGATATAGATTATTATCTATTATAGAGGCTGTGGAGGGCAAACCATGAGCCACAGTCCATTCTGACACAAGACTTGCAGCCAGACCTTCAGAGGGAGCAAGGACGGGCAGGGAGATGGAGGGAGGAGCCCACAGGGAAAGGGCAGCTCAGACTTGGGCAGCAGCTTCACTGAAGGACAATCTTTGGCCCTTCCCAGGCAGCTGCCTTGGAGATGTGCCAATGACTGGAGAAAGGGACAAACTCAAACTTCAATTACTGCAGGCTCTAGTCCCAGCCTAAAAGGGTGATACATTCTTCTTTAATAGGTTCGGTCACACCTTGTGAAAATCGAATTATTCATTCTGGTCACATCAAAACAGCATTGTGAACTGAAAGGATAATTTCCATTTTCTATTGTGAAGACTTTTCAAAAGAAAGGGGGTAGTTTTGACATAAATCTCCCTCAGATATTCGGAAAGTAGAGCTGGAATGCCTGTCTCAGCTTTATTGAAGCAAAATCTTTCAGTCAGGAAATGTGCATTGACTTTTTTTGTCACATGAGATTACAACTTAAAGGCATGACACGTCTTCAGCAGTGGGAAATGCTTTCAAATGCTCAGCTTTGCACAGAGCTACGGGTTTAAGGCCATGGCCAGAGCTTGGTGTGGGACAGGAGCCAGCCACAACCTGTACAACCTGTGAGCCCCCTCCCTTGTGGTTGCACAGCCCCTGGAATAAGGTATTGTACCCTGGGCTGGTGCAAAAACGTGCATGTCTCCATGAACATCTGTACACAGGTTTATAGCAGCACAGTCTCAAACATCCTGCCATCGAGCAGATAAATCAAACAGCAGCTCTTCCCAAGAAATATTATTTCTTCTGCATTGAGAAAATGAAGCAAAAGGAAGTTTTCTGGGGTGCCATGCCAGCTGTAACCCACTGAGTTGCATACTCACAGAGTATTGATGAAAGGAGGCTGAAGATTGTTTCAGCTCAATGCAGCACTGACAAGCTCTTCTGGCCCTGCTGGAGCCCTGCAGTGCTCACCAGCCGCCCCCTCACACCCATGCTGCTCTCACTCCTTGGGTTTTTTTAATGTTTAATAAACTGAGAGTCTGCAAATTGGACCAGTCACAATCCTCATGCTCAGCCTTGTACAAAAGGCTCAGTTTTGATAAGCCCATCCAAATCTGGCTGTGCACCCCTCGCCCCACTGGATCCAAAGCACGACGATTGGGAAGTTTTCAAAGGACTGGGAGGAAACAACAAACCTGGAGGGACTGACACTACAAAAGCACCCATACCAGCAGCCTCTCCCACATGTTTTGCTTAAGATCTTCCTGCATTTGGCAGTGACATGGGGAATAGAACCATCTCACTGCTGACCCCTCACACAGCCCCTGCTGTCCCAGCACAGCCTCCAGCAGCAGGAGCCCATGGGCAGGCAGGGACACACTGTGCTCACTACCATCCTCAGCTTGGCTTCTCACAAAGCAGGTCAGCCTGATCCAAAGAAGATGGCTGCTCTTCACTTGCCTCTAAAAAGGAAAGCTTTCCTTGGAAGAAAAAAACCCTAAATGAAAAATAAGGATCCAGTAGGAAGGTCCTACAGGCAGGATTTTGTCAGCTCCTTGGAGTGACAGACTGCAAAGCTTTCCATATCGACATACAAAGACACAATTTCTTTGTTATGCTTGATGACACTTGAGTATTTCTCTCTCCTGTGCCTACCAGACATGCACAGCATGCATTGAACTCTCTCTTATGCAGCAAGTTCTTTGCCCACATCTTCTCCCAACAGCCTGAACTCCTTTACTGTTTCCTTGTGTCTCTTCAGGGATAGGTGACTGTTTCATCTCATCCATCCTTCCCACAGTTGAAGAATGCAGAATGAAACCTGTCTCTCAAGAACACCGAAGGACATTAGGTTTATAAAGCACCTGGTGAGCCACAGATTTGTTTTCCTCAAAATAAGAGCAAATTAAAAACCAAATTGATTTCCAAGATGGGCTGTCTTTGATTTTTAACACCATAAATGCTAATTTCAGCAAGAGCTGTTTGATCAATCACATGCCCAGTCCTGCTCTTCTCACATCCCAGAACAGTTCGTGACTGAATTCATTGATTGTTTCCAAGACAAGCACTGCAGCAGGTTGTGTATGCACATTGCCTTATTTGTACATCCCAAACCCCAGACTCCATATATGAATAAGCCAGATGTGGCTTTCTCTTCTGCTCAGATCCATCCTCTCCTTTTACCTTGCAGATCCCTTTGTTTTGGCAGCTGTTGTGCCCAAACTCCTCTCCCCAAGCACATCACTCCAGACTTGCCATCACTCCTATCATCTTCTATGCCAACAAAATTGCAAACAGGCTGCATGGCCAGTCTGGATCACCAAGCAATTTAGTTCAGAATTAGAGGCTGCACGACTCTAATTCTCAACTAAAGAAGAGAGAGCCCAGAAAACCATTTCACTGACAATTACCAGCATCAGTTGTTTTATGGAGTGCCACAGGTTAATTCCACGTTAACTTTTGTGTTTCGAGAAAAAAGCACAAAGACAGCACGTTATATTTCCATGTGCTCAGCCAAAAGGCCTTTGACTCACACATCTTCCATGAGCAGTTGGAGTGGGAGTCAGCAGGAGGATGAGCCACACGGCCACGGCTGAGGGCAAGGCTGCCTGCCCATCCCTGAGCAGGGAGACAGCACAGGGACCCCACCCCAGCCCCGCTGCAATGTAACAGGTAACTCTGCTTTGCAGTCATCTGAGATAGCCTGGAAGGCTTCAAAGAGGTGGGTGAGCATCTGGGTCAACTTTTGAAAATGTCATTGCAGCTAATGGGGGTCTAGGAAGGACGATGCTAAAACTGCAGACAGAAAGCACTACCCAAAGTGATTACAACAGGCAGTACTGCTTCTTACATTTTTCCCATTTATTCCATGGCAGTAAACCTGTTTTGAACTTGTAATGGCAGTGTGGGTTAAAGTGGAGTGGGTTTATGGTGATTTATTGGACTAGCTCAGTTGGTTAGAGCATGGTGCTAATAATGCCAGGGTTGAGGGTTCAATCCCTGTATGGGCCATGCACCTAAGAACCAGGCTCTGTGATCCTGGTAGGTCCCTTCCAACTCAGAATATTCTGTGATCCCTCCTCCTCCTCACATGCACNTATGGTGATTTATTGGACTAGCTCAGTTGGTTAGAGCATGGTGCTAATAATGCCAGGGTTGAGGGTTCAATCCCTGTATGGGCCATGCACCTAAGAACCAGGCTCTGTGATCCTGGTAGGTCCCTTCCAACTCAGAATATTCTGTGATCCCTCCTCCTCCTCACATGCACACTGGCTGGGAGAGCTCCTTCCCACTCAGAAGCAGTTGTGAACTTACTGATAAACTGTGCTTTGTCACTTTGCTGCAACAGAAGGTTCTTAAAAAATGGTCTGTTCCTGTTTTGTCCAAAGCTTTCCGTTGAGTTTTCTCAGTTTGAGGAGGAATTGGTGCTCACAGGAGAGAGCCCTCACACCACAGGTTACTCCAGAGCCTGCACCTGGTGTTCCTCACAAACCCTGCTGGAGAGATCTCTGCCACTGATGCTCCACTTGGCCCAAAAAACACAACATTGGAGAATTCTGGCAGCCTGCTGTTTGTGGAATGCATGAAATTCAGCTCCTAGCCCTCTGCTGCCCTGCTTGGGGCCAGCACCCAAAGCCCAGTCTGGGACCAGACTGCAGAGCTGCAGGAAGGGCAATGTCCCTGTTCTGCTGCCCTGAAGCAAGGGAATACATTTAAACTCACTCCTTTGTCTCAGTGCAGGCCCAAAACAATTTTGTTCTACTTTTTAACAAGCCAAGGGCAGAAAGTAAAATAAAGATTTCTTTCTTCACTCTTATTTCTCATGCCATAGCTTCTAAAATTCCCTGCAACTGACGGGTTTGGAAGCCTCTGGTTTGCATTAGCAACTGAACCAGGCTTGAATCTGAGCAAAGATCATCCATATTCAGAGTATTCAACAGCCTTCCAGCCCCTCACCAGGCTTAATGAAGTATAATGAAAGAAAAATAATGAGCTTTGTCCTCACTGCCAAAGGAAAAGGCAGCTGGAAATATGCAGGGGCTTGATATGAATTGAACATGATTAAGTATGTGATAACCACAGTTCTTAAGAAAATGGTGCCGTTATACCTAAGGAGCCCGCAGCAGTCCCTCGTAATTAGAGCCACTTAGCTGCTTTAATTGCCTCTGAAAGCCACCCAGAACAGATTGTTTTTATGCTCCTTCCATTTTAAAACCAGGCACAGAAATATGGAAGCACTAACCCGCACCCATGTGGGCAATGGGGATTCAGGCATTTCACAGGGAAGGGCTCCTGACCCACAGGGCGATGGGACTGCAGGATGTGTGGGCACACACAGGGTGATGCTGGTGAGATGTGTGGGCACAGCTGATGCTGCAAGCTGGCTACCACAGCCCACAAGTGAGCTACAGAACTCTGGTCCCACCACCCACTCCCAGTTTGGCCCCCAGCAGAGAGCACAAGGATGTGTCACAGCAAGGCTGACAGCGAGGCACAGCTCGTCATGGGGTTCCCACAGTGGTATGCAGTGCCCTGAATTTGTGTCTGCCCACTTACTCATCAAAAACAGCAATCCAACTCTAAATTAACAATCTTTTTTCTGTATTCTTCATTGATTCACAGAACTGAAAATATTATCTTCCTCTCCTTCAAATTAATTACATTAATGGTTCACAGTTTCTTGGGAGACAATACCCAAGTCAGTTCTGACAATGGAGCAAGACTGAAATCTGGCCTAAGCTATTCTGCTAGGAAAGACCAATTGGAGCTGCTTTGGAGAGAAGAAAATATCCCCTCTCTTCCTTGGGGAAGGAGAGTATTCCAGAAGGATCTGTTTTAATCATTACTTCTCTTCAGTCAGTTCAAAGGATCCTTGGATCTCTCCTGGATTTTCTTTACAGAGGGCTGAGGAGAATATATGAAGAGGTCAGGGCTCCAGCTTTTCTCCCTCAGCTTCTAGAAGTACAGTGCACAATTGAAATGATGCCCCAAAATCTTTGCTGTGGACAAGGATCCAGCCCCTGCTCCAAGCACACAGCCCAATGTTTGTACATGGCTTTCAGAGACCAGAATTCTTTTGAGACATGAGTTTGAATCCGTCATCCAGGATGGATCTCCGATTGCGCCGTAACCTCCTTTGCCTCTCGAGATGGATGACTGCTCCCAGGAGGACACCAGCAGCCAGGAGCAGCAGGACTCCTATAACAGCCAGAGAGATGACTGTGGCCTCTATCTGCTCTTGAGTCACCTTAGATCCAAAAAGCACCAACTTGTGGGACTCATCCTCAAGCGGCAACCCTGAGAGACAAACAGAAAGGTATTTGCAACAAGAGCCAGCAATACCAGAACTGAAAGGTAGCAAGAAATGCAACAAAGGAGCATTTAGAAAAACCTGATGAAAGTAGTGGAATCACCATCCCTGGAAATGTTTAAAAGATGTGCAGATACAGAGCTTAGAGACATGTTTCAGTGGTAGTGCTGAGTTAATGGTTGGACTCGATCTTAGAGGTCTTTTCCAACCTTATGATTCAAAGGAGGCCCCAGTGCCATCCATCTGTCAGACCCTCACCCCTGGGCCCACACAGAGGTTTGAGATGGATGGTTCCTTCCCCAACCTGCTCCATCCCAGAACCTGACAGTGTCTCACAAGTGTGCAGCCCAGGCAGACACTGCTGTCCCCAGCCCAGAGATGAGAACAAGTGTCCAGGCTGGGGCTGCTACAGGTTCCCCCAGTCCACACTCCCTGTGCCCATGGCTGCTGTCCTACACACCACAGTGCACTCACTCAGCCATGCCCGTGGTGAACTACCAAGACCCTGAGCTTGCTTGTGCCTCCACACAGAGGCAGCAGCCACCTCCTGAGAAAAGGGACTCTGCCCAGCAACTGTTGGCCAAGATTTCTGCCTGGTGAGCACACACAAACTGATATCTGCATATTGTATAAAACCAGATTATTTAATATTGCCACTACTGCTCTCACACATTTCCTACTGCTCCTCTGGTTTGTCCATTTTGAGTGAGGAAAATGCTGGGGAGAAAATGACTGAAATAACACTGGAGAAAGCCTGCTGAGTTGTAGGTAGGTGGCTGCATCTGTAGCTGGCCTGAACTGGCTCTCAAATAAGCTCAGCTCCTCAAAGCAGCTGAAAAATGGGAGTTGTGAAGAAAGATGATAAATCAGGAAAATAAACCACCAGTGTACACTACTCAGACTTCTACCAAAGAAAATTTCAAAGGGATCGTATCTACTACTCCCCTCCTCTCTGTGCTGCTCAACCAAATGTCTTCTCACATCTGTTCTTTACAACGCCCAAAAAACTCCAGGCACATGCTCAGGCACTTTTCTTGGGGGAACATCAGAGCAGAAGGCAGATGTGCTTGTTTGCATGCTGACTCCATCCCTTCAGCTTGCAGAGATGATTGTGAAACTTCCCTAAACCACAGGGTCACTGACAGTCCAAAGAGGGAGGACAACCCATCCCAGGCACCCTCCTCCAAATCTCTGCCAGCACCCAAGCTCATACTCTGAATCTGAATCCACACATAGCAGGCACAACAGGGTGTGAGGTCACCAACCCTTTCCACCTAACACAGGCATACAAGCCTAACCAGCCCAGCTTCCTTATCTCTATCACCAGAGGACAGGCTGGTGCCCCCCTGTTATCTACTGAAGCAGGGCCTTGCACCGAGGCACTGCCAGGCTGGCAGAGCAGAGGCTGTGGGTGCTCCTCCCTCCCCTTACACAGATCCAAACCTCTGTGCTGCTCAGGGATCTGCCCTCTCCCCTCCCCACAGACAGGGCTTGGCAGTGCTGTACACACCATACCTGGGGTGCCAGTCAAGTCTTCCAGCTCTGACTCTGAAAGGAAACAAAAGAAAGGTAAGAGAGTGTTGGGCTGAGCAGGCAAAGCCCAGAACAAGGCACATCTGGTAAGGATCAGATCCAGAGGCAACATGGTTTTCCAGGACTAGCAGGCTGTCCTTTCTCCTGTCCATGCTCTCCCTCTCTACAAGAGAATTTTTGTATCACCTGCTTCAGAGGCCACCCCAGTTCCAGTGCACAACCCTTTCCAGCCTTCAAAAGGAAAGTGCTGAGGGAGAAACAGAGATGGCCCTGACACTGGGCAGGCACTGGACACCCACAGCTGAAACACTGGGGCATTCACTGTTTTGGTAACACATCCCAAACCACATCACCATGTGGGCTCCACTGCAGCCAGACCCAGTACTGAGAGTCACCTCTGAGCATCTTCCAGCTCTCAGCAAGAACAATTACTGGCTGAGAGCTGAACATGGCAATTCAGACACAAGCTAAAAATCAAACTCAGAATAACATCATAGGTAATGTAAAGTCCAGAAAACAATTTAACTCCAGCTACTACCATATTTAAAGGGAACATCATAATTTAAAAACACTTAAGTAATTATCTGCTCCATTAACTGGCTTTTTGTAGTATGTAAGAGTTGAGATACAAACATTCAGAATTTCACAGCAGTAGCAGGAAGTGCTGCTGGATGTTTCACAGTGACAGCTCCCTACCTCCTCTAGGCAGGACAGTGAAGAGGATCTCCATGCCTGCATGGATATGGTCAGACACATGACAGTGAAGCAGCCATGTCCCAGGGTTCCCCACCAGCATCTCCACCATTTCAAAGGTCCCAGGGAACAGATCCACAACATCTGCTCTGTAGCTTTTGCCATTCTGTCAGAGAAGGGAGGCCATTAGCTGCAGGGCTCAATGCATCTTCTCAGGAAGAAAATTCTGCCAGTGTTGCTGGAGACCACTTCAGCTTTTTAATGCCCAAAAAACCCCAAAGCTTTCAAAAGCAGCTGAGAAAGCAATCAACCTGGTAATGCCTAACCCTAAGGATTAAGCTGGACATGTCAGCACAACACAGGCTCAGGGAGTCAGATTGAGATGTGTAAAACCACATCCTTTTCCTAGCTGGGTGAAACTTCTGCAGAGTCATTAAAAAATGTTCAAATACAGAGTCATGTATCAGTGGCCAGTATATGCTTTACCATGAGCAGATATTCTTACCTTGTATATGAAGGTCTCAGCATGAAAATGGACTGTGTGGACATCAACCTCGTGACCCATTCCCAGCAGGTACCAGCCCACCCTCTCTCCCTGGTACATGGTCAGTCCAGGCAAGGTGGCATAGAGCCTGCCATTGATTGCTGTGCAGGGAATAACAGAGGGGAAAAGGCAGCTGTTAGCAAAATTGAATGGGGGCTGCACCTCCACAGAGGAAGGCAGCAAATTAGAGGCTACAAAGCTCATACAGCACCCAGTGTATCAGCAATCAGTGTCTCCCACAGGACAGTCTCCTCAGCTCAGCTACTTCTCCACTCAGCTCACAGCCAGGACAAGTGACTTGCACTCAAGGCCATGCTGTAGCTCAACTCAAATAAATCTCAAAAAACTTTGCTGAAAACCTGCAGTCAGCTAGCAGAAGTGGTTGCTTCTAGAAGTCAGAATGCATAAAAACGGCATTTTCAGCCCAATGATGGAGAAACACGTATATACCTACATACAGATAAATGTTGTGCAATTTCCTTGATGAACATTGAAAAGGGGTAAATCCTGCCAGTGGGCAGCCCTGTGGTGCTGTGCCTCAGGCTGGCCACACATCACCCTCCAACCACTTGTAAGATCCCTGCATGGCAGGACTTTACCTCTCAAGCAGCACAGCTGGAAGGAATCCTGCTGTGACTGCAACAGGAAAGAGATCAAAACAGTGAGTGGGCTGACTGCTATGGCACACACATGGAGACTTCCATGCTCAGATGACAACAGAGGGAATAAGATAGAAAGAGGCAAGATCTGAGGGCAGAGCACCAGGTTTTTACTCCCAGGTCTGCCCTGGGCACTTTGTGTAGCCCAAAACAAGTATCCAGCTTCAGCATGCTGGTTCTGCTAGCTGTAATACTGGGTTAACAATTACACCCTCATGGACATGTATTTGGGAAGTCTTTATCTCACCCATACAAAACCAGTAGTAATGACAGCACACAAAATGCAACTCCTCAGTATTCTTATCTCCACAACTGTCAAGGGACCTGTTTAGCTGAGGGTACCTTATCCATAATACGGAGAGAAATTAACATACATAACACACTAATTTAAACAAATGTGTTCATCCTTCTATGGTAGAAAGAACTTAAACAGCTAAAACAACTGAGCCACATCTTGCATAGCTCAGAAAATCAATTTGAAGTCTAATGTACTGATGGTCCCCAAGACAAACAGAATTAAATTTGTCTGACAAGTTAATTTCGTGTTGGATTTTATTTCCTTTTCTGAGTCACTCAGACACATCAGAGATGAACCTCTCCAGCCTGGATGTTGCTATTCCTCCTTACAGGGACAGCCACAATGATCAGCCTTCACTGCAGATCAAAAATTTGGGCTGTAGGTGTGCTGCAATATTGAGAACAGACAATTTAATTCTGTTTGTTCCACTGAGAATGGAAAAGCATGAGGACATTCACCACAAGTCAGGCTCCCTGCTTAGAGAGGTTGCAGAATCAACACCAACATTACCGTGCATTTTGTTGCTTTCCACAAATTTCTCATCCAGCAGGTCGATCTCCTTGTGATTTCCCTTACTGAAACGTTCCACATTCTCCTCCAAGTACCAGGACTGATTTTCATCAAAAACCAAGAAGAGCAGAGCAAACTCCCTCTTTACATCCTTCCTGGTCCCACTGGACCGCAGGGCCCCTCTCCGGCAGACCTTCAGGGGCCCGATCAGCCCGCTGTACATATCCTAATGTCAGAAGGAAGGACAGCTCTGAGGCAAGGACCTTCTCACCCTCTTTCATGCACAGTTCTTTGCCATCACCCCACTTAAAACAACCAGTGCTGCTGTGCAAGTACTCTTGTTGGAGAGCACCAGCCACTGAAGCACAGGAACGGGAACTGTACGTGCTCTTATAAATGCAAATCCAAAAGTCATAAATATGGATGGTGTCAAAGTGTTTTCCACTCTGTGACTGCAAAAACATCTGCAACCTGAGATAAAAAGGCCATTATTTCTAGGTTGAATGTGATGGTTTATTGCAGGATCCTTCAGGTTGTTGCCCTGTGAAATCAGTGCTATGACACTTTTATCAGTAGTCAAATCCTCCTGCTTTACTAATGAGGTTTATTTTAGACAATTTCTGCCTTTTGTAGATTAGCCCTATGGCTCTCACCAGTAGCAACCATGACTGGGAGATTGCCTAAAAATAACTGGAGGAAGGTTAGTAGCAGGGAGAGATTGAATTGTTTTATTAAGGTTTGTTAGGAAAAAATAAGGACACACATCAGGACAAATTCAGATCATCTCCTCTCCAAGGAGAAGACTGGACATGTTACCCTCTTGGCTGGGCAAATCTCTAAGTTGTACCCAACTCACATGGTTTTCTAAATAGGGTAAAAAATTGCTCTAATTAGGTTTTTCTGGTTATAACTTTTATTTTACCTTTACTGGGTCCACTGCAGAGTAGTAGATCCAAGGAACACAGGCTGAATCATTTGGCCCAGGACCAGATCTCTCAGGAACTTCCCACCGGTATGTCACAATGTCACCTGAGGGGCAGAACACCATACAACAGGTGACACACTCACTAAGCAGCAGCAAAACCAAATGAAAAAAGAAAATCCTGTCTCCAAAGCCCAAATTCAATTCTATATTTGCCAGATACTGCATCTGCCTTCCCCATACACAAAGCAGGGTGGAAGCTCCCCTCTCAGAGCAAGACAGAGGGGTCACAAGATGTAAACACTGTCTGGTACCAGCACAATGCAGCTTGATCTGCTGCTTTGTTAGGAAAAAATAAGGACGGAAATGTCCACAGAATGACCATGGAAGCTCATTCAGATGGAGCTCAAGATTTTCTTCCTTTTAAAGTGAATTTATGATGCTGATTCAAACTGGGGTTTAAAATCACTCTTTTTTCATATTAGCAGCCCATTTCAAAGACAGGATCTGGCTGACAGCCTGACTGTGGCTTGGACAGTCTGGGTGAGCTGGAGGGGACCAAAAATTAAATAGATTGGCATCTGTATCATGAGACAAAGTAGCCATTTCAGTCAGAACCCAGCAAGCAATTGTGTGTTTCTCCTATTTCATGCTATTTTCATACTATTGTGCTCATGCCCCACCCCAGGACCGGCTGAGCTGTCACCTGCCACCACCTTCCCCTTCTCACAGAGAGACCACACTCAATAGGGGGGATAAGGCTGCACACAGAAGAATGTCTTACACATGGCCCAGACAGCTGCTATCCCCACACAAATGGTATCACTAAAACTATGCTGGACCTGGAAGACCTGCTACTGTCCAGTTCCACTATTTTAACAAAACCAGGACATCTGAGGCTGCTTACAGAAACCATTCTGGCTCTGGGATAAAATCAGCTGTGTGAGCCCATGCAGGAATGTAGCTAGAGAGAGGGACCTACCAGGGTTTGCCACCTGGGGATGTCCAGTCTGCTGCTCCAGCACCCCGTGTGCATGGATAGAGTAGGGTCGCGAGGCGTTGTTCTTGAACACGATGTTGAGGATATCGCCCACTTCCGCCCACAGAAAAGGGCCTTGAGACAGGAAGAGTGCACTCTGAGACCAGCAAAACCCATCAGCTCATCTCCTGGGATATTCCCACCCCTCTCTCAACATCTTCTCCCCAGAAATATTACCTTGTAACATTTGTTATGTTTCCCTTCCTCTTCTCTACCTCCCAAAAATAGAATTGGATGTGAGTCCCAACCCAAGTCTTAGGAAACTGGACTGATTTTCACAATGAGGACAATGAGGGTGGTTACACATCTTCACTGGGCCCAGCACAGCTAAGGCTTGATTTCTGAATCCTGTTATGCTAAATGTCACACACTGATTACCCCTTGCTATTGGTTTCAAAAAATATGGTAATATTCAACTGAGCCTGACAGTGTCACAAATCAGAGCTGCAGTCTATCTACTTTGAGTGGCAGATGCTGCCTCAGCCTGGCTGCCCTGACACTACTTACAGCCTTGGGTTCATAACACAGAGTTCTGTCCTCACAGCCCTCCACTAGTCAGTGCAAAATGCTCCTCCACTTCCCAAGGCTGCCTGCTTTTGTCCCAGAAACATCCCTCACAGATTTTCCCCTCTATTTCTCAGAGCCCTCTCCAGAAGTAAGTGATTGTTTCAGAGGCATAGTCAGAGAAGTGCAGGTGTGAAACATGCTTTGCCCAAGCCACAACAGAACACTGGTGCAAAGGCAAGAGGAAAAGCTCAGGCTTTCCTACAAGCTGAGCACAGAACTCTTCTAACTGCTGTCTGCAAGGTGGCAGGTGTGAGTAGGAGACAGTCCAAATTTCTCTGCCCTTAGAGCAGATGTCTAAATATTCAGTGAGCCGTCAGATGACAGCTATGAGCCACTGCAGCTTTAGAGGCCCAGTCCCATTGCTGTGTGAGAGGAATGTGAACCCTCTGCACACATCCTTACCCAGTATCCCTAGGTGCTCATCATCCTTTGTCCTGGCCTTGGGGGTTTGGAAAGTGCCATCCGTGTACTCCCTGTAAACTGCTTTCTTGTACCTGGAGCCGAGCAGTCCATTCTCGTTGTTCAGAAACACGTCGGCATAGCTGAGAAATGCAGAAGGAGTGCTAAGATAATCAAAACCTCATGGGGAACAAACAACCAACTTGTGTTAGGGGGTTGACAAGCTGAAGGGGCTCCCCAGAGCCAGGAGAGCGTAATGAACAGAGGGCTGCACTCCCATCAGCAGCACCACCAGCACATGCACCGGGTCACAGGGTGGCCGTGACACCCAAGAGGCTCCACCAGGATCTGCTGGGACACTGCCACGGGCTTCCCCAGAAGCTGGGCTCTACCTCTCTGCAGAGTGGTTGTGCCGTTCCCTCTCCCAGCGGCGGTCGGGCGCGTAGTCCCACACCAGCTCCTCCGCCGCCACGTAGAACATCCGCACCCGCGAGTAGCGACGGGCAGAGGCAGCGCCCGCCTTCCCACACCTGGAGACTTTGTACTGCTGCCTCATCCCAGACTGGTAGTGATTGCTCGTCTGGCAGTAGACCTCAAAAGTCCCTGAGGGAGGCAGGATGAACAAGGAAATCAGTTGCTTTTGAAGATTCCAGGAAACAGCTGCTTCCCCCAACTGGTGTCATATGTGCTTGGTGTATCTCTGTAGTGCTTAGGGAGTTTGGTTGCCACAGGTTAAAAGGAGTCATTGGAGAAATCAAGCGGGAATGGCACAACAAAGCCCTACACATAATTCATCTGAGGCAGTTTTCTTACACAATGAGCACCCATAGCAGAGCTCACCCTGTGAAAGTTCATACCACGCTAGGGAATCTGCCACAGGAGCAAGTACCACAATGGGACACACTTCCATCTGCCCAGTGAGCTGTGCAGGCACTCACCACTGTTATCAGGCTGCATGAAAGCAGTAGCAAATGTGTGGGGGAACAGATTGGCTGAATCTCTCCGCATCCCGTTCATCTGGATGGTGTTTCCCTGAAACACAGCTCCGTGTACGTCCGCTTCGCTGCCCAAGCCCAGGAGGTGCCAGGACACTTTGTCTCCTTCACACACATCCAGCCCAGGCAAGTTACCAAACATGACTCCATTGATGGCTGGAAAGGAGAAAAGCAATTAACTCTCTGCAGGCAGGTGTCAGCCAGGAGGTTTTGAGCATACACCTTGTGGGACAGGCCTGCCAGTCAGAAGAAGGGTAACTTGTTTGTAATTCACCCCTGAATACAGTGAGAGCACACTTCTCCAGACAGCTGTGCTGCTTGTCCATGTCTCACCTGGTGCCTCCAGCCTAGCCTGACTCCAGACCAACACCACACAGCCCTTCCAGCCCCCAGCTCAGCCTTCAGGTGAACATCAGCCCGTGCTTTGCAGGTTCATCCCTGCTGTCACAGAGCAGCATCCAACCATACCATGCATCCTGTTGGATTCCTCAAAGCCATCATCCTTTTGCACAGATGTCTCTTCCATCCTCAAGTAGTACTTTATGTTGGCATTTAAATACCAGCTGAGGTTCTCGTCAAACACGTTGAAGAGAAGATAAAATTCTTTGTCGATCCCTTTCTATAATTACAATGATGGCTGTTAACTTTTAAAATGCAACAATTAACTATCCTTAAAGTTGATTTTCTTGGCTCTTGTATTCCCCTTTATTTTAAAACATGGCTCATTGAGGGACAGGAATCTATCCCTTTACTCATGTTGAACATTCCTCTTTCATCTCACAAAAGGCACCACTTGTGCATTTTCCATATTTCACATGAATAAAATGAACAAAACTCAGCCAAGGCCATGAAGTCAGTGCCCCCTTCCTCCCCCATGTCAGAGGTGTCTGTCCAAACCAGACCCAAGACCAGAGCCCAGACACAAGGCAGGCTGAGGACCATACCACACCCCTCCTATCACAGGCCTGGATTGGGGATTTTCTAATTACCCTAAATCCTTCAGAGTGTTAATTCTCCTAAGAAATTCACTCCAAAGCATGGTGTTTCCCCACTAAAAGAACATCATGATGGTGTCCAGACTTTCCCACTGGTGTCTCTGTCCCCAGCAGCACACAGGCAGCCAGCCTGCTGAGAAGGGGAGCCACTCCCAGGCTGCAGCACACTGAGTACAGGGGAGTGGCCATGCATCTTCCGCAATTCATTAAAGGTCTGCCTGAGATGGTGGAGCCAGAATTGCCACCCCAGGTGATTTTTCTCTGTCTTACACTTACAAAGGTCTGTGTCCTTTGCTTACACCCTTCCAACACTTGCCTATGTTTATCATTATCACAGCTCCTTCACCTTGAGGGTTGTATGTATTCCCAATCCTCTTTGCTCAGCAGATCCATATTTCCACCCTGGGACACACATTGATTCCTTCTGCACTCTTAATTCAGTCACATGGTGTCCCCACTGAATGTGAGCTCCCCCAGGAAGGCTTTGAGGGCAGCAGCTCCCAGATCTGTCACCACTCTCCCAGCCACGCTGCAGGACAGCAGTGAGGGTTTGATTTGCCATCTGCTGTCTTTCACAGCAAGGCTCTGCTCCTGTCTGGTACCTCCCCTGGGATATGAAGTTACTGTCTTCCCTAGACTGACTGCCAGGAATAGACTACTCCTGAGTGAAATTCCAAGAAGAAGTTCTGGCTGCCCTTCCAGTTTCACCTCTCCATCAAAAGCATAAGACTGACATGAATTTTCACATGCTTTTTTGTAGCCAGCTGTGCTTGAAAATTAACTTCTCTGGCAGAATAAATGAGGCTCACCCAAACCTCAAAGCATTGAATCACCCAAGCAGAACACCTGTAAGCAAAAATGTCTTTTCAGTGTTTCTGGGACTGCAAGGACTATTCCACATGCCTCTCTGAAAGCAGCCTCATACACAAGCCTCAGGACAAGAGTTACCTATAAGATAACTGTTCCAAGGTGAAGTTGTTCAGCCAAGTTTGCCTGTGAATTAAAAGGAACTGTTATGAGGGCAGCTCTTCAGAGCCCAGAACACTATTGGCCTTTCCCAGGTGAGACCTGGGCACCAGCTGTACCAGCATTAACTTGGGCAACAACAGGGCTTTGATGTGACTCTCCTGGACTAACACTACTGCACATTTGGTTTTAATATGCTCCCTAAAGTTTTGGTGCTGCTTCCTTTCTCTGCATGAAAGCAAAAACCTGGTAGGAACAGGGCAGGAAAACCCCTTTACCTGCTTGTTGTTGTCATCCAAAGTGCCTGACTTGCAGATGAGCAGAGGCCCCACTAAGCCTGAGCTGGAGTCCTTGACAGGATTTGCAGCTGAGCTGTACATCCAGGTGAGGCAGGGAGGGTCACTGGCCGTGGGCCCCACGTGCCTTGGCACAGTCCAGCGGTACGTGAAGTTGTGCAGTGGTGCCACAGAAACCCCATTCTGGGACAGGCCTTTAAAACAGGGATTACAGGGTTATTCCCAAGGCCCTGCACAAACTCAGTTACACCTTCTCACCAGCTACTTTCAGAGCAGGCTTTACTCCATTCGTGCCAACCAAACGCCCAGCACCTCTGAAGGGTGAGGGGGGTGTACTCAAGAAAAGGGATCCACCAACCATCATGGTACCACATCCCCTCTGATGCCTTCCCATAGGACACTCCATGTGGCTGGATACTGAAGGGCCAGGAGGCTTTGTTAAAAAATGTCACCAGGATGGTGTCTCCGACTTCAGCTTTGATCACTGGACCTAGAATATAGCAGAGAGAGCACATCAGCAGCAGAGCACTTCCCTGGGCCAGCAAGCAAACCAAAGCAGACAGGGCACCTTCCTCCAAGCCAAAGATGAGAGGCAGCAGATGGCCTGGCCTTGTTGCTGCTGAAGGGAGCTCAGTGGGAGCAGGGGCTGGCAAGGATTGTCTGACAACAGTTTGGGTCCACAGGAGAACTCAGAGAGGCATCATGCCTTCACACAGGGAAGTAACAGAACAGCTAGATGTGCTGGAATGCTCTCAGGACAGGCCCACGTCTCTCCTCCACCTACATAAGGCCCCCTCAGCCACCCAAAACATGTGCCTCAGAGGTGTGAGATGCTCTAAGCCCATCAGAGTCTGTAAGCCCACAAGCCAGGCAGCCAGAGAAGAGCTATGAGGTTTTACCACGCCTGTCCCCAAGCACCCATTCAGGAGAGAAAGCTGTCTCTGAGAACATGGGGTTTGCAGCATGCCTTGAAGGGGCTCAGTCAAAAACACATAACCAGGAGCTATTGCTGTGACCTGTTTAGCTTTAGTCACACAAACTATACTGTGTCCCTCAGCCCTTACTTCTGGAACACCTTCAGAATGTCCCCTGAAGTGATTCTGTCCATTCTACCACCCTGCACCATGGCCTGCTCCCTTTGCTCTCAGATGTGACTGCTGTGAAGCACCTTTTGTGCCCCTCCCTGCCCTTCAAAATGAGCAGCCAGGCACAGCCACCTGGCACTCCCAGCATCAGCATCCTTATCACAGACACAGAGAGGATTTGTGTTCCTGGGTAATTCTCACCAAGTATTCCAAGGTGTTTCTCTTCTTCTGATTGCTGCTTTTCCTCACGGAAGCTCTCATCAGTATACTCCACATACTTTGCCTTCCAATAGACACCCCCAATTCTGTAGAGGCTACGCTTGAAATACTGCTCAGCAGAACTAAATGCAAAAAGCAAATGTCAGGTCATGTCACAGAAAAATCAGCCCTGTTCCCCTGCTCCTGCTAGCAAGGCCATCAGCATCTCCAAATCAAGCAGTTTATATCAGACAAGGACAGCAGCTCTAGTTCAGAATGAGCACAGCTTTGATTCTGCAAAGCTTTTTTGCCCTTAGAGACTCATCCACCTAGTGTTCAAGGAGCACCTGTAGCACACAGCCCTCTCCCGGGTCAATCTGCCAGGTTTGATCAGCACCACTACACAAGATGTGAAGGAATTAAAAAAACTGCAGTGCAGTCAGTGGGAAGGCAGTGCTAGAGCTCCAACCTCTTCAGAAGCTGGGGACAGCCCCAATTGTAACTGAAATAAACAGCTGTAAAGGTATTTATTTCCTCCACTACCACCCTCACCAAATATAAGTAACAAGCCCTGAAGGAGAGGCAGTGCAGTTACAAGGCCAGCTCACAGGTCTAAGGTCTGCAAGGCTTGCTGCATGGCATTGGGTAAATAATTAACCACTCTACATTTCCCCTTCTCCATCTGAATAAGGTAAGTCCTGTCCAAGAGATCTCTAGGGAAGGGAAGTAATCTCTCTTTCAGTTAGCCAAACACTGAATGGAAAGTCTCTTAACTGCTATCCCAGTCACCTGACCATGGGATGGAGGGCTGCCATCCAAGACCTTGCTGTGATTTCCTAGAAATTGCTTCCTGCAACAACACCAGCCTGATGCCCATCTGCAGGCCAGCTCTGCCACCCTGTGTCTGCTGTACCAGGGGCTTTTTGGAATCATTTCTCAAATAGATCAGTCTGTTCCTAGGTTAGGCACAGCAGAAATGAAGCCCAGGGACAAATGTGGCAGCTCATGCTGTACATCTGGGACTTCTGCTGCTTGTGGGTACAGTTGTGCCACGCAGCACTCTCACGGGAAAGCCCTGGGGTGATCTGCCTTCCCAGGAAATGTACTCCATGTGAGCAGCAGGCACATATTTTGAGAAGAAAGAAATTCCACATTTTCCTGAGCAGCCTTCCTGATACAGGCCAGACTCTCCAAATGCTGCCCAAGCCCAGCAGCCTCTCACTTACCTGCCTGTGTCACTGAGCTGCTTCCCAGTGATCTGGTCGAGCCCTGAGGGTCCATAGTCCCACTGCACTTCCTTGGCAGCTATGTAGTATTTCCGGACTCTCCCCTCCAGGCTGGGTGCTGCAGCTTGCCGGGAACAGGGCCGGACTTCATAGAGTGCTGCCATCCCAGCTGCCCAAGACACGAAGGTGGACACTCACTCAGCCCCTCCAGCCAGCCTAATGGGCAGTGCCACCTTCCCTCTGCTGTCCCAAAAGGCACACGGATGGGAGAAGGCAAGGACTTGTGTGAGCAGAGCTTCCAACCGCAAATATTGGATGCTATGGAAGTATGGTCAGAAGAGTGACTGGAGTCCTCTGCTGTCCTCAGATCTATCATGCAAGTGCCTCTTACAGGGAGCTCTTAAGGCACTGCCTCATCTCAGCTTTCAGCTGTACCAAACATCAAACATCACACCATGGTACAAGTCAGCCCCACCAAAGCTGCCCTGCACGTTAGTAACAAACCCACTCCAATTTTCACAAGACAAGGCATCACCCACTCATCTGGGGACAATTTTCAAGCCCAAGGCACTGTTCCCTACCACACTGTACATCATGTACATCAAAAACAGAGGACACAGAGTCCAGGACATACTCCACCCTCTGCCTTACCTTGTATGTGATCATTGACCTGGCAGCTCAGCAGCCACCTCCCAGGGTTCCTGGGGACCATATCTGCTGTAACAAAAGTGGCTGGGAAGAGGCTGGCCACATCTGTCCTGTGGCCCCGGATTTTGAGTGTCTCTCCATGGAAGTAGGCTGTGTGAACATCAATTTCATTGCCCATCCCAAAGAGGTACCATGCAACAGAATCCCCAGCACACATCTTCAGCTCAGGGAGGTTGCCAAACACGTAACCATTAATAGCTGCAAAACCAAGCAAGCCAAAATTAGAGAGCAGAAAAGGGGCCAGCAGGTGACAGCACAGACACGATAGGAAGATGGACCCAGCTAGAACTCCTCCTCCACTTCTGCTTTGGAGAGCCCAGCTCCACAGTTCATTCCTAAAACGAAGCTTATAAAAGTTCACTCAAGCTAAAGATGAAGCCAAAACAATACTTCCACTTTCTGGAGTCGTTGCCCTGTCCCTGAGATATTATTTCCTAAGCACATGATCTCAGAGCAGATCCTGGAGCACTGACACTCCTGCGTGTCTCAGCAGACACAGTGGCCTCACAGAGGTGACACTGACCATGCATTTTGTTGCTCTCCTGAAATTCCTCATCTTCTTTGTCTACAGAGTCAGGATCTGAGCAGAATGATGCAATGTTCTCATCCAGGTACCAGCTTAGGTTCTCATCCACCACACTGAACATCAGAAAGAAATCAACATCCACATCCCCACGTCTTTGAGAGCTGCCAGTCAGCACTCCTGAGGTGAGAGAGGAATGAATGCAGAAAACCACTCATGCAGAAAATCATACATCAGGCAAGAGATTAGAACCACAGTAGCAGACCAAGTCTTGTCACATGAGGTGGAGACAGATGCTTTCCCACCACCCTCACAGCTCACCCTTTTCCAATATAGCCCTGCCCATACAGTTCTCCCTCCCAAGCAGCTCTGCCACTGCAGACCTCAACTACAACACCTCCAGTCTTCTCACTTGAGCTGAAACCATCCAGTCACCATGTTTTTCATACACAAATTAGGGATAATGACAATGCAATGACCAGAATGCAGCTAGAACCCAGCTACTGTCCTCCCTAACCAAGCTGCATTTCCTCCTGAAGCTGGGAGCTGCACACCAGAGGATCTTCACATCCTATCCCTATTCATGTCACCACAAGACCTTTCCATTATGGAACTGCAGGCCTCAGCTGCTTTCTCTTGGTGTTTTTACCTGTTTTACATGTAAGCAAAGGCCCAATTAATCCTGATGCAATGTCCCTTGGTGCATCAATATGAGAGTGGTAGATCCAGGTCAAGCAGTTTGGGTCATCATCAGTTGGACTGTGATCTTCAGGGACAGTCCAAGTATAGGTGTAATTCCTTCCTGGGAAAACAGCATCATCCTTCTTCTGATCCTGGGGGGACATATCAGGATACAGGGATCCTAGAACAATTGAGCAATCACAACATCCATTCAAGAAGAGCCAAGATGCCCACACATGTAACCTTACACTGAGCTGAAACTCACCATCCCAAGGCTGAACTAGTGTTTAATCACTTCCTCAAAGAGGCACTGAGGCACAGAACCACTGTTAGGCAACTTGCCCAGTAAACAGGTCAGCACAGAGTCAGCAGGATTATTTCCATTCTGCCTAGTGCTGCTTTGCCTTCCATTCTGCACTGTGCCCCCAAAAGTCATCTCTCTACAATCTCTAGAGTTGATCAGTCTTTTTGGAGATTTTAAAATCAAGAAACATGTGCCCATATCAGGACTCCAGCCCCATGACCCTGCTAACCCAACACCTGGTGTCTTCACCAAACACCCAAATGCAGGTGCTGTCCAGCTGGGGCTTTATAGACAGCTCTCCTCCATTCCTAAATTCCCAGTGAGTAAAATCTGTCTTCATGATGGCAGTAGCTCATTTACCTTCAGAGTCCTTTTCGTAGAAAACACCATGAGGATGGATTGTATACGGTCGTGTAGCAAAATTTTTTAGGTGTACTTGAATGGTATCCCCCACTTCTGCTCGGATGACAGGCCCAAGGAACCCCAGCCAGGCAGGTTTGGGGATCTCAGTGGTGTACGTGGAGTCCGTGTATTGCTTATAGACAGACTTCTTGTAGGTGCTTCCCACCCTGTCTTTCCCAGACTGCAGGAATGCTGAGGCCTGGCTGTTAAATTCAAAGGAAAGGCACAATGAGTCACCATTATACACAACAGCTGGCCAATACTGCAGCAGAGTGAGGGTGACACTCCACTTTCTGGGCTACAGCCAAAAGCTTTGGCATTAGAGGACCCTGGGATGCTCTAAGCCACCCATGCATGGCCACAACCTCAACCCCAGCTCTTCACCAACAGACACAAAGTGCACCCTGAACAGCGCCCTGCAAATAAGAAATGGGAAGGACGGGGCTTCCCAGACAATCCCATGTGGGTGTCACAGGGAGAACCCTTCTCAAGCCTCCTTCAGCCTTCACTGGACTCTTCAAAACTCACTTTAATTCCTTTGTGGCATTCCCAGCTAAAGCACAAGGCAGGCAGCTCAGGAGTCCCAAGCTCTCTGGCCAAAATTCGAAGTCTGAAAGATGATTTTCTGCTTAACAGTTTCCAAATTCCTTCCAGAGTGGCAGACGAGTCAGGTAGGTACATACTCAGCATGTAACCAGCTTCCAGAGTTAAAACCTCACACAGGTACTAAAGTTTAACTCACAAGCATATTTGCTCTTTATGGGTAATTCTTAATAGATAAGAGATGAATCACATTCCAGGTATTAGTGGGACCAGCTTAAATGAGAGCCAAGGTCACTCCCCTCACTTCCCCCTTTGCACTGATCACCCACAGCAGCAGAGCAGCCCTGCAAGGGAGGTAAACTCTAATGCTCATCTCAGAGAATGAACAGTGGAGACCTAAATACCAAGCACTGGCCTCATCACTCAAAAACAGGCAGGGCTTGGCTCTGGCTATACAATCCAGAATTCAGTCCTTTGCCAAGTCATCCCTGCAGCCATTATAGCAAAGACTTTAAGATAATTTGCACTTCATTTTACAGATTTGCCTCTTTTCCTGCCACCCCCACCCCGCATAGCCCATTTCTTCCCAATAAAAAAAACCTCTTTGAAATAATTTACTACCTCTATCATATCAATACCTCATCCCTTTCTGATTGCCAGCAGTTTCATTTCTGCAATCATTGTACAAATAGGTCCCATCCACTAATTGTTTGCAGTGACAACAGTTTTTAAATTGTTTTTAAGTTCAATGGCCCTGAATTTCATCTCCTTCTCTTCACGTATTATAAGAGAAACCAAACAAAATTCACTGCAGTCATTATCACTTCAGGAGTCAGTGGTAACATCTTTATTAACTCTGAATTTTGGGGTGTTTTCTGTGAACTTATTAACATCTTCACAGCATCTCCAGAGAACAGACTTTTCCATGCTAAACTGACAGACCTTGATGTTTCTGCAGACCCTTCCCATTCCCACTGTGCTGTTTCTGAAGGAGATGTCTGAACCTGAGTGTCAGTTATTATGGAGGAGTAAAAGACTGAGAGCAGGTCAAAAAATACCAGCTATTTGCCACAGAAAATGAGGGNATTGCCACAGAAAAAGAGGGGAAGGGAAAAAAAAAAAAAAAAAAAAGCACAAATGCCTCTAAAATGCTATGGAAACCTTTAAAAAAAAAAAAACCAAACCACACATACAAAAAAACACCAACCAAAGAAAAAGGCTTGATATTCTCAAAGCTAAACCCAAAACACTGTTTGTGTAGTAACTCGAACCAATTATTGCAGTTTCCAGATTTACTTTCGCAAGAAAAACAAAAATGTTTTTCAAACAGCTCCTAAAATCCCATGCAGGAAGTCCCATTAAGTCTAAGGCTTGAAATTCCACTGAAACAAAAACAAGCTGGCTCTGTGAAGTCATTTATATAAAGATGAAAAATCACCATGCTTCAGGATAAACAAGCTGATCACCAGCTGGAACTATGCAAAATGAAACTCCAGGGCAGAGCATTGCAAAATCTGGGCAATTTTAGAACAATCTGTTCTGTATCTGCTCTATTTCCTGTTCCATGTTTGTTTCCCTTACACTTCTCTCCAGTGGATGGGCTCTGGACTCTCCAGACTCACCATCCCTTTTCCCACTGACACAGGTTTTTTACCACAGGAGCATAAAACAAGTTAAACATTAAGCTCATAAAGATCAGTATGTACAGGAGTGTGTCTCTTGCTTGCTCAGATGCCCCAAAACACTTGCATTAAATTACACATCAAATGACAGCTCAAAGCCAGCCCCAGAATAGATTCTGCCAGGAGCGAACGTACCGGTTCTGTGCAGCGCTCTGGTTAGCGAGCACGTTCCTCCCCGTTGGAGCATAGTTCCAGTCCACCTCATGGATCCCCAGGTAGTAAACTCGGATGACACACCCAGCAAACGTGGGTGACAGCATGGGGATGCAGAGCAGCAACCACCAGACTGACCCCATCTCAGCCTGAAGGGAAGGCGTTTTCGGAAGCTTCACCTATTAGGGAAACACAAGAAGAAGGGAACATAATGTGACCATTTGGTTTGAAGGTGATGGATATTTTGAGAGGGTGTGAAGAAATCAGGTGTAAGTACTATTGAGATAATTACTGAAATACTGAAGAAGGAAATCATTCTGTAACAAAACTGACACACAAGGTGGATGGAGATCATGCCATGGTGATGAGTCCCCAGTACCAAATGTGCTGCTCTCATAATAATTTATTTAGCCCTTTTTTCATAACTGCTCACATTCTAAATCATCATACATGTCCACATACAAAGCTCGAGGAAGCAGTCCTGAGCAAGTAACCTTAAATTTTAAACTGTCACCAAAATCTTTCTATTCTAAGTCACCTGAGGAAGTACAGCTTAGCCACTATGAAGCAATTTTAAGTTTTAACTTCTTTAAAGATGGCTCTTAGGGAGCAGCTATCTGTAATCCAGGAGTATATCTCAAACGGGCTGCACAAGGTTTTTCCTTTCTGTTCCATTCTTTCCCCCATGATTTTGATCATTAAGTAACTTACTTATAAAACTCCCAACTGACGCCAAACTTGTTGGCAATAAGCATCAGAAATACTCTAAAGAGAGTTGGGAAAAAGTTGTGAAACTGTCTGAAATAATCAAAATACAGTTGAGTGAATACAGGCTCAAAGAACTGCCTGAATGAAGGAGAAGCTGATGCAACAAGGGGCAGTAGAATTACATCAAAAGATAAGGAAGGATTAAACTGCATTTAAAAATCACATGAAAATTACTACAAACGTTCTCACTCAATGATACCCTTAACAAAGCTGGATGCAGCCAACAAACAAACTGCACCTAAACAAAGATACAGAGATACAGCTCTTGAGATGTGTAACAGCAACCCAGAACAGCAGAGAGAAACAGAAAGCAAAAGAATGAGAAACATGACCTAGCAAGAAAACTCAGAAAGAATCAGTTTTCCTTTTCATACTGGTGATGAAAGGGATGGTGACACAGCACCATGGCTAAGGTTATTAATAAAGAGACTGTAATTATTTATTCTCCTTGTATACAGCAACATGAATGTATAAGGTTTGTCTGCAGCAAAGCTGGATATTCTGTAAGCTTTCAGTCAGCACAGCATCACACAGAGCTGGCTTTGAAACCTCTTCTAACATCTGATACTCAACAGGCATGATTCAAGCCCAGCACGTGGCAATGGACTCAACACCTTCCAAAGCTTCACTTCTTGCTGTGCTGTTCTGAGAAGCTAATGATAATCAAGTATTGCTGTTTCCAAATAGTCATTAAATTGGACAAAATTTGGAGGCATCTTCTTTCCCTCCTTTCTCAGAAGGGAGCTGTAGGGGTCTCTAAATCTGAGATGTTTTGGATCCACCAACACAGTATAGCTCTGGTTCAGTGGCTCCACCAGCCAGTTCCCTTCAGAAGCTCCTGGTCATACACCTGATAAAACTCAGACACAGAACAGCCCCTTCAAAGCAGCCTCAGCACACTGGCTCATGCCCACCCCTGCACACCACTCATTCACTGACTTAATCCCTGCTGCTATTCACAGGGAGGTAAAATACCTTTTTTGACTCACTCTGCGCCAACACGGACTCAAAGGAAGGAGTTTGGAAAGCCATACCTGTGCTGTTTCTCACAGCAGACCAGCAAAAGGCAGTGGTGACGAGGAAAGAACGAGGAAAGGAACAGCAGCATCAGTCCCCAGCCTGAAACCTGCCACCCTGCCAACACACACCCCGAGGGAAGGGCAGCGGGATGCTCCTGACTCAGCCCAAGCCGTGGCCTCCGTGTCAACTCAGGGCAAAGTTCGCGGGAGCTGCCGGCGCCCAGGGCGGCCTCCCCGGTGCCCGGGAGCCGGGGCAGGCTGGGCTGTGTGCGCTCCCACCCCGGCCCAGGCTGGGGCGGGCACTGCCACACCACGGGCGAGCAGAGCTGGGTGTGAAAACAGCCCCCGGAGACAAAGCGGCCGCGCCAGAGCCCCTGCCCACCGCAGGCAGCCTCCGTCAGGGGAGCCACAACGAGCCGGGCATTCCGAGCTCGGTGCGGTGCTCTGCCGGCGAAGAGTCAAGGACAAGCCTTCGGGACAGCATTCACAAGAATCCCAGCCGGACTCTGCTCGGAGGGTGACCACAACATCGCACACGCCACCTCGGGGGTAATTCGAGGGAACAGCAAAAAATATCCCTGAGTGGAAATGTAGAAGATGACACAAAGTCTGCGCTCACACACCCTTCAGCGTAACTAATCGCCATTTAGTTACTCGACTAGTGCAAGGTGAAAGTAGCTAAATTAGTTTAAAAAGTTTTTGTTTTCAATTTTTCATTGATACTGATATTTGCCTTGATTAAGGGGAAAAAAATAAGACAGAAAGAAAGAAAAGCAAACCAACCCAAGTTTTATATTACATCCATCCCTGAACCTTGTACTTTACAGCAGAATCCTCCCCCAGGACTGCCCTTTACCAGGTCCCCGACAGCACAGGAATCGCGAATGAACGGAATCAGATTTCAGGCGGGTTTGGTGGGATCCAACTCCCATCTGATCCAGGCGGACGATGCAGGGATATTCCCCGACACCCGACTGCAGGGAAACCACAACCCGAGAGCGAGGGGAAAGCACAGAAAGAAGGCAGGAGGACGGACGGCTCATCCCTTACGTGCGGAGCGGGCGGCGGCGCGGCGGGGCTGCGGAGCGGGACGCGGAGCGCCGGCGGGGACCAGCCCGGCAGGGACAAAGGGGCGCAGCCTCCGGGGCTGACCGAGCCCGAGCCCAGCCCGGCCCCGCAGCGCCGACCGCGCCCGCTCCC
>VYXF01002091.1:159103-212036 GCA_013397295.1 Polioptila caerulea | reverse complement strand
GCCCTCCCCCGGTGCCCGGGCCCCCCCGCGTGCGGCCGGCGGCGCTGGCGCAGCGGGACATCCCCTGCGGACAGTCCCGAATTCCCGGTCGGCAGCTCCGAGTGGTGAAAGGACGCTGTCAGGAGCCATTAACTGTCCATTTTCCTTCCAGAGTGGAGACAGATGTGCCCCGCGGGCATAGCGCACGGACGCAGCGACTAGACACCCCAGACACGCACTGTGTTTATTTTTGTTCCCTGTCATTTTTATATCCGTAGGATTTTTCTCCGTTTTTTTACAGCCGTTTGCCCTTTACAAAGGCAAAGATGAAAAGAAACGCAGTATTTTTGCTCTCTTCCTTAACAACATAAAAGTGATGCAAAAAGCGCTTCCTGTTTCCCGGAAGTTTGATCTTGAGCCTATGATAAATCTGGCACTGCTGGTGTCACACTTACCCCTGGTCACCACTGGGTTGTGTTGTCTGAACTTTCGGTAACTCAGCAACGTTACGTGGTTATTTTTAGTGATGACATAGCATGTACAATGGAAGAATCTTGTCAGGAGCTGGGCAGACTGATGAAGGGAGATGAAATCTCTTCAGTGGCATGAATTCCATTGGGCTTGTGCAATGCTTATGTTTCCTGGGGACAAAGGGAGCAGGTTTTTAGAACAATTTTGCTTTGGATTAAGATTGGTGTGTCAGGGCTTTAAGAAAATTTCATGTTCAATAGAAGTGTTCCATGTAATTGTGTCTTTGCATTCAGACTTTTTAGTCCAGTCCCAAGTACTCAGAATTCTGAGTTCCCACAGACAGTTCACTTGGTGAAATCTTTTGCCCTTCTCTGCTGTCAGAACAGTCTGTGCTGATTTATGATCTTCACTTAAGAGCAACGCCTTAGAAAAGCTGTGCTTATTCACTAACTCTTACTTCTGCTATTTCCTAGAATGGCGAGAATTTCTGCATTCTGGACGAGCAGAGGTTTGCCAAGGAGCTACTCCCCAAGTACTTCAAACACAACAACATCTCCAGCTTCATACGGCAGCTCAACATGTGTAAGCATCGGCGGTTCCTACACTCTGTCTGCCAAGTTCACAGCTACTTTTTGGGTTGGATTTCTTTAAACAAGCAGATGGACTTGGCGAGGCTTTCACCCCTAAAAACCTGAGCCCTGGCCTTAAGTTTGCCTTGCAAAAGAAAAGGCTGATGGTGGAGCTTGGTTTAATGTTTTAGCTCCAAGTCCTTTTTGAGTAGCAGCTGTAAGAATACGTGCTGGTGCCTAAAGGTAGCATGAGGTTCCCTGAGCTCCAGGGTTCCTCTGGCAGCAGATGTGTGTATCCAGAGGAGAAGAAGCTGTGTGTATACCTAGAATGTGAAAAAAAAAAAAAAGCCTGGATTTTGGGGCTACTGCTGCTCTTGCCTGCTTTGCTGTTTGGGAACCAGATCAGTCCCGCTGATGGGCCAAGCTGGACTGCATTTCTCGTTAGGTTTTGTCTGCTCAACTTGTGAGCATCATGTGGCAGTGTTGCATAGCACATGTACAGTGTGGCCAGGCAGAGGGGTGCAGTGAGGGTGTGTCAGGGGCACAGTGCAGCATGCAGGGCTGCAGCAACCAACAGGAATAACTGCAGGAGCTTCTGGGACCAGTGGAGGGACAAACAGCACAGGAGTTGCTGCCTTAGTTAGAATTTCAGACTGACAGGGAGGAGCTCTCTGTCCTTGCCGAGTAGGTTTGCCTGATCTCTCTATCTGATGCCTGTATAGGTTTTGTAACCTACAGCACATCTGTTTATTCTCTGGACAGAGGGTAGATGCTTCTGTTCATGTTGTGTGCTTGTGTTTGTAAGATCCATCACTTAAGTGACAGAGGATAATCCAAGGAAACAATTGTCTCTTCCCTTATAGCCAGGATAAATGAAAAAAAGCAAATATTCCTATGTAGATATACAATGTAGTGGCAGCCTCCTTTTCCTACTGGATCTACCCTGGCTTTCTAATAATAGTTGGTGTGCATTAATTGTGTTAAAACCTTGACTGAGGAGAGATGTGCATTGGTCTGTCAGCTGAATCATGCATCTACCCCATGGTGTTTGAGCAGTGATGGAAATAGAACTGGCAATACCTTACTTTGTGCAGGCAGTCTAGTATGAAGAAGGTGCTCCCCTGCAGGTGTTTGCCTAGGCAGGCAAGGAGCCAACTTCTCTGCCTTGTTTTATTCTGTAGACCATGGTGGTACATGGCAGCATTTGTTTTGATGTGTAGTTGTCAGGGATAAAAAAGAAAGTGTACCATTCCTCTGCATCCACTGGGACATGATTCTGTTCAAGATGTTGCAATAAATCTCATTTCTAACTGTTGTGAAGGTTTGTATTTGCCTGTGGTGGTTTGGCCACAGCTGTCTGGCCCACACATTGGTCTCTGCTGTGCAGCTGCGTGTGGATGTATTCTCTAGCTGTGAAGATCAGAGCAATGAAATCATTGAGCACCAGGAAAGGCTATCTTGGCTGTTTTTCATGGTTTCTGCTCCCAGTAACTGTAGTGCAGTGAGTGTTTTGGTAGCATTGGATTTTTCTTAAGTATGTATTCCAAGTCAGCTTTCACCTGGAAGAAATGCCTTTGTTGATTTCCTCTCCACAGATGGTTTCAGGAAGGTGATTGCTCTGGAGAATGGTATCATTACAGCAGAGAAAAGCTCAGTCATTGAGTTCCAGCACCCTTTCTTCAAGCAAGGGAAGGCCCATTTACTGGAAAACATCAAGCGCAAGGTATAGTCAAAGCACATACCTACTTCACTGAGTTGTGAAAAGTGGCTTATCAGGAGCACATATGGGTGTTTCAAACACGGCCAGCAAATACCATGGGAACCAAGGTAACTCCCTCACAGAGCCAGGCCTGTGCTTGGCTAGGCCCCTTGTGCCAGTGCTTAGACAAAATCTGCTCTGCTCCTGGTCGTGAACTGGGGTAGGACCATGTTCTGCATCATCATCAAACCACAGCCCTTCTCCACAGAGTTCATACCCCTCATTGCACTTAGCGTGGTCTGCAGTTCTGTCAGCATCTCCAACTCCGAGAAGGGCACTAAGTGAAAGAAGCAAAAGAAATACATTCCCATTTAGCACTCATTGAAAATTAGCAAGGTCATTAGTAACCAGTTCATTTGGATGAGTTTGTGTAAATTGCATTGCTCCTCCAAAACTATGTTGCCACTAAGCTACACCCTTATGAGCACTTTCTGCTTTTCTTTTGTACGTTCAGGCCTTGTCTGACCTGTTCCTGCAGAGATATTTACCCTCTATTGGCACATTACAGCCCATAATATCCTGAGGAAGAGAATATCACGATACATCACGTTGACGTTTGAACAGCAGAATCTTTTCTTTAGGCTGTTGTCAGGTGTGGCTGCATTGCCCGGGGTTATAAAAGCCCAGGCTGGGCTGGAGAGCCACAATCACGTTTGGATTGATTGCTCCCTGAGCTGCCCCTGCTCGGGGCCAGAATCAATGGAGCGGCGCTGGCGCGGGCCCGGGCCCCCGGCGTGTCCCAGCCTGCACGCCTGGCAGGGCAGGTGCACGGTGATGTCAGCTGTGGCACCATGTGTGTGTCCCAGGGGTGGTGCCCTGGGTGGAGTGTTCTAGATGGAAAGACAAAAGCTCTGCTCGGTGCCAAGGACGTTCGTGTGAAGTGTTGAATAGGTTGGTGGAAGATGTTATTTGTTGCACAGGAAAGGTTCGTGATTTTTTTGCAAAACAGTCATTAATTGTTCTTTTACTGCCTGGAATGGGGCCATATTCCAGTACTGGCTGTAAACTGTATTTCGAGCTCTCTGCCTGCAGGTTTGAATGCTGGACTTGCTTCACTTACTCCCTTTCACTTTTAGCTCTGCTGGTGTGCAGATACTCTGTGTGTCTTCACAGAATACCAGAATGCTTTGAGTTGGAAGGCACCTTAGAGCTCATCTCATTCCACCCCCTCCCACTAGACCAGGTTGCTCCAAGCCCCATCCATCCAGGGATGGGATAGCCAAGTGTCCCTGGGCAGCCAGTGCCTCAGCACCCAAGGACTGGACACCCTGGTTAGCCAGCTGGGGACTCTGAAGAGCAGTTCCTTGAAATTGGGCAGAATTTATATTGGCCCTTGTTTTTTTGGAGGCTAGCTGGCTGCATTTGGAATTTCCACCCACTTCTGCAACTTTGGTTGTCTTCCTGCAGAGAGGTGGTGTGCTGAAAAGAAATCAGGTAGCCTTGAATTGTATTTGGGATGCACCCTGTGTACATCAGCAAAAGTTATAACTGCAGCAAACAGCAGAGCATCTAGACTGCAGACAGGGAGGAGGACTGTCATACCCTTCAATCCATCCATTGCACCATGGGACTGTGTCAAGAAAGTAGTTAGTCATGTCTGAGAAGTGATTGCACAACAGCTGTGGTCTGTTCCAGCATAAAGGGATGGGATGTTGGTTTAAAACACCATCAGGTCATTTCTGACCATTCCACTCCCCTTTGGAAGACAAGATGTGTGAGCCAACCTGCACAGAAGTTAGCTCACACCTCAGCGGGCCAATACCACATTGGTGCTTTCACCTCCCCCTTGGAATCCACATGAGGTGCTTTCACATCCTTCTTGGAATTCAGCAGAGTAACACAAAAAGTCCCAGCAGCCTGTAGGTTGGGAGGGACACCTGGTATGACTCCATGTGGCTCAATTACATTCAGTATTTGGCAAAAAGATTTTCAAAATTATGCCCACAAAACCTGGATGTGTCATTCAGACATGTGCATGGGATGCACTATAGACTTGTCTTTTTTCCAAATCCTGAATTGTGTTGCAGCCAACACTGCTTCTGCTGCAGAGAGAGTTGCTGAAGGAACTGGAAAATGTTTAATATAAAGGTGAAGGAAGGAGATGGTGAACTTTTTGCTCTGATGGCTTTTCCACTATCGTTTGAAGTAGCAGCATTCATGGATTGTGCTGTGAGCTGAAGAGCAGTTTGGACTCTTCTTTCTGCAGAAAAGTCTGCATAACTTCAGAATGTCACAGAGAGAGGTAGTAGAGGAAACACCAATGGGGGAATCTGCAATTCAGATTGAGTAGGATGCATCTAACTAGATGCCTTCATCTCTCAGTGACTTAATGGAAATTTGTTACAGCTTTGCTGGCAGATTTACCCACACCTAGAAGGAATATGATCATCTTGTTTTTCCACTATCAGCTGTGGGGTTTTTTTGACTGGTGTCTGCTTTGTGGCACTAGAGGGCAAACTGTCACAAGGCCTGGCACAGAACCCCCAGGGAAAGCCCTTTGCAGTCAGTGGTTTTTATTGGGAATGACAGTCATGAATCTACTGTCTCTGTGTACAAAGAGCTAATCTCATGTTTTCATTGGCATCTTGTTTTTTTTTCATGCAGTGCAGCCTGTCCTAAGGATTGTCACCTGTAGCAGTTGTGGTGTTTTGTGCCATGTAAGAATTGCAGCCTTGCCTGGCCTTTTAATGGGGCTTGGTCCTGCCCTGCAGACTGACTGCACTCTCCCTGCAGCAAGGAGTATTCACTGTTTGTAGTAAAGTGTGTGTACCTGTTCTAGGTGTCTGCAGTGAGAACAGAGGATCTCAAGGTCTGCACAGAGGATTTGCACAAAGTCCTGTCTGAGGTGCAGGAGATGAGAGAGCAGCAGAACAACATGGACGTCAGGCTGGCTAACATGAAGAGGTAGACTCGGGGCACTTGTGCATTGAATGTTGCTTGTATCTGATGGAGATTGCCTAAATATGGGTTTCATTTGAACTGGAAACAGGTGAAGCTGTATTTTTTCCTGAGAATGTCCATTCCACCCCACACAACATTCTGAAGCTTGTTTCGTTTTGTAATTCAGTTACAGACTGGAGATTTAGACTGGGAGTTTGATGTCTGCCTTGAGATTTCACTCTGGTTGCCAGCACCTGTAGTAGTTTTATAGGTCAATAAAAGCATTTAATTTTTTGAATACACACAGGGTTAGATAAAGTGAGGGACAAAAGTGTTTTGTTTTCTTTTTTAACTGGAAGTGGACTTTGCACATCCTCATCTCTGTTCTCTCAGATCCCCTTCATATAGGCACTGGTAATTCATTCAGGTCATTGGTATGCCAGCAGATACCAACTGGAGTTCAGGAAATACCTTTCTCTCTCTGTTCCTTAAAAAAAACCCAGCCAAGTCCCTTGAACACCACCTTTAGATCTGTCCCAAGGCTGTCAGTGTTTGGAAACAGGCTGAGTGTCCTTATTCAACAGCTTTGAGGCTTTGAGGGAATACCTCAGTTCAAGATTATTGATGGAGCAGCAGAAGATGAGGGTGTCCTTATTAAGTGAGTGTTTGATGCTGCTGATGGAAAATGGAGTTAAGTTAAACCAGAGTTTATGCTAGTGGATCAAATTAACTGAAGGTTAGTTATCCACAGAGGGAATGTTGCCATTGGTTCTGCAAGATACTCTAAAAGTTTGAAAGCTGTAAAACTAGAGCATATAAAGTAAACTCTGTTCATCCTCTGTCTTCTGATTTATTCTGCATTGCAGAGAAAATAAGGCCCTGTGGAAAGAAGTGGCAGTTCTAAGGCAGAAGCACAGTCAACAACAGAAGCTGCTGTCTAAGGTACCATTGCAGCATCTTCAGTGCTACCATCCTTATTCCTGCCTCTGTGATACTTCATGGCATTCTTTGCTTATGTAGAATGACAAATGACACAGAGCTGAACAGGCTGTATTAATGCAGCATTAAAGAAAATGTTCACAGTTCCTGAGTGTCCCAGAAGTAGCACAGTAAAGAACCACGAGCAAAGCACTAAGGAAAAGTCATAGTAGGATGTCAGTGTGTGGAGACAGTGCATGGTAACAGGAGCCCAGAACTTGAGAGATTGCAGGCACATGGAACGGACTCTGTGAAAGATCTTGGACCAGGATACACTTAGACCACTTCAGAAGTGAACTTGGAACGCAGAAACTGTAGGAGCTTGCACGCTGGAAAAAATTTTCTCTGGTTTATTCCTCAGCTGTTTCTGGTCTGGAATCCTCTAGTGACTTGTGCTGTTATATTGCATTTCAAAAAAAAAGCCGATTGTGCAAGTGGGCTAATTTTTCTGTGCAGTTTAACTCTTGCTTTGTTCTTTAAGATACAATTGCAAATGGATTTTTAAAATACTTGTTAATTTTTGTTACGTAACTATATCATTTTATAGTAAAATCTGAATTAAGAATTCAATGGTAGGATTGCTATGCTGACCACTTGGTCTTGGTTTTCTTTTGTTTTTCCTTTCTAGATTCTTCAATTTATACTAAGTTTGATGCGAGGAAATTATATTGTTGGGGTCAAAAGAAAAAGGTAATTACTTGATAGGTCCCAGATCAGTGTCAATTGTGAATTGTAGGGATAAATCAGTTTCTATTGTGTGAGAGGTGTTTTTATCACTTGTATATTCAAACCTGAGAAAGCTGATGGAAGTTCAGTCAAGCACAAAAAAAGTATTTCCTCCTTATCACTAAAACGGGTGGGAAGAGAATATTCTATACATTTTCAATTCCAAAGGGCACAGTTATCAGAAGTGGTAAATCTCAAAACAAGCACGTGTGACTGACTTCTTCCAAACCACAGTGTGTGTGTGTAGTACAGGCTGCCTGCAGTACCCTCCCTGACACACGTTCCCAAAAGCCAGGCTTCTTGGGAGGGCAGGAATGATTACCATTCCTGCCTGTCCTTGGCACTGCTGCAGCTCTTCCCTCTGGCAGTCAGAGGTACTAAAGCTCTGCTTTGTCTCAGGTCTCTCACGGATGGTGCGGGCGCGTCACCCTCCAAGTACAGTCGTCAGTATGTCCGCATCCCTGTGGAGAGTGGCCAAGCTGTAAGTGTTCCCCAGGGACAGAGGCAGTGGGCTGGACAGGATGATACACAGTGATAGCAGTCTTCCTTATAGCTACAGATAGTCTAACCTGGTAATCAAATGCTCTCCCTTTTGTAATGGGCAGCTTTAGAGCAACGCTCTGGCTGTAAAATCATGGAAATCAGTGCAACTGTCACAGATGAAACGTGAACAGGAAAGAGAAACTGCAAGGAGAATGGGGCTTCAGTATGGAAAAAGAAAAGGTCTGAGCCTGTAGTTTACTCATTCTGTGCTGTATCTGCAGATGGCTTTTTCTGAGCATAATGCAGATGAAGAGGATGGAAATGGTACAGGTCTGATAATCAGAGATATCACTGACACCCTGGAAAATGCCACCAATGGCCTCCTTGCTGTGGCACACACGAGTGGCAGAGCCAGGTATGTCCAAAGTATATGAAATATTTATGCCTGAGTTGTTAACTGGGTAGTTATGTTAATGTTTGCAATCCATCTGGATTCTGGGAAACAGAATATCTCTCTGAATCTCCATTTGTGCATGACTGGCCTGTTGTAGGCTCTCCTTCTACAGCATGTAGCATTAGTCCTTATCAGAGCTCATGTCTCTTCAGGAATCCCTGGAGGCCTGTCAGGCTGATGGGCATTGCAGATTTAATACTCTGAGGCTTTTCTGACTGTTCAACAAATGAACACATACCTGACTTTTCAACTGAACAGAGACCTGAATGCATATACAGGTTTCTAATAATCCAAAACATATGTAGATTGCTAAGAAATCAAGGTGTGTAGTTTCATCTCCAGTTTCAATACTGCTCTCACTAAGCATATCCTGGGGAAGGCATTCTCTGTGTGGCAACAGATTTTACTGAAAACCCATTTAGCTGTTAATACCCAGAGTGAAATATGGACTGATCTGGAATCTTTTTCTTTCCAGAGTCTATGTGTTAGGAGTTTCTCTCCTGCCTAATTCCTGTATACTATATTGCTGGTTTTTGGCTGTGAAAAAGAGATATTTTGCTCTGATACATGAGCTCTGTATAAGCTGTAGTAAGACATTCTTCACCTGCCACTCTGCTGCTTTTTCTAAAGACCAGTTTGTTACTTGAATCCTTGACTGGCCTAATCTTATTAAGATTTGGGATACTAAACCTAAAATGAATAGTAATGCAGTTGATAAATTCTCATCTGTGTTGTTTCTGTTTGGGTCACATTTTAGAGAGCCACAGGCAGCTCTGGATCCTGGCTTACCTCTTTGTCAAGTGTCACAGCCAAGTGAGTTAAATTGTGCAGAGCCTGTCCCATCAGTTCCTATAAACGATGTCAGCAAATCCAGCGAAATAGGCACAGCTGCTGTGGAGCTGCACACTGCACAGCCAAGTGCTCCAGAGGACCCCGTGTCAGTAATTGACTCCATCTTGAATGAGAACAACTCTGGAAACCAAAATGATCCTTTGCTGGACAGGTATTAACTTGTTTCTGGAAAGTGTTATGCTGTTGTCATCTTGTGAGATCCCTTCAGAATTTTGGAGGGTGTGTTGTTTGGCAGAACACAGGGAATTAGCTTTTGAATTGTCATTGACAATGTGAATTCTCTGCACCTTTGTCACCAGGGCTTGAAAAAGCCAAATGTTGGCATCACACATTGAAAAAGGGCAAGTGTCCCTGTCACCTTTACCATAACACGTGTGCCTGACTGCTGGTGCATCCCTCAGTGTGTCCCAGCAGCCCACTGCTGTCACTGCCACGTGCTGCCAAGCTGCAGGTGCACTGATCTCGGGCTGGCATTGTGGACATGTTGTTCCTGGGACCTGGATGTGGATTGTCCTGGTGATCATCTCACTGTTCCTTTCCTCTCTGCCCCTCATTTGTACAAGGCTGTTTGTGCCCTGTCAGACCACACAGCCCACTGTGGCTGCAGGAGAGCTGTATCGAGGACAGAGCTTTAACCCTTGCTCCTACAGCTCTTCTGCTGTGGTCAGCAGCAGGTAGGAGGGTCTGGAGTGGTGTCCCAGCACTCATATAATCTGAAGGCTCTGCTGTATCTTCCCTCCTGGGCAGTGCCTTGGAACTGCCCGTTCCTCAGTGCTGGGAATTCAGTACAGGAGCACCTCATGGCATAGCAAGACATGCAGTGTGGGCACTGTGCCTACAGCTGCCTTCTCAGGTTCTTCACTGTCCCTCCTGTCCTGCCCACTGTCTCTGGAAACATGTCCAGTTTGGCAGCAAGCCAATCTTTCAAGGTAGACAGAGTTCCTTCAGGCCCAGATTATTTCCAGCCCTTTGCTTATCATTTATTGGACCTCTGTTTAAACAGATACTGGGGTACAGGCTAGGATCTGAGAACATTCAGCAGATACTGAAATGAGGGAAGAAGTAGGTATGGAAGGAGGAACTGCTTTTTTGACTGGTAGCTGTAGTTGTGCTTGCTGTTCAGGTCTTCCTTGTGCCTGTACCTCAGAGAGCTGGAGTGAAAGGTGATACAGGAATGCAGTTTCATCCATTTGGCTATTCCGGATTGTAGACAGCCTGCTCTGTGGGGCAAGAGAAGGCCCTGCCTGCCAGCTGTGCCTTACAGTGCTATTTAATTCTGTCTTTTTAGAGAGGAAATTCAGGATTTTCTGAACTGCATCGATGCCAGCCTTGAAGAGCTCCAAGCAATGCTGTCAGGGAAGCAGTACAACTTCGGTGCCGAAGCGTTCAGCGACGTGAGTGTCTTCTCACTATCTCTGACTTCTGAGAAATACTGCTCAGGTTGTGTCATGAAATGCTGCTAGTTCATTCCAAGTTGTAATGGGTAAGAGTCAGGAACATCTTGAAGAGCAAATAGTTACAAATAGAATGATTTGTAGGTATTCACAGTGTACAAGGTAATACTGGGAGCCTTTCCCAGGTCATACAGGATTCCTGTTCTACAGAACTGAAGGGGGGAGGAATAGGAAAAATTTTGCCTCATTTTTCCTTCTCAAGCCTAATCACATACCATCACATCCTGACTGTGTATTTCATTCAGCTGGGTGATATGGAGTGAAACTTAGCTGTATTCCTGGCAAATAGGGTAACCTTTTCTCCTCCTGTGACCTCAGTTTACTGCCACAGCTTGAAGCTCCCAGCTGAAGGCCCATGGAGGTGCCACTGTCCCCATGCTTCAGTGGAAGGAGTGTCACACTGGGTCCTGCAGTCCTTTCAGGAGCTCTCTACAGTTTTATTTCAAGAACCTTATTGGTTGACATATGATCTGGTTTTATTTTCAGACATTTAATCCGGAGCTGCCAGCCCTGGATATGAGCTTGATGGAAACTCCCCCTGGTATTGAAAATGTAAGAGTAAGATTTATTTCTGGGGTGAGGAGGGCAAATGTGATGCTGGGAGTTGAATCTTGCTTGTTGCAACTCAAGGGTGGGAATGGGGTTGATGGCACAGGGTGACACTGCTGGTTCATCTCATCCAGCTGACTCCAGGGCTTCAATTATCAGTGTTAGCATGTCAGAATTTAAGAGGGCTCTCAAGATAATTTCCAGTCCTACATTCCTATTGCAGTCATACACTTGGAATGCCTATCTGAAGACTGAAGGAAAAGTACTAAATTAAAACTGTAATGCAATACACTGTAGTTGTTCTGAACATGGCTCTGTGGGATTTTCTCAGAAGATACACAGAAGTTCAGCACAAACTTACTTCTCTTGGTCCAGTTCCTAAAATTGATTCATACCATTAAAAAAAAATACCCTTGCAAGTGCTATTGTTGTTGTAGTCCTGAAATAATATTTAAACTAGGATTTCCCAGTAAGAAGAGCTTTGACTACAACTGAAGTAAAATGCAGCTGTGTTTAAGCAGTGCCTGCAAAATTCAATTACACGATGAAATCATGTTTAACTGTTACCCCAACAAGACTGATTATAATAAAGCTTCTGGTTTGGGAGGTAAAACAAATATTTGCTAGTCAGAAGCTTGTTTTGTTTAGTGAGCTATGTTTGTCTGTCTTTCACTGTGCCTCCTTCTGAGAGCTCCTGTGTGCAGGCCTTCTTGTGCAGGGACAGGCTCATTGCTCAGTTGCTCCATCTCTCTTCCCTCCTCCTTTCACAGCTAATTCTGTTAACCAGTCATTAAAGGCTTCCCATTTTGTTATTGTTGTTAAACATTCTGTCATAACTCTCTGGTTTGTTTCAGATGGCAAACTTGGCAGAGAGCACTGAAGGTCTGGGAGCAAGTGAGAGGGAAACAGCAGGAAGCAAAGGTGGGCAGGAAGGAGCACTGGGCGCTGTGGCAGCTCCACACTCTTTGAAAACTGTATATTGAAATGGAATTGTTGTACCCTGTAGTATCTCCTTCTCTAGTCTGGGCTTAAGCTTTTTGTGAAGAGTGTGATGTTTCACTGATCTTGAAGCTGTGCCTCAGTCTTAAAAAGGCCCATCCTGTGCCCTGTGGTTTTTCACATAGAAAGCATGGCACCAATCCTGTGTCCCTTTAAACATGGAAACGTGACACGAGTGCCACAGTGGGGAGCAGAACTGTAAATGCCCTTGTGGCAGTATGTCCTACACAGGCTGTGATCCCCCCAAAGGCAGAGCTGCTCAGGTTAGCACTGAAGTACTAAATTAAAACTGTGTGGCTGTCAGGGGCTTCAGGCACTGATGTTTCCAGGCACAGGGGGCATTGGCTTCACTCTGACAGCACTCTGGGTGTAGGGTTTGTCCCAGCCCAGCTTGGGCTTTCCTGTAGTGCACCAAGTTTGAAGCAACCTCTCCAGGTTTCCTTGCCTTGAATAAGAGCCTTCAGTTGGTGAAACAGTTTGAAATGTTTGTTTTTTCCCTCAGATATGCAGCTGATCCAGTACAGGGCCAACCCTCTGCTTTCCTTATTTGAAGAGCTGCCTTCTGGTGAAGCTGCAGGGAAGGTGGATGATCCAAAAGACTTTCTGCTGCCTCCCCTGGAGGAGAAACCTGCTCTCCAGCCTCCATCAGCCAGTGGAACCGTTGTGCCACTTGCAGCTCCAGCCAGCCAGGCCGAGCCTCTGGACACTCTGGGGATGGGTGATCCACCTCTCCTCCCAGAAGATGGGAATGGAGAATATAAACTGTTTCCACTCCTGCTTCTCAGTCCTGTTGCTAACTTCATAGATGAGGCCTCTGAGATAGAAATTTCTTGAACTCACAGAACATCTGTAACCGGCTTAGTGCTATGGAATAACCACCAAAGGAGTGGAGCAGCAAAAAGCGTGAGCTTGGTCCTCACCTGCTTCCTGGGGACCCTGCTCTGCACAGACAAAAGGGAGTTCTCTTGCTGCTAGCAGGGAGCACATCTGGGAGAACTGAACACAAGCTCAACAACAACAAGAGCTGATGGAGTGAAGGCACCAGACAGAGGGGAAGACCAACAACCCTGTAAACATACCACAGTATATTCCATAACTTTTTATCCAATATTCTTATTGCAAGAGGAAATCTGTTTGTACCCTGTTTGTAAAGTTTGGCTGGGTTTTTTTTTTTTGTTGGGGGGTGGTGTTTGTTTTTATTAGCTGGATAGTAATGTGGTGTGTAATATTTTAAACCTGGGTTTTACTCTTTGGAGAGCCTGCTTCAATAGGTGGCTTGCCTACTGTTTGGAATTAAGTTGTTTTTAAATTTTGTTTTTAATTTGAGATTTCTTTTTTGATAGTTACTGGCTACAATTGTTTGCATCTGCTTAGATTACTTTCGTACTCCTAGATTTGCTCCTAGGTATAGAGGGAACATTTTTCCTATGGAAAATGACATTTAACTGTGGAGTATTATTTTTTAACATGCTAGCACACATCCATTGCCCTGGATTGTAGGAGTTGTGGTAGGAAGTGCTTGCCCCCCTGCGTAGCGCTGATTTCTCATGCACATTGCATGGCAGTTCTGGGGTAACCTGCCCCCAGGTGACAGGTCATGTCCTTGGAGATGGCCAGTAGGACTGATTCATGTTTAGCAAAGGCCAGCAGCTGTCCCTAGAACGAGAAGGGAGCCCTGGGGTGCCTTGCACTGACACAGGGTGTCACATTAAGGTATCTCTGTGCTGGTAGCAGCTATTGTTCCCTGCCCCTGTATGGACACCAGATTTCACGCTGCAGTTTCTGCCTGTGGAATCTTAAAGCCAAATTAGCTTTAAGTGCATCTGTGTCTACTTCACCAAAAAGTTGTTCCATAAAGTTTCTTTTGGCACTGTTTCCCAAGTTCTCTGAGCAGCTGCACTGTGTCAGTGGAGCAGCAAGTTGTGTGCTATTACCAAGCATGTCACAGCTTCACCAGCCCACACAAACCTGCTATGTGCTGAAGTGACAGCAAACTGCTGGGGCTGCAGGAGGCCTGGATGCAGGCAGAAACTGCCTTGGATAATATCACCTGATACTTCCTACCAGCACAGTTACTTAATTTTTTTTCCAGATTTAGGAATTCAGGCTGCCTGCAGGCTTTGTTCTCTCTGATGTTCCTGAATTAGTAAGTGCTGAGCTCTTTCATATTCGAGAATCCAAGGTAGATATTCTGAAGCCTGCTAGATAATGCATGTTACCTGTGCTGGCCCAGCTTCTTTGGATTTGTGCTTCACTGTCAAATCTGAGTTGCAGAGGAAGGTCCTGCTTCTGAGTATGTAACACCTTCAGTGTCATTTTATTTCTGTGCTTTTGTACCTGTTCTTACCTCGTGACCCTTCTCGTTTCCATCTTTTGAATTGCCTTTTGTCAAGTTTGTCTTATTCAAGCCTTCACTGTCTTTCTGTAGCTGACTTGTTGAGGCCAAGGGCTGAATAGTCTCAAGTTTTCATGAGCTGAAGGGAGAGGGGGAGGTGAGGATGTTGCATCTGCCCCAGGTAAGGTTTGGTTTCTTAATTCCTTCCCAAAGGCCACAGTTTCGCCAAGAGTGAATCAGTGAAAACCAGGCTTTTCTGGTGTGCTGTTTGACAGCACCATGCAGACAAGAGAGTTCTTTGGGAGGTTGATCTGCACCTCTGACTCCCTGCACTGGTTGGACTGTAATTTCTGCCATGGATTAGTGTCATGTTCCTCTGTCTCAGAGTCCTCTCCCCTCAGCGCAGCTCGCTGTCAGATACTGGGTCTGAGTGCATCATGGGTTTTAATACACTTTCTCTCTTAAGAAGTTAAGAAACCAAGGCTTAAGAAAATAGCAAAAAAAAAAAAGTTTATGCATCTGTGTGTCTGGTTTATGTACAGGTCCAGGAAAAGTATTTGTGCAACTTTCTTAAGAAAGATTGCAATGGAAAGGGGAAGACGGAAAAATAAGAAAAACCCACATGCTGAACTGAAGTAATTAAACTCAAGAATTGCAAAAAGATTACTGTGTTTCTTGTACATTATTTGTGTGTGTTCTTGTCTGTGCCAATGTTTCCCAAACCTGTTTACTGGTTTTTCCAGAATTAAGACATTTCATGCTCCTGGGGTGTGGTCTGACAATGCAGTGAAGAGGAAGCTTAGTGTCTGTTTCCATAGCCTGGGAGAACAGCACCTGGGACTGGGTTTTCAAAAGTGTTAATGTGAAATCTCAAAATACCATGTGTGCTGAAAAATACACCAGATGTAGTGCACATGTTCCCCATAGACTCCAGTAGGAAAGGCCCTCATCTCCATGAGGTATGGATTAAAATATTCACTGGAGATAACAGAAGGAAATGGAACAGCCCAGATAATCTGCAGCATCAGGCAGACCCCAGCCATGGCACCCCTGTGCAGACTGCCCAGGGTAACTGGCAACGTGGGCATCACAGTTTTTGTGGGATTTTCCCAGAAGTAAGGAACTGCTCATCGTTTCCACTGCCAAGAAAAATAATCTTTATACAGAACATGCTGCTCTTCATGATAAGGATGAGGACATGGCAGTGGAGTTTGCACATGAAGCTGTGGACAGAATCCTGCTGTGACAAGCTGGCTGAATCTGCAGCACAGTGCAGCTGCTGCCCAGCCTGTGCCCGAGGGCCGGTGGCCAGGCAGGGGGTCACCAGCCCCCATGTGCCAGCCTGGGTGGGGACAGTGCCCCACTGCAGCCTGATGTGTCACCAGTTTGTTTCCATGACTGCAGGGGCCTCGCTGTAGCAGCCGCTTCCTTCCTCCTGCAGCACCGGCAGGTGTGGCTGGCCTGGCTCCTTGGCTTTGGCCCTCTGTGTCTGGGGAGGAAAGATTGCTCTCCCTTATCGTTCACGTGCTGGGAATCCACAGAACACTCCCAGGCGTGGCAGGTGCAGCCTGAGAACGTGCCAAGTGCCCCTTGCATGCTCCTTTCAGACCTACTTTAGCTCCAACCCAGCCCTCCCCACACCCACCGTGGGAGCCTTGCTGTCGGTTCATATCTCCTGTGTGCTTGCTAACAGAGCTTTCCAGAATACAAGAAAAAACTGATTTTGCTCTGTCTCTCCTGGGCTGTGTGATGCCACCTCATCCATCCATGCTCAGAATGTTTTGCTGTCTCCTAAAACAAGATCCTTGTTTTGAAAAGCAGCATCATGTTATCAGAGATGCCCAAAGCAGAAGCAAGGGGTTGCTGCCACCGTCACCTTAGGTACAGGTGCCTGGTGCTGCCTTGTATGAAGGACAAGACTTTTCCTGCCACCGTTCCCCCAACCAACAGGGTAAATATAAAGATGTTAATAAATACCTACATATCTTTTTTAGTCACATAGTTTGAGTTTCAGCTTCCTGGTTGGTCCAGATCCTGCTAGTGATACGTTCCTGTTGTGTTTTCACCCTCTGCCAGCAATCAAGCCCCACACAGCCCCACGCTCACTCTCCCACCAAGTGGGATTGTGGAGAGATGGGAAAGGCAAAAGCTGTAAAACTCTTAGGCTGAGATAAAGACAGATTAATAGAGAAAGCAAAAGCTGGCACACAAGCAAGGGAAAACAAAGGATTCATTTACTGCTTCCCAGGGCAGATGGGTGTTCAGCCACCTCCAGGAGAGCAGAGCCCCATCATGTGTAATGGTGACTTGGGAAGACAAACACCATCACTCCATCTGTCCCCCCTCCTTCTTCCCCCCAGCTTTATACACTGAGTGTGATGTCATGTGGTATGGTCAGTTGGGGTCACCTGTCCTGGCTGTGTCCCCTCCCCATCTCCCATGTACCCCCAGCCCCATCCAGCAGGGCTGTACAAAAACCAGAGAAGGCCTTTGCTCCATGCAAACACTGATCAGCAATAACAAAAACATCTCTAAATTGCCAACCTTGCATTCACCACAAATGCAAAACACAACCCCACATAAGCCACTGTGAAGACAATTAATTCTACCCAGCCAAACCATTGTCTTTGACATCAAGACAATGTAGGCTTCTACCCTCCTCCAGCAAGCTCTGTTCCCTGCAAAGGAGTTCCAATGATTTGACCTTAATGTGGTCGTTTCCTCCCTTGAACCAAGAAGTGCATGAACACTGCAGCCCTCGGCAGCTTTTCCTGCTTCTCCCTGTCCCAGTGGCTGCAGGCTGGAGTGGCATCTCATGGGAAGTTTCTGATGAAGGAATGCAGGACTTCAAGGGAGGATCCCTCTGTGCCACTGCAGACCCAAACCAGGTCTCACTGTCACTACAGGAGGGCCATGTCCAGACCAGGGACAAGGATTTGGTTGGCTGCATGGAATTAGTCTGATTACTTGTATTTGAGGACAGGATGTTGAATTTGGGTGTAACAACAGCAAAGGCTCATTGTTGTTCAGCTGAATGCAATGAAGCAGATGGGATTCTTTTACTGGAGCAGAAGAAAAATTGAGAGCTGTAGAAAACAGCAAAAGGCAGTAAAATCCCTTGAAAGGGATATTTCAGTAGAAAACAGATACTTTTCTTAGACAGGGCTAGTGCTCAATTACTGCATTATAGAGATTAACTGTAACATTTAATGAATGGTAATATATGATTAGAGTTTCGAAATCATGATTTCATGGTCTCAACGATTTTCAACTTTGACAAGTTCCTCTTTTTCTCTCTGGGCATCTCCATGTTCACCTGTTTCCCAAGAAGCCTGAAGGCACTGGAGGGATGTATGGCCCCAATCAGGGCTTGTAAATGAAAACAATTAATCAATTAACCCAAGCAGCTAAATTGCTCTGTGAGAAGGGAGGATCCATCTGTGAGATGCAGTGGGATTGGTGGCTCAGATGTCTGCAGCTCTTGGGAAATTTTTGGCCTTAGATTTGTATATCTGTATATCTCCTCTCTTAATTGTGGTAGAGTGATATAGAATATTTCAGTTGGAAGAGGCCTACAACAATTGTCTGTCTTTATGTTACTGGTAATGTAAAGATTTAAGGGGTTTCATGAACCTTAACTTAAAGCATTGTGGTGGGTGTCACAGAAGCTGGTGAGAAAGTGAATTTTGAGGACCTAGATGGTTCAGCTCCTTATGAGTGCTCCCTCAGACCTGTGTGTGTGTAATTGCATGTTAAAAGCTTATTTGTCAGCAAGCAACAAAAGGAGAAAAAGAGGAAGAAATTGTTGCCTAGGAATCAAAAGAAATAAAAGGAAAAAATTAAAAAACAGAAGGGGGAAAAACATACTCAGCAGAAAAGACAAAATAGCGTAGAAGTAATTTTTACTCTTTCCTCTTTGCGCCCTTCCTTAGGGTTTCCGCTGTGCCAACGCCTCTAACAGTGGTCACAGAGACACTTCTTTTCTGATAAAGAGGAAGGAAAAACCACCAGCTGTTGTCCTGGACGGTTAGTGACAGAGTGAGCCCAGGCAGGAAAGTGTTCCTGATTTACCCCAGCTTGGGGAAAGCGGGTCAGTCTGGCTGGAGAGGGAGCAGCCGTGCCCCCAGGAAGGATGGGAATGATGCTGCGAGCAGCCGTGCTCGTGAGTTCCCTTCTCTGCTGCAGCGGTGAGTCTGGGCTGGGCACGGCCCCTGCCCCAGGGGGTCTGGGTGCGCCTGGCAGGGGCGGCTCTGTTTTGGGGAGAGCTTAGAGTCAGTCCTCAGAGTGAGAGAAATGTACTGGGATGAAGGCAAGGGTCCTCATTTTTACAGGAAAAAGAGGGTTTAGGTTTCTTTACCCAGTGTTTTGAGTTTCTCATGTTTGGCTTAGGAAGAGAGTGGTGTGTTTCAAAAAAACAAATAGGCAGTGGAGGAGGGAAGTCTTTGCTGTTCCTCAGAAGCCCCAGGGGTGATGTCCGAAGCAGACACTGGCTGAGACCAGGGAGCTGCAACTTGGACTTTAGACCAACGCCTTCCCTCAGGCCTAAGCTATCCAATAACTCTGACCCTGTGCTCTACTCAGTGCTGGTGGTGGCAGGAAAGCACCAGGCAGAGCAGGAGAGCCAGACTGCACACGTGGCAGGAGTCAGTGCCCCTGGCCTTCAGCCACCTCCCATCCCTGCCTCATGCCACGCTGATTTTTGGTTAACCCACCCCTGAGCAGCCCAACCCTCACACTCCCCACTGGCTGCTAGTGCTTCTCATCTGCTGGGCTCTCCTTGCCAGCGCTCTGGCCATGGCTCCACCACATGGCAGCTGCCTTCACCCTGGCTGCTCTGTGGCTTAATTTTCACCCTCCTTTCTTCCTGCAGCTTTTCCAGACTTGAGCGGCCCCAGTGAGATCAAGGGTGTCTGGAAGGGGTCTGTCACTCTGCCTTGTACCTATGTCCCTGTGGAAGACCTTGTGCAGCAAACCCTCACCTGGAGTGTGGTACATGACAAGGATTCAAGAACCGTCTTTCGGAGGGATGGCTCCAGCGACCATATTCTCCTGTCTCAGTACAGGGAGAGAGTCAGCATCCCAAAGGATGCCCCAGGAAATGTGTCTCTCCTCATCCTGAGCCTGGAGATCTCTGACAGAGGAACCTACACTTGCCAGGTGACCTGGAGAGACAGCAACAACAGCCTGATAGCAAAGGAGATCAACACCAAATTGGAGGTTGTTAAAGGTAAATCCAAGAAGGAGGCTGTTCAGGAAGGAAAGGCTTGGTCCAGGAAGGCTTTTGGAGATTAGACAGAGCAGGTGGGCAGTGACTCTGTGTTTCCACGCAGAAGCATCTTGCTGATCAGTGTCAGCCTCCAGCAAGAAGCAGCAAATAAGCTTTTAACATTCTGTGCAGGACACAGCACCCTGAAGCTTGGGGAGAACCTGAGGCTTCCCAAGTAAAAAGTTCATCCCTGGCTCTATCTGTAGCCAAAGGCTCAGTGTTTCCCAGGGGCGTGCAGCAGTGGGGAAGTCCCAGGGATGCTGTATGGCTGTTCTTTGACTAAATTTCACCAGCACGTGCTTGCCCTCCCTCTGCCCTGTGTGGGGGATTTACAGAGGCACAGGGACTGCCGGGCACCGTGTGCGGTGAGCTGAGCTCAACCCGTGCAGGGAGGTGATGTGAAAGCTGAGCTGCTTCCTCCTGGGAAGGCAGCGGCAGCAAAGCGAGAACTGCTGTGGCAGGGGCACCATCCCCAGCACAGCCAGGGCTCCGTCACCTGGGCCCCTCTGCTTTGTCTTCCAGTGGCAGCCACCAAGCCCATCATCCGCGCTGGAGAGCTGGGGCTGACGCTGCCGGCCGGAGCCGGCACCAGCCTGACCTGCGAGGCCGGCGGGTCCCCTCCCATCAGCTACCGCTGGTACCGCCGAGCCCCGGCGGGCAAAGCCGTGTTCCTGAGCAGTGGGGCCGAGCTGGCGTGGGCCCGGCTGCGGCCCTCGGACAGCGGGACGTACTTCTGCGAGGCAGAGAACAGGGCTGGGGCCGGGGCCGTGCAGCGCAGCGATGCCGTGCAGCTGACGGTGACAGGTGAGAGCCGCAGCCGGCAGCAGAACATCCGTCCGCAGGGCAGGGGAACAGCATCCTACTTCCCTGCCCCGAAAGGAGGAAATGCCAAACGCCTTCAGCGCTCTGACACACCCCTCCCCAATGGCTCCAGTCTGTGTCCTTCTTTATTGCCTCTATTCAATTTCCTCCTCTTTGAGGAACTGCTCTTTTCTCATGCAAAACAGGATTCCTACTTCAAACATTTCTTTAGTCCTCTGTGGGTTTTCTGAAGTTCTCCCTGCCTCTGTAATGCTGCCCACTGCAGTTCAGCAAGTTTAGACAAGCCGTCGGGGCTTTCTTTGGAGGATAAGGAACGAGTGAGTGGTAATTCAGCGGCAGAACAAACCAAACCGGCCTCTGCTCCCCACCACCAGCTGCGTGTCTCAGGGAGGCACATTGCACTTCACACACACCAGGCTCTGGCACCTCCAGGCTCTGCAGGACACGGTGTGACAGGCTGCACCCAATGGCCTCAGAGGCCTTTTTCAACCTAAATGATTCTGTGATGGGTGCCTGCAGGAAAACTTGCAGCTCTCCTTGGCTGTTACTCCACCAGCAGAGCTGTGAAGGCCCTGACAGCCCAGGTACCACACAGTGGCCTGGGCAAGAGGCAGAGCCTGCTGAGCCCCCAGGGCACAAAGCTTTGGCTGAAGGCCTGTGGTGCTCTTCCCAGCAGCCACACGCTGGAGGGAACAGCACAGGAACAGGGCTCAGTGCTGCAGGTGCTGGCTAACGCTGCTGCCACAGCATCCCCCTCCTGCCAGCTGCCAGGGGGCTGCTTCCTCCTGCTCCTGTCCCACCTGTGGGGAATTCTGTATCCCAGCAGCATCACCAAGGTGGTCAAACCCCTGTGTAAGCCTCTCTCTCCCCCTCACCTTGCAGATCTGCCCACAACCACATCGGACACATGGACAAATGTGGGAACCCTGGGGGGACACCACTCAAGCACTGGTCGGGGTGAGAGCAGTGACTGCTGCTGGCAAGGGTGGGGTGCTGCTGCAGGGTGACACCAGTGCTTGGCAGTGGTTTTATTGCTGGGGAACAGATCTTGACAGTGTTGGACTTCAGTCCATATGCCTCAGCTTTTAACTCGGGTATTTCTGAAAGCAGGTCTTCCTTCCCTGAGTTTCCAATCCACAGCAGGCTAATAGGTTGTATTTGTAGGAGGGAGTGTACATGTCTTAGGATTGCTGAAAATGCTATTTCCTAAGTTGCAAGGGGTGGGATATTTTGAGTTTGGTTCTTTTCTAAAGGAGTTTTTTTTCTTGTTATCTGGTCCTGAGTGGAAGCTGCTGAGGGGAGGCAGATCTGGTGTCTACAGTGGCAGACACAAGGGATGCAAAAGCTTCCTCAGACCTGACTGAAAACATGTACTTGACCAGGGACAGCAGTTTTGAGGGAGGCCTTGTGATTTCCTGTTTGTTTATGTGGGAATTTAGGCCTGGACTAGAGCAGATCTGTTGGGGGAAACTTTCTATGGTTGGATTATGTTTTATTTGGGTTTATGGTGTCCCAGCAATCACATGGGGATTGTGGAAGCTGGTGTCAGTCACTGGACTGAGGGAAGATGTTGAGAGGTGTTGGTTGTTCCTGCAGAAAAAACTGAAACAGAGCTGGTGTCCAGAGGTACCTCAGGAATCTCCTGGACTCCATGGGGCCCCACAACTACTGCAGGTGGGTGTGTACAGACATCCAAATGGACACAGGTATCTGGTGTGTGTGTATGTAGTTTGTGTATACATATTTAGTGAATATATACTACACGTGGTATCCACCCAGTGACTGTATGGTACTACATGTGTTCTCTCTATAGTACAGTGTGTACACAGTGCTCATTTCAGAAGTTTGCCTATTTTCCCTGCCTTGTAAAAGGGATGGAGGCATCCTCTTCAGATCCTATAGCTCTAATCCCAGATGTCCTGCTGCTAAAATGATGACTGGAAGTGCACTGTCAGGCTTTAACTCACGTTTGTTTTGCAGATCTGCCCATAGCAGCAACGACTTCTGAGAGTGGTGTGGGATATCCAGGGAAGAATGAAACAATTCATGGTAAGTAAGAGCAAAACCAAGCTGAGAAGAAGATTAAGGATCCAAACCAGATGCTCTGTAGTCAGGAACTTCAGCCTCAAAATTAGTATTCTGCATTTTTGGCTGCAAATTGCATTAACAGATGCTCTCGAAGGACCCAGATAATTCATGGTGACTCTTTAAAAGGCTCTGGATGTTTTTATGGAAAAATGAAAAAAAAAAATTGATATATGGGGCACACAGAGTTGTTGCTGTGTTCCTGGGCAGTCAGGTCCATTTTTATCTTGGACAGCAGAAAAACCTGAATGTGTGCCTTGAGCAGATCCACATGTCCTCCAGCTTTGCAGCATTGTGACAGGATTAGACACTTTCCAACCAGAAGTGAGCAGTACCCTTGAATGGAAAGCTTTATTTCAATATGCAGTGCAGTTATCCTGCCCAGCTCACATCCCTAGTCACCTCAGCATGAGATGGACACTGCCTGCAGAGCTGTGGCCTCTTGGTGAGGTGTACACAGAGCTGGGTCACACAACACCCCCCAAAAGAGGCACAGGACCAAGGGTTGGTGTGGACATGGCTCTGCAGGGACACAGCCCCACGTGCTCGGGCAGGGCTGGCTGTTGCTGTCCCCAGGGACATGGTAAATGTCATGTACCTGCTGCTGCTGTCACCCAGCAGGGCTCCCCTGTCTCAAAGCCCTCTGTTGTATTGCTTTAGATTTCCAGAGGCCTGGCTTGTCCCTGTACCTGGTCATCCTGATTGCTGTGGTGTGTGGTGCTGTGGTTTTCCTTGTCATCTCTCTCATCATTTGCATTAGAAAGCCCAAAGACTGTGAGTAGAATGTTCTGGAAATCCTGGATGTTCTGCTTGTGCCCAACATGGCTTTACCTTTGGTGGGTTTTGGGGCCTGGAGCAGTGCTTGCAGCCCCCAGCTGATGCATCATTCAGGCAGGGTGGATTGGCACACATGGTGGGAGACCCGAAGAGGCAGAGGAGTCCTTGCAGGCAGGAGAGTCTTCCAGAACCCGCCCTGGGGCTGGGGCAGCAGTGGCCCTGGTGCTCCTGAGCTGCACCCTCCCATCCCTGCACCCCGGGGCAGCTCAGCCCCTGCCCTGCAGCCATCCCAAGGTGTGTGGCTTGTTCGCACAGAGCCTTGGGNTCCCTGCACCCCAGGGCAGCTCAGCCCCTGCCCTGCAGCCATCCCAAGGTGTGTGCCTTGCTCTCACAGAGCCTTGGGCTGGCTGTTCTGCCTGGTGCTTTCCTGCCACCACCAGCACTGAGTAGAGCACAGGGTCAGAGCTGTTTCTCACTGCTCCTCGCAGACATCCCAGGGCTCAGACTCACCTGCCTGGCTGGGTTCATCCTTCCCAGTCTTTGGAGTCTCTGGCAGAGGGTTCATCCCATCCTGCTGCTGGGAAGTGCCTTGGGCACCAGTTGCTGCTCAGTAGCTCCTGTAGTTGGCACCCAAAGGGAGGAGGCCATTGTCAAGTCTCCCTATTCTGTATGAATTTGTTTCCTCTCTGGTCTGTAGTCACGGGATCCATTCACTGAATGCCTCTGTCCCTCCTGCACTGCCACCAGAAATCCCCTTGACCAAAAATTCCTTGGAGCCCCCTCCTCAGCAGCTATGCACAGAGAGCACACACGTGTGCTTTGAGATCCCAGACTTCATTTTCTCTTTTGTTTCTCTAATGATCTTCCCATGACTCCATGCTACCAATTAATAAGAAAATTGTCAGATATTTATTTTGCCGTTGTTCTTATTTTTATATTTTCTTTGTTTTTAAAGAATCCAGAATAGTCACTTTCAAAACTGTTCTTCATTGAACTTCTAATGAATAGGGAAACTGGGAAAACTGTGGATTTCTAGTTTCTAACTTCAGCTTTATCTTTGACATTGGGCTGTTATTTTGACCCAGTTGTGTGATAGCTGGATTGTTTTTGTGTTTTTTGGACTGAATCCTGGGAATCTGAGTCCTCACCCACCTGACATGATATCCAAGATTGTTGTTTTTGTTCTGTTATTTTCTTAAACCAAGAAGATAAGCGAAGAAATTATTTTTTAAATAGTGTAAACGCAAATTACTGACATAAATTCTCATTTTTCTTTTCCAGCTCAAGCCTATGATGTAAAATTGTGAGTATAACCCTTTATCTGGCTCATTGGTGAGTCCTGGAGGGCTGCATCAGAGCAGAAATAAAATCATTGCTATTAACTTTTATCATGAAAGCCCCCTTAAGCAGTCTAGGTGAAGAGGTTCATAATTAGCTCAAGAGCATGTTGTAGGATGGCTTGTGGGCTTTCCACAGCAACACAGAATGTGGAAGAAAGATCTTTTCCACAGCAATATCAGAATTGTAGAAGTGAGCAAGAGCTGCTTATTGACTCCTAAGCCCAGGGAGGGCTACTGAATATGATAGCCAAGGCTAAATTCTCTGTGTTTTCCCAAGGCTGAATTCCCAGTGTTCTTTCAAATGCAAAGGAAAGGAGCTCCCCTTCTAGAGACCACTGCTTCTGCTCTGATTTATCCTCAAAACATCCCTGGCTGAATTTGCTTCTTCTAACCACAGCTGTGGCAGGAAGTTATCGCTATTTCTAAACTCAGGTTCCACATCCTGATCTACTTGTAACCTGTGGAAGTTTTACTGAAAAGCCTGATAATCCAGTCAAAACACACAAGGATAAAAGCTTCTCTAGGTATAAAGTGCTGCTGACTTGAGTATTACAGTGCCAGCACCCCGGGGCTGTGTAAGGCAGCAGTTTGGGTAACAGTTGAACCCTGAGCAGTGGTACAAATGCTGTGATGACATTTCTCCTCAGAGGATCTCTCTTCATTTAAAAAATATTAGATACCATAAGCCAGACAGTGGGTATGGGCTGTTTTCAGTTCTCAATTTACCCTTCCTCCAATATTTTTAATCAATATTTGTATTTATAAGTATTTATTTCTCTTCAGCAATTATCTGATTGTGCCAGTGCTAGAAATGGTGGTAATCCTTTCATTGCTTGCACACCCTTTGCTGCCTCTCCCTGGAAACTTGCTCAGGGTTGGAAGAGATGTTGCTACAATGCCCAAGGTTTTTCTGGCACCAGAAAGCAAAGGACAAAATTCTCTCCTTCAGAATATTGCCATAGTCCAGTGGCCCAGGTGTACACAGGTTTGAGTCAGACCACAATACTGGTCAAAATCCTGATGGCTGGGAGATGTTTTGTTTACTCTGGTTGTTACTCTTCTTGCTTTTTGGTTTCAGCCATAGCTTGAGAGCAGCAGCTTCTGCAAGCACAGGTCACTATGAGGAACCCATCCCTCCCACTGAAAACGACTATGTGATGGAATTCAGGGAAAACAAAATCTCTGAAGAAGTAAATAAGAATGTGTCTGACTGTGCTGCAAAACCCCAGGAATCTGAGTATGAAGTAGGGGGCACTTCCTGAGAACCAACAATGCTCTGCAGATGCCAGTCCTGAGGAGCACCTTCACCCAGATAAAATATATTTTTTTTTTCACTTTTGCCCCTGACGAATATGTTGGACAAGAAGTGGTTGCTCTCCCTCCACAATCCCTGCAGTGAAAATGCATAACTCATCAGGAACATCAGTTACAGACTGCTGTATAGAATTCCTGATTTTGTTTTCCTTTATTCCCTTTCACCATCTTTATCCAAGAAAGTCCTTTGAAAGTTTCATCATGCAGGTGCCAGGCTAGGAGCACTGCACAGAACTTGCTGCTTTATCTGGCCAAAAGGACCAGTGTTCCAGCCTTGGTGTGGTGGCAGGAGAGCCAGCACTGAGGGCTGCTCAGTGTCCCCATCCCCGTGGGCGAGCAGGGCTGGACGTGGCTGGCTTGGGAATTGATGGTTCCTCTCCCGATGCTGCACAGATTTAATATAAGAGAGACCTTCTAGAAACACTGAAAGGCAGATTAATGCCAAGAGAAACTCAGGAACCTGCCACAGCAGGGGAGCAGTGCAGGAAGCAGGAATGTCCCGTGCAGTCCCTGTGCTGCCCTTGGTCCCCCCCACAGCACTGCAGCGAGGTCTGAGCACACTGGCCACAGCTCTGGGTGCTTCTGATGCTGCAACCAGGCACATCCTTTCTGAGCTCACCTTCTCTATTCTCTCTTAAAATGCGTGATGGATATTTGGAAGAAATCAGATGTTTTTCCATAAATTTGGGGTAGGATTGCTTACACATGCCTTCACATATTTTGCTATATGCATTTCTGCACGACTGGCTCATTTTGGAATGCCAGCAAGCCACTCACAGCCCCTCACTAGATACTCAAGAAGTACTTTCCTCCCAGCTTAAAAGGCCTGAAGGGTAAGTTATGAATAATTTCTACTGCCCTGAGTAAATCTATCATGAAGAGTTATGGGAAAACCCTTTTATAACAAACAGGGCAATCCTGTATCCCTTTAAAAGCCATCTTGGGTTTAGCAGAGCAAGAAAAGTTACTGAGAAAGACTGTAAAGAATAATTCTTGGTAAAAAAGCACATCTGTGCAAACAGTCTCTTGGAAAAAAAAGAGGAGAAGAAGAAACAAATGAGCAAAGGATGCCCATGGGAGTCAGGGCTGAGAAAGTAAAGGGTCTATTTGTTTACAGCTTCTCTGAAAATGATGCAGAAATTAGTGATAATTGTCTGGTAGCACTTTCAAAGGGCAAGAGAAAGTACTTCTTCATATGCAACACAGAAATAAATGTGGAACACAGTGCTGCTCACCTGGGGCTGACAGCCAGAGGGAAATGGGAATGGGAAATCAGAGGAATTAATGATTTAAAAGTTCAGCAGAATGCATAAACTACCAGGCACACTTTCCAGGCACTTATCAGTGACCTTATACTTTCTCCTATGCTACAAGATTTATTTCTCTTTGTTAAGAATGTACTTAAAAATCAAGGGCTGGGACATCTTGATTTCTGAATGAAAAGGGAATATATGGCAGCTGCTGGTGCTGTTATGGAGAAAACTGCTGACATGTACATGCAGTTTATTGCAGATGTGGAGAGAATAGGTGTGAGTGTGGGTCTCTGCATCTGCAGGAAGGAAATGTGGCAGGTGCTGGAGCACAGCTCACCCATCTGCTGTGACCACTGAAGAGGAAATATGGCTCTGGCCACCTGAAATGACCTGCAGTGCTCTTTGTCTGAGGGGTTATGATGTCACCAGAGCCCCAGCCAGGGGAGAAGAGAGCACTGAGGGGAGGCAGAGGTGCAGAGATGAAGGGTGTCCCACTGAGGGATGGTGGTCAGGCACACTGTGGTCTGAGCTCTCACTGCTGAGACCCCGTGGGCAATGGCTACCAGGAATCCCACAGCTTGCCCCAAAATCACTCAATTCCAGCTGTGCTGCAAAGCCACAGGCAAAGCAGCCCTACCAACGTGGTTAAACAGCAGTGTTATCCTGGCTGGACAGCCAGCACCAGGAGCTGATGATATTAAATACAGCTGTTGCAAGGCAAGCTCATGAAACTGAAAATAAATCCATGAATTGTGATCATGTGTTTTGTGTCTGCATGCACTGTGGGACAGCTGGACAAGGTCCAGGTCCTGACTTGGTCTGGAGTTTACCTGGGCAGAAGGGCAGCAGCTGTGCACCCTGTGCAGTGGCAGGCCAGAGGATGAGCTGAAGGCACAGCAGACCATCCCAGAGCCACAGTTTTGTTTGCCAAACCCAGAGCTCAGCCAGCTTCTGCAGAGTGCTGGGAGGAGGAACGGGGGGGCTGAAAAAAGCCAGCATCAGATCATGCTGAGGCTCCAGAGAGCCCCAGCAGCTGGGGCGTGTGGGAAGGGCAGGTAAGGGACATTGGCACTGTCCTGGTGGCTGGGGGTGTGCAGCCCACCTGCAGCACCAGGAAAGAAAGGAGAACTCAGAGGACTTCCTACATATGGGTCACTTTCTTGGAATCAGGAGCTGTTTACAAGGATTTGGGCAAGCTAATAGCCACCCAGAACTAATGTCATTGACCTGGGAAGGGAAGTGAATTTTTTCAGAGAGAGCACTTGTACATCATGTTTCTGTCACACAAGCTCTAAGGGGAAATGCTAATTTACATTAATTTGTTTCTTTTAAGTGGAACAAGGTTGTGTTTTGATAACTGACTATGTGATTATCTGATGTAATAGAAGTGTGGTGTGAATGGCTGGGGGAGATCACACAATCAGCTTCTGTGGGACATCCAAAAAGTACTTAGTAATACACACACTGTTGAATCAGATCTGGGAGTTAGCTATGGCTGGACCAAACAAGAAAGTCTCAAGTAAAAATTGCTTCTTTTTTGAGGGCTTATGGTTGAAAAAGAGCACTTTGAGGCCTTTCTTCTTTGGTTATCTACTTTTTGGTGATTTGCTCATAGTTGGGTACTGAATTTTGTCTCCTTGAATGCTAAGGATCTTATTTCTCACCAGAAAAATGGTAGCAAACTTCTCTGACCACTGGCAAACTTTGTCAGAACATGAATGTAAGATGCAGGCTCAGCAGAGCTGGTCCCTATGAACAGTCTGAGTGACCACCTGTGCTCAGGTTGGGGACCTGGGGACTTTACTGTGCCACCTGTAGTTAGCCCAAGACAAGTAGCAGAAATGGCAGAACACAAGAGTGCCTGAGCTGTGATACTTGAAGAAATGACACTTGAAAGAGTGTCCTGTCCTGTGTGTGGGAGGAAGGTGGGTACCTGGGGGGACAGGCTGCAGAGTGCCTCACCCACAGCACTGCGTGGGAGAGAGCAGCGAGTTCAACCCAGAGCAGAGACACTGGAATAAAATATTGCATTTTAATAAACCAACGTGTCTGAGACATTGCAGGCTTTTTCTTCTTGTGTTCAGATTCAAAACTATGAGGAGTCCTTTCAGTAAGGAAGAAATGGGCTGACTGTGTGAGCTATAGGAGCTGTGTCTGTGTCCAGGGAGAGAAAGATGTCATGTACATCACATTTGGGGAACTACAATTATTCATGTCTGCTTTAGTTATATATTCATATTTTTTTCAATCTTGTATAATTAGAGCCTCAGGAAGTCTTGCATGTCCGGTTAAAAAAATAATCCTATCAGCAGTTTTAGCTTGGGTTTTCAACATCTTCCAGGACATGTTCCCCAAAACCCAGCTTCCCTTATACTGTTTTGGGTAGGACACTGTTTGTTTGGGACAAGATTCTGCTGCCAGTCAGGGTGTGGAATAGGTTGGGTTTTAATCATGTCTATGAAAATAGATACATTTCCCTCTTTGATTGACACAGATTGCAATTTTACCACGTGCTTTTTTTTGTTTGTTCGCTTGCTTTTAGGCAAGATTTAAACATTGTTAAAATCTTCTCAGGGGCAGCATGGGCAGACAGATACAGGCCATGTGCACTGGTACCCCACTGGCAGCTGTTGCCAGGACACCAAGACGTAGAGTCAGCAAAAATCAAGTTTCAATGTCTTACACAGACATGCTTTGCAAGAACGGGTGCAGCTGCCCCCATCATCTTCCTCAGCAGGATGGCAGCGGATGGTGGCTCTCAGCCTGCAGCCCTGGATGAATTTGTTGCACCAAGTCCTGCAGCACAGCATTTAGCTTTTTGCTCCAGACAAGTTCCACCAGAGCGATCAGCAGGGTGGAACCTGGAATCACAATCAGCAAGGGCCCCAAGGGTGGGCATGCCTCCGCCTGGGACTGAAATGGGATCCACGCAGTGCTCATTACTGACTCTGGGAAAATGAAGATAATCTCCAGCTCTCATAACCTTAGCAGAGAGGGAATAAGCTGTCACTGACAGGGAGCAGCTTTTCCAGAGATGGGCTCAGCTGCAAGGTGCATGTTTCATCCCAAGCAGATCTGTTGTGATGGGATGAGGCTGTGGCAAAACCATCCCATTTTCCTTTCTCTCCCAGCTCCAGTAGAAAAGAGCTCCCTGTCCCTCAGACACATCTGCCTCCTGCTCAAAGATACTGTTTTCCTGGTGCAGCTGCTAGAACCATGTGCTAAGGCATGGCTTTTAAATAAATCCCAAAAAGCTGCTCTACTGACTACTAAACAGCTATTACAGAATTCACCAGATCAGTAGATTTGCTTTTGTACATGTTTCTTATCTTTCCATATTTTTTTCTAATTAGCAAGTAATAATTAGCAAGCACAGATCAATCCTGTGTATCACACCTAGATAATTTTTGGAAGTACTTTTCAAGATCCCCTACAGAGCACATTCAGAATGTCCCTTGGCTGCCAGTCAGAAGTCACCTCCCTGGCAAACACGGTGTGTGCTTTCAGAGCATGACTTCTGCCCATGAACTGGACTATTGCAGCAGAAATGTGAGTTGAGAGAGTCTGTGATGCTCATCATAACCTGGCAATGGGCTCTTGCAGCTCAGAAAGGCAGCTGGGTCCTGGGCTGCATCAAGGGAAGTGGATGGGGACAGGGAATGGGACTGGAAAGATCCATCCAGCCTTTCTCCTTCCTTCACCCTTCATCTAACTCAGCAGTGAAATGGACTCGTGATGTTTCAGAAAGAGGATCCTAGATGACAAAGGGCAGAATAAAGGGAAGTGTTCTTCACTTGCAGTCTGGTCCCAGGAGGGTGGGGGTCTCTCGGGGAAAGGAGGACAGATCTGCATTTCTGGGAGAATGGGAGAAGTTGGGCTGATAGTGATATTTGTGGGGACTTTCATCAGCTGCAACGGTGAGTAAATGCTTCAATGTATAAGAAAAAAATCAGAGTACTAAGAGGGTAGTGAAAATCTTTTGAATTATAGCATCTTTTTTTTTTTTTTAATTGACAAGTCAATTAGAAAGTTTTTAGCTTATTGTGTTAACCAAGAGCCTGGGAATTCATGAAAGTCTCCTTTGGCATCAGATACAACAATGTGCTTTCAAGAGTGCAGTAAATGGGGTGGTATTGGGCAAGTCAGCTTCCCTGCCCCAAGGCAAGAGCAGAATACAGTTTTGTGGGACCCTTGGCAAGGACCCACCGTGGTGTCCAGCTCTCAAAACAGTCTTAGTGAAGCTGCAATATGCATTCTAAATGTAATAACTCATCCTCATTGTTCTGTTAGCCTGGCCCTGGGAAGAAGAAGAGCTGTGAGAACAGATGCCAGCACATTTGATTCCCCTTGGTCTCCCAACCTAGCGACTCATCAGGAAAGCTGGGACTGGTACCTTGGCTTCAGCTCCTATGCCCCTGATTGAATATAACCTTTCTCAGGGCATGTATGATACTGACAGCAGCAGAGAATAGTTTTAGGAAATAAGAGAAAAGTGCTCTTACAAGTTGTATACAAAAGCACAGGATTGCTCCTGACATTTAGAAAATTGGGTTGAATTATATTCCCCATTTTGTCATAAAAAAAACAGGTTTGCAGATTACTGGGACCTGCCTCTCAAGTAACTTCTTGTGAGTTAAAGCTGCTGAATATAACCAGTGTCTTTCTGGGGAGGGGAAAGGGGGGAAGGGTAAGTGGTATGGGGAGAGTCAAAGTCAAATGAAATTCAGATGATTTGCTACTTACAAGAGGCACTTCCCAGAGGAGATGTGGAATCCATGGGTAGGCAGCTGGAGAAATTGGGAGAATGTGTGGAGAACATCAGCCCACTCTTCTCATGTGCACACCTGAACGCTTGGCAGGGTGCTGATCTGGGTCAGATCTGAAGTTTTGCAAGGTTAAAGCAAAAGGATAGGTCTTGGTCCACCATTCCTATTCCAGGTCCAGTACTGCAGGGAATATCCCTAAATGCTCCTGCCCACAAGGAACCACTCTGTACTGAGAAAGAATTAAGAATTGGCAAGTGCCCAGAGAGAAACACAATAAAAATAGACAAGAGGTCAAGGCAGCTGTTCACTTCCCCATGCTTGATGATGTGGACTGGCTTAGTGCTGTGGTCTACAGCACATCTGAGACCTGGCCTCACGCTGGCATCTACTGCCCGCTGAGTCCCATCTATCCGGAGGACGTTTCCCTCTCCTGCTGCATTCTGATCTCTTCCCTCCCACTGCTGTTCCCTGCAGCCCTCCTGGATCTATCTGCTGTCCACCAGGTCATGGGCACATGGATGGGATCCGCCACTGTACCATGTACCTATGTGCCTTCAGAAGGTTTCACACTGCAAACGCTCAGCTGGAGCATGGAGCGGGACTCCAGCACCTCCACCATCTTCCGGAGGGATGATTCTGGTGACCACGTCTTGCTGTCCAAATACCGAGGCCGAGTCAGTGTCCCAATGCACAGCCCAGGGGATGCCTCACTCCTCATTGAGAACCTTGAAATGCCTGACAGTGGACACTACACCTGTCGAGTCATCTGGAGGTCTACAGACAACAGCTTGATAACAAAAGAGGTGACCACTATAGTGAAAGTTGTCAAAGGTAAATCCAGCTGTAAAGCCCTGCTCTTGTGCAGCCAGGTTAAACCAAAAGAAGGTGGGGGACCAGCGTTGGTGTGAACAGTCTTTCACACCATGATGTCTGGCCCATCTAGGTTGGGGGATGAAGCATCTGCCTCCCTTGCTGTGTTGGTTAACCTTCTCAACATGTGGAGGTGTAGGAATGAACTGGGGAAGGGAGACAGTTAATGTACAGCCCAAGCTGGACCTATTGATGGGCCAGTTGAACCCATCATGTTTGAGATGATATCCAGGTCTGGCTTTGTGCAGGCAGCCAATATCTCTGTGGTTCTTGTAGCAAGTGGGTGTTGTGTGAGCCAAGACTGTCTTCTCCCCTTCCCAAGCATCCTCAATGTGTGCTAGAAAAAAGCCTTTCTGCAAGGGGGCCACTCACCCCAGAGTGCAGGACTCTGTGAAAGGGCAGCAGCAATGGTGGTGTAACCTGGATTAACACACAGATGTTCAGGTTGACCTGAGCTCAACCTGTGCAGGGAGGTGATGTGAAAGCTGAGCTGCTTCCTCCTGGGAAGGCAGCGGCAGCAAAGCGAGAACTGCTGTGGCAGGGGCACCATCCCCAGCACAGCCAGGGCTCCGTCACCTGGGTCCCTCTGCTTTGTCTTCCAGTGGCAGCCACCAAGCCCATCATCCGCGCTGGAGAGCTGGGGCTGACGCTGCCGGCCGGAGCCGGCACCAGCCTGACCTGCGAGGCCGGCGGGTCCCCTCCCATCAGCTACCGCTGGTACCGCCGAGCCCCGGCGGGCAAAGCCGTGTTCCTGAGCTCTGGGGCCGAGCTGGCGTGGGCCCGGCTGCGGCCCTCGGACAGCGGGACGTACTTCTGCGAGGCAGAGAACAGGGCTGGGGCCGGGGCCGTGCAGCGCAGCGATGCCGTGCAGCTGACGGTGACAGGTGAGAGCCGCAGCCGGCAGCAGAACATCCGTCCGCAGGGCAGGGGAACAGCATCCTACTTCCCTGCCCCGAAAGGAGGAAATGCCAAACGCCTTCAGCGCTCTGACACACCCCTCCCCAATGGCTCCAGTCTGTGTCCTTCTTTATTGCCTCTATTCAATTTCCTCCTCTTTGAGGAACTGCTCTTTTCTCATGCAAAACAGGATTCCTACTTCAAACATTTCTTTAGTCCTCTGTGGGTTTTCTGAAGTTCTCCCTGCCTCTGTAATGCTGCCCACTGCAGTTCAGCAAGTTTAGACAAGCCGTCGGGGCTTTCTTTGGAGGATAAGGAACGAGTGAGTGGTAATTCAGCGGCAGAACAAACCAAACTGGCCTCTGCTCCCCACCACCAGCTGCGTGTCTCAGGGAGGCACATTGCACTTCACACACACCAGGCTCTGGCACCTCCAGGCTCTGCAGGACACGGTGTGACAGGCTGCACCCAATGGCCTCAGAGGCCTTTTTCAACCTAAATGATTCTGTGATGGGTGCCTGCAGGAAAACTTGCAGCTCTCCTTGGCTGTTACTCCACCAGCAGAGCTGTGAAGGCCCTGACAGCCCAGGTACCACACAGTGGCCTGGGCAAGAGGCAGAACCTGCAGAGCCCCCAGGGCACAAAGCTTTGGCTGAAGGCCTGTGGTGCTCTTCCCAGCAGCCACACGCTGGAGGGAACAGCACAGGAACAGGGCTCAGTGCTGCAGGTGCTGGCTAACGCTGCTGCCACAGCATCCCCCTCCTGCCAGCTGCCAGGGGGCTGCTTCCTCCTGCTCCTGTCCCACCTGTGGGGAATTCTGTATCCCAGCAGCATCACCAAGGTGGTCAAACCCCTGTGTAAGCCTCTCTCTCCCCCTCACCTTGCAGATCTGCCCACAACAACATTGGATACATGGACGAATGTGGGAACCCTGGGGGGACACCACTCAAGCACTGGTCGGGGTGAGAGCAGTGACATGGAGCACACAGTGACAGGTAAGTGCCCAGGCCAGGGTTATTTATAACTCTGTGGCAGGAGAAGACTGAGGCAGGGAGTTTGTTCTTCCATAGCCAGATCAGACACCTATGCTGAACATGAGTTTTGTCTTGTTACCCAGCAAGGCAACATCAGAGGCTGGCACCCTCCCTGCTTCAGAATGCGCCTGATGATTGGAGGGGACAAGAAAATGTTGTCTCTGTCCTTCTGGGACTAGAACTGTTGAGGCTGCAGAGCTCCAGAGGGAGGTCGCCTGGGACAAGAGACCTGGCATAGGCCTCTGTACCACAGGGTGTTTGTGGTGCAGCTGATGGCAAAGCCCCCAGGCCAGCCAGGGAATCACCATAGGAGAGAGGGACTGAAGGTGTCCTCTGGAAATCTAGGGAAGTGCCAGCAGGACAAAGCCAAAGCACTCCCAGGCCATGCTGTAGCCAGGCATGATGCAGCCAGTGCTGCCAGGAACCTATAGGGTGACAGTCAGGGAGGGGGACATGAGGGCCAAATGCTGCCCCAGGCCTGCTGGCAAGACACACACCAGATAATAGGTGAGTCTAGGCTGGCAGAGCCGACCCCATTGAGCCAGGGCAGCTCCCAGCTCCCTGCAATGCATCCACCATTCTCCACTGACAGATCCAGTCCCAACCACACGGGGCTCCGGGATGGATACTGCTCCAGTGGGGCCTTTCACAGACACAGGTGAGTGGAGTCTCATGCTGGAAAACACCAGATTTGCACTGGCAAGGGCGGGGCGGCAAACATCATCTCAGACCAGCTCCACATCTGGCTGCTGTGCTTGTGGCAGATACGGCTGCGGGGAACAAACTCTGGCATGCCAAATACCAGGCATTTTCCAGGCAGGAGCTGCGCTCCTGACTCCTGCCCACATGCCTGCTGGTGGGAGTGTTTGCAGCCTGGAGTTTGCTGTTCGTTTCCAAGCAGGGATGCCCCATCCTGGGAGTGTTCAAGGCCAGGTTGGACGGGGCTCGGAGCAGCCTGGTTGGTGGAAGGTGTCCCAGCCCATGACAGGGCGTGGAACGAGATGGGCTTTAAGATCCCTTCCAAATTGAACCACCCCGACATTCTTCCATGCCGGGAAAGGGCTGAACCCCCAGGCGGCCTCGGCCCCTTCTCGGTTAGGGTTTAGCAGTCACAGCGCTGTCCCCCGCAGGTTCCCCGCGGGTCGCACCGTCCCCGCTGCTGTACGGGCTGGCGGCCGCGCTGGGCGGCGCCGCGCTGGGCGCGCTGCTGGCGGCGGGGCTGGGCTGGAGGCGGCGGCGGAGGAGGAAGGAAGGTGAAGAGCGACAAACCCAGCCGGGGGCGGGCGGTGGGGCAGCCCCGGGAGGGCGGCGGAGGGCCAGGTCCGAGGTCACGGGCGGGCGGGACAGTCCCATCCCATCACTCCCATCCCATCACTCCCATCCCCGTCAATCCCATCCCCGTCACTCCCAACCCCAGTTGATCCCTTCCAGGGAGAGGCCTGTGGGAGTTATTCCCTAAATGTAGGAACACCTGGAAGCTGGGTTTGGTCCTGTAACGCATAAAACAAGTCGATGCATATCTTAGATTCTTTTTTTTTTTTTTTTTCCTTTTCAGAATCTCTCTATGAAGTTGCTTTGTGAGTGCAATTTTCTACTTAAGACATTAAGACTGAGGGCACTGTACTGGTACCTGCTCCTAAAAAGCCTCCTTGCTCAGTGATAAGCAAAGATTTATTTGCCTTACAGGAGGAGGATCTGAACACCTTGGCAGTTTAGCTAGCAACATGAGGACTTAAAATGTGGTCACAGGAGATACCCAGACTATTCTTTAATATGGTAGAAAAACAGAAAGATACTCTGAGTGCTTTGCTTTGCCTGTCACATGCCATGGGAAATCTGTTCTCTGTGGGAAATTCTCACCATTATTTAGCAAAGCAAAGGACAGAAATTCTCTGCTCTTCCTTTAAGTTCCCTCTACATTTGCCTTTCTCTGTAAGAAACATGTCTTAGTGCTTGGCCAAGCATTACTTTGCAGAGTTCCTATTAGCATATGATTATACAAACACATCTTCTGCCCCGTCCTGATCTCAATCTTCAACACCTACATAGTGCTTTCCTACTCAGAGACACACAGTAGCTATCTGTAGCAATTTCCCCCAGACATTCCTGGTATTTACCTCCCAAAGGCTAGACTGTCTGCTGGTAGCTTTAGGGTATAACATGATAATACCATGAGAGTTTATAGTACCAGTACTAACCAGGGCTTCTTTTTGTGTAATTTTTTTAATGTCATTTTCTAGTGTCTTTCAGAGCCCCCCCAGGCCCTCACTAGAATAAATGTTTTTAAAAACCCATAATTTTGCTGTTCCACAGATTATGTGGTAGATCTTGTCTTTGACTAAGATGTAAATGAAGTGCCACCTGCTTTAGTCATCCCTCTCACTCCCGTCTCTCTTTTTCCAGCCGCAGCACTGCAGAAGTCACCCTGCTGCACACTGAGGTGGAAGTCCCTGTTAAGTGCCTACAAGAGGAAACGCCCTCTAACCCTGAAAAGACCACCGTGAAAGACAGGAAAAGTCCTGAGTATGAGAACCTTGTGACTGCAATGGAACTACAATATGAAACAGAAGAAATTTAGTAGAGTACCAGCTTTTCTGCCCAAGCAGCCATGCAGGGCTGCAGGTGCTAAATAGTGAACTTAACAGAAGGAAATTCTTCCTCCTGCTGTTCCTCTGTTCTGCTCTCACTGCTTGCTTTAACCCAGAGGAGCTGCACAACCTTTTGATCTTTGGCAGACCAGGCCCTGCCTGCGGGGGCAGATGCCCACAGCCAACTGTTTGTCTACACACTTCTACAGAGCAAGTTGTTTCTGAGCAACCTGAAGGACCGAGGGCAGGAAGAGAGGATCTGAAGGAGTGAGAACATGGAATTCTTTGGCCTGTAAATCCATAGTAGCTGGTGTAATGCTGCCAGTCAGTAACACTAGCAAGGGGTACTCTCCAATGTGTGTTCCTGTTAAGACATCCCAGGCTGCAAAGAAACCAGGATTGCGCTGGAAATGGAGATCCTCTGGCTTTTGCAGCTCAGCAAATACTAGTTGTAAATCATGCCTGTCCTTGAGTCTTTCTTTTGTTGTTAGAGCATGGTAAAGGGACCACAGAGAGGAGGCTGATGTCCCAAGAATGTAATTTTTGCTATCAGACTGGAGCTCAGTGCTTAGAGAGAGAGGGACTGAGTTTCTGAACTGTCACCCACTGGTTTTCTCCTGAAAAACCAGAACTGATGCTGAAGGAAATGCTGGCATTTAATTTTTACAGTTTGGGGGCCAGAGGCATGATAAAATAGAGAGAAATTTGAGGTATTTGGGTAATGATTGAGTAAAGGACCTCTCTGAATACAGCAGACTCACACCAATTTACTCTGTGGGACATAGTCTGTGTCATTACTAATGCTGACCTGTCATGCAATTTGGTTGTGGTTCCTGCCTTCAGCTGCAGGGCATTCCCCACAGTACAATGTCCCTCAGCAGCCTGATTTGCCTCATCATTGCTAATTTTTTGCATCTTGCCTGTACTGCAGTGCTGCTGTCAGCTCTGTCCTGCCTATCTGTGCCTCCAGCCAGCATCCATTTGTCCTCCAGGCTTGGCAGGGAGGAGGAATGCCTCCTGGCGTTAGCAAACCAAATTTGTATGAGTTACTGGCTTTTTTTAAATCAGTGGGTGCAGCAAGGAAAGTGTGTGGAAGCAGCTGAGCTCAAGTCACACACACCCTCCTGCCTGGCCCTGACTTCACCCACAAGGCTCATCTCTGCTGCCATGGGTTGTCCCTCCTCGGGTCAGCAGCCTAACAGCAGGGTCACATTGCTGTTTGTGGCCTGAGTGCTTTTCACCTTTACAGCTCGGAATTGCAATGATGCTTTTTCTGCAGGACATGAGGTGGGCAAGATCAGAGAAGAAAAATCTCCTGCCTATATTGTGAGCGCTTCACAAACACAGTGACAGCCTTGCAGGGAGGGCTGTGCTGGGTGTCAGGCTGCACTCCAGGAGGCAGACAGGATCCAGTCTGTCCCTGTGGGACCCATGGCAGCCAGCCCTGAAGACTCCATGCTGCAGAAGCTGCTGGTGTCAGCAGTTCCAGGGGTGTTGCAGAACAAAGGAGTTGAGGGGAATGGGGAGCTGCAGCCATGCTCACACAGGGCAGTAGCATATGGTGCAAGGTCACTACTGGGTGGGAAGGGAACTGAAAATTTCTCAGCTTCCCCATCCTTATCTCAGCAGATCTAGGCCCAGAACACATGACATGGCACTCTCCTTCCCCCCCACAAATACCATCCTCATTAATTTTCAATTAGCTCAGTATTTTGTGCAACTTTTCCTGCTGTTACAAGCTCTGAGCTTCACGTTCACTCATTGGCTATGTAACACCATGGTTTTTCCATTGTGTGATTCCTCCCAGCACTGATCTGCTCTGACAAGGACTGGACACCTTCCTTAGAAGACATGGGAGAAGAGGAAGCTACAGAGGAAGAAGGAAACAGGAGTTCAGATAGAATAAGCAGATGGACCAGATGGACCAGCCCCCATGTGTTGCATGTTGTCACTCCTCTAGTTAGGGCAGCAAAAGGGCTTTGGTCACAAGTAGCAGAACAGTGGTAATATTAGAAGCCTGTCTCCAGTGCTGAAGGGTTTTTCCCTGGGCAACAAGTGTGTGATTATTTCTTTATTTTACTTTCAGTGTGTTTTCAATGTTTCTAGTAAAACCTGTAGGCAACAGAACATTTTTCTTCTGAAAGCCACAGAGGGTTCTGACGTGTTGCATCACCATCAAAACAGAAAACTTCTTTCCTTGCACTGGTCACTCACTCAGTGCTCATCTGCTGAGCTCTGCTCCAGAATGGAAAGAAAAGCTCAACTTCTGCCCTGAAAGGACACTGCCTCCCAAAAACATAGTGTCATGAGACTCACAGTTCCCCTTGCAGTGCCTGTCCCATGGAGGGGACCTGTTGGCTTTTACACCTGCTGGGTTTGTACCATACTTCAGAGCAGGGAGGTGGGAGATGAAGTCCCAGAGAAATTTGTCCCACTGTAATTTGCTGCTTGTTCTTGTAAGAGAGGAAGGGGTTTACTTTCTTCCCCTTCACCCCAGTCATCTGAAAGGGAGAGTTACCTAAAAAGCAGAGGGCAAACACTGAAAGCAAAAATTGGAAATGCATGAGAAAATAAGAATGAAGAGCATAAGCAAACACTTGGTCAGCTGTGGTGCAAAGGAGGTTGGGTCTGCTGAAACCTCAAGGTTTGAGTAACAGCAGGGCTTGGGGCTGACATGGCTGTGTGTTTCATGGGGGATCCACTGGGGACAAAGCAATTTGTGAAATCGTAGACCTTGCTCTCTTTTGAAGCTAACCTCAGTGATAAAGATCAGGGTGATGTCTGTGAGTCATGAGGAGGTGCTGGAGAGAGACCATGGGAGTGTGAGTCATAAGGAGTGGGGCCATTTCTGGACCACTTGTGGACCATGTTTGTCTAGAAGTGCACAAGCTATTCAAAAAGGAGAACATAATTTCCTTAGGCAATGATATACATTCATGAGTCCCAGCTTTGTACAAAGCCCAACTTCTTCAAAATATTTACTAAGAAATAGTTCCAACAAAAAGCCCAAAAGCTTAGTATTCGAGTTTATTAATACTCTCAAATATTGCAAAATTTGCTGGTAGTACTGTCCTAAAACTAGTCAGTAGGGTCTTGGGATTTTCTTAAGTTTTCCATGTCAAATGCTTTCAGAGAGTTTGATTTGTTAAATTGGGCTGAATGCTGCCTCTGTAATTCCCCTACCCTGACATATCTGAAATGGTACAAGTCAGTTACTGAAAACATCAGTCATTAAATCTTCAAGTGGGATGATTTAGAGGGAATTACTTTAATTAAATTGCAGAATAGGCAACCTAGCTGCAAGTGCTGACTAGGAATAACCATCCAACGACAAGCCGTCTTCTCCAAACAGCAAGGCTCCCAGGAGGGGCATTGGACTCCATGGCCTAATGTAAAACAGATTGAACAAACATGCATTTTTCACAGGCTAATGGGCTAGAGGGAAGTTAATGAGCAGCCTCATTAGTTTGTACTCCATATAAAAATGATTACTACATGTGCAAAGGAAAGATTCTTTATCATGGATAATGCTCCCTTTACCCATGATGTTGTGATTATAGTGGCTTGTTAACTGAGCATAATTTACAGCTGGCTAGTTAATGCTGTGTAAGAGGACAGCATCGTATCTGGATGCAAAGAACAAGGACCCAGGGCACAATTCCCTGTCTTCACAGTGCAGAGAAGTTACACCAGCACCACTTCAGCTCTTATTTACTTTTGGGAGGGATATTCCAACAGACACTTCCAAAACCGAGGTGGAAGAGAAACCTGGCAGCACAGGATCAGTCAGGAGTTCTGGAACAACGGGATGGGCTGTTGAGTACCTCGGTGGGTTTCTGGAGAGGAAGACGCCTGCCAGAGCAGGAGGAGAGGGCTGGACCCTCGGCGTCGCGTTGCTCAGCAGTGCCTCACTTGGGGTATTTGACAAACTGACACTCTGCACACTGAGTGTCGGACTCAGCTTGTCAAATACACGCAGTGCCACACCGCAGCTCCCGGGCCACCGCGTCCGCGCTGGATGCCAACCTGGGCACGCACAGGGAAAGGAAGCACAGCAGCTGTTGTTAACTCCAGAGGCTTTTCCCAGTTAGCAAAAAGCATCATTAATCCTTCCATATTTCCCCCTCCTGCACTCCTTTTTGGGTGGGAGAGAATCACACCAGAGGACACTGCCTTCTGCTGAGGAAAATATTTACTATATTAATTCAAAATTCAGAAAAAGAAACACAATTCTGCCCCTGGGCATGCACACAGGGATTCCTCACTGACTCGGTTGGAGGCTCCTCCATTTCGCAGAATAGTGTAAAGATTATGATGCTGAAAGAAAACCAAGCTCCACCACACAGAGAAACAATGAAGTTCTTCAGAAGTGAACTGAAACTTTCTCTTCCGTTGACAAACTAAACCCCTTCTGCTTCATTTCTAGCAAAGAGAAAAAGCCTTTCCTTCAATAAGTGGAGCTTTCCACCTCCAAGCACTGGCATAATCCAGCCTTTAAGGGGGAACATCATATTCATACACACACATTTCTCGCACAAATACAAAAGGTACTGTTATTCCCTTGTTCTTTTAACAGGAGTATGCAGGAAATGCAGAAATGCACCTAAAGAAAACTAAATAACAAAACATACACAAGAGAAGATGTTGCGAGGTATTGCTCTGTTCTGTGCCCTTCTCAGATGTTGACTGTTTAAAAATTCAGTCTAAAAACAGATTTGAAATTCTGATACTGTACAACTCTCCCAGAAAAATCCATACTGGCTCCTAAGTCACACACCCATTCTGCACAACACTGTTTATGTCATTCATACTCCTCGTGGACATGTCCAGATATAGTTGAGTTTTCAGTATGGTGTCTTAGCTTCCTTACCAGTCCATGGATTTTAATTTCACATGACCAGCATCACCAGTTTGTGAGAAAGGAGTCATGCCATTTTTAGCATAAAAATAAAAATTGAAATGTTTTAAATTTATTTTTAAGGTAGACCATTACAGACACTAAAGTAGAATTAGATTAAGTATATTAACACTATTATAAACCATTTCTACCTCTAACCTCTGTGACTCTATTTTACACAGATGATCACAGGATTCCATCTAATATCACATACAGAAACATACCTGGAAAGGAAAAGGTTTTTTTCAGGTGAATGCATAACCAACACATGTTCTCTGAATCCAGAAGAGAGTGCAGTAAGACTTAAGAGCAAGGCAACAGCTACAGCTTTAAAGGCAAAATCTGTTTCTGGACTGAGTCACTACCCAGGCTTTGCAATTCTGGCATTCCTGTCTCCACCTTTGCCTTGGGTGCAGTGTAGATAGTGACCAGTTCTGTGTTCTGACTCCTCATTCCAAATGCAATCCAGCCATGGCAGATAATACTGTGTGGGAATGGATAAAAGCAGCATGTGCATTTCATAAAGATAAGAAAACAGTGTTAATAAGCTGATTTAAGATCAGCCTACTGGAGTACATGTGAACCTGTGATCCCCCAAAGCACTCTAAGCCATACCAAAATGTGGGGAAGCCACTAGAGCAAGACTAAGCAGGCTCTTCCACAGGTTTCAGTGACCAGACTGCCTTCAGCTCCAGTGCTGATGTCTAACAGGGGCAGATCTGGCCTTGGAGGGGGAAGAAGAAAACAAGGCAGCACTGCTTCTGCAATTGAAGCTTAAAATAATCCCCTGTTGTGGCTTTCTGAGGGGAAAAACAGCTACTTAAAATGTTGCTGTGAGGGACAGATAAGGGGTGGGGACACAATGGAGATAATTCTATCAGCAGATAGGAATGGAACTTGCAACTCTACCCGTAGAGATCATATCTGATATGAATGGATTTGTCATTGTCAGAGCTTCTGGTTTCAAGTTAAAGTGGGTATTTCCAAGTAAAAGCTCAGTGTCATAAAACTGAGCAATCTACTGCATACTCTGAAGGTAAAACAGAAAGAATTTTTCTTCCTGCATTCTTGAGTCAGCCCCTTACCAAATTCACAAAAAGTCCCCTCCAGGCTGCACATCATCACTCAGGTATTTTTACAGGGCTGTCAGACTATTCTGCAACTTGCAATGAAAATAAATAAAAAGTAAGATTATTGGATAGATTCAACTCCAATAATAGCATGCATGGAAGTGTGGTTGTGTGGTTTTAACACGCTGAGTAGCAGAGCCCTAGGATGCAGGCTGCAGCCAGTTCAAGGCATGCATTTATTATGCAGGGTTTGAATTGGAATCAAGGTCATCTCTGTTGTCCACTTGGTGAAACAAAAATCACAGCCTGAATTGAAAGCAGGAGTCCACACAGATCTGTGGCAACAGGGTCAACTGAACCCCTGGCCAACTGAAACCTTGGGTTGTGCTTCTCCTGGAGCTGGAAGCCTTTGTCATAACAGAGAAAAATAAGACTTTGCTCATGGCAGGCTTGCACTGGATGCTGTCCTGCTCCATATATGACCTTCCTATGCCCTGCAATGAATGCTGCAAGGAGCTTTGCCAGACAAATGCTGGCTCATTTCAAAGCCCCCAGGAAGGGCCTGATAATCCCCCCATTACCTTCAGGTCACCAGTTTCACATGTAACACAGCCCCTGCCCTCCCCTGAGCCCCACAGCCCCTGCCCCTGCACATTGCATTCTGTCCCCACGGCTGCTCATGGCCCAGATACCCAAAGAGGAGAAGAGAGTAAACGTTCATCTGCTCTACTGAAACCATCAGGACAGTGAGAAATGGAGCTGAAGAGCACACTTGCACGTGGCTGGGACAGGGTCTCTCCCTGGTTATACTCTCCTCCATCCCACACCCTCCCCTGTTCATTGTGAGCTGCCCCATCTGGGACTAATTTAGATCAAAATCTCCCACTGCCGGCAGCTCACAAGCAGCATGTGTGTGCCTCTGAGCTAAGAGAGCATGCACATGTGTAACTTAGTGTGGAGTAGGGCTACATATCACTGTTAATCCAATTCATCTTCATCAAGGCTCCACGGTCCAGAGCGCAGTGCTCCCTGCCTGGGAGCAGCGGCATTCCATCCCAAGCACACCCAGCCAAATGCTACCTCATCCCTGAAAGGAGGCACCAAAAAGACCCTCTGGCTTAGGCAGACACAGCCCCAGCACCGAAGGGAGGCAGCCCAAGCCCAAACCCAAAGATCCCCCCGAAGCTCCAGGTGTAACACGGGGTGGGAGCACGGCTTCCTTCATTGCCGGGAACACGAACACCCCGCGCCTTTCGGTGTCTCAACACCCCGGGCCCTTGGGACCTCCTGAGGGGGAAACAGGAGATGAACCCCAAAGGACACATCCTCCCCAGTCCCCAGCCACCCCTTCCGCGGGCAGGACGGGGACCTGGCACCTACCATAGCCGGGCCACCCTGACCCGCGGCAGGCAGGGCCGGCAGCGGGGTCGTGCAGGAGCGCGGTGGGGGCACAGCCCGGGCACACTGCTCGGTTTTGAAGGGGCTGCTCCTCCTTCAAGAGGAAGCTGCGAATGGGGAAGATAAGGCTGAGGTTAGATAACAGGAAATGTCTGGATGCGAGTGACAACACATCCAGGTTGTGAAAGCAGCTCTCCCCATCCTGCCGCGAGGCTCACGAGCGGGGTGAGGGCGAGTAGCTCGGCCTTTGCCCGGCGCAGCCTCAGCGGGCCGGGCACACGGGGCCTGCGGCCGGCCCTGCCAGGCAGCCACACTGCCCGTGCCAAGCCCGGCCGCCTCAGGCCATCCGCCTCACCGTGCTCCGGCTCCGCTGCCCGGGCTGCTGAGGAGCCGTGCAGAGGGCTGTGAAGGCACAAACAGCCGGAAGGGCTCTGGGCCGGGAGACAGGCTCGTTCCCAGGCTGTGGACAGAGGGCTCGATCTCTCACCCTGAGAGGAGTCTGAGTGAGGTGCAGGGAGAGTTCTGTTCTCAGGCTGGCTGACACTTCAGCCATTGCAGGAGGTTTTCTTCCAAAAGCTGCCCCACAAGGCTCACCTCGCTTTTGAATTCACATCCACGCCTCGGTTCTTCTGTTCCCTCGCACCCACATGAGCAGACAGGTTTTGCTTTCCCAGTTGCAGCACCTGACCGAGGAGCTGGCCCTGCCGGTCCCTCCACACCCTCTGGTGTCCACTGAGATTCCCTGTCTCTGGAGCATCCACAATGCCTGGGCAGAAAAATAAACACCAGTGTTTAGTTTGGAGTTGTAACCAAAGCAAGTCCCACAGTTTCTCCTCTCCTGTCCCCTCCCTGTACCGCCCTCACTATGAGGCAGTCTCAGGTGGCACCCAGCATCAGAAACCCAACTGGCCAGCACAGCTGTGGGGACAGAGACCAGCAAGCTGCACAGGCTGGCCATGCAAGACCAAAATGAATTCAATCAAACCCAGGAATTTGAGAGACATTCCTCATCTTTCTAGGCCAGTATGATACACAGCATATTTTGTAAGGCCAGGATTCATTACAAATATATTGCTCTGTGTCTGCACTATCCCAATCATGTTTGCCATTAGCTTGCCCTGACAGTGTTATGGACACTTAAAGGACATCCCTCTTGCAAGACTGATTTTCCCAGTCTCAGCATTCAGCTGCAGCCCTTCCTTTACAGTTTTGCGTCCCCACTGCTGTCTGGCTCTTCAACCAAACCCCACAGACACCCTCCAGTGCTGGGGCCTGCCCTAGTCCAGCAGCTTTCAGTTACGTTATCAGCAGGCCAGGACTGCAACCACAGACTTTATATTTCTGCAGCTCTGACCAAGCCCCTAATCTGGAAAGCACTTACTTATGCCTCCAAGTAACTGAGCCCCCCTGGGAGCATTTACGAGGTATTCCTGAGGCTGTGTGCAGACATAGTAAGAGCAGCCATCCTGCTAACAGTCAAAGCCATTCCCTGTGCCCAAGCAAGAGTTAGATGATGAGGAATATAGTTACTGTCCAGTTCCTCTTTCATTTGCCTGTGTTTTAAAATATACAGTAAAAGAGGAATGGACAGGTCTGGGTGGTTTTGTTCTGTTTTTACTTTGGTTTTAACTGGGAGAAAGAAGTAGGTCTGTTCATGTAGTTTTTGTAGATTTTATGCAAGCCAGCATGAGCGTTGGCCCCTGAAGGCTCCCTAGCCAAATTGCCACCAGAAACCTGAGACTCATCAGCTGGGGCAGGGGGAGGTCAAGCATCCTCCCCCAGCCAGGACCCTCTGCTTTGCCTGCACTGACCCCAGCCCAGCCCCTGTGGGCCCACAGTAATGTCCAAGGTGAAAGGCTCTCAGAGAAGCTGATTTCCTCTATACTTTGCAGATGTCACCACACTGCCCTACTCTGTGCAACAGCCTTGAAATCACACTCAGCATTTCCCAATGAAGGGAGCGTTTTCAGTGCACTTGCAGTGAATGCAGCTCTGTAGCTTGCTCTGGGAAGAGGAAAGAAAGGAGGTAGAGAAGCTGTGGGCATCTCAGACTGCCATCAAATAATGTTCCAGAGGCTTCTGCATACTGCTCCCAAAATTTTATTTGAAAATCACTTGGAATAAAGCACATCCATTTGATTAGCATGCAGCAAATTCTCTCACACTGCAGTCTCAAATTCCTGTACTTTTTACCTGCCATAAAGTAGGACATGAAAGATTGGCATGTTTGTACTGGACATGGAAAAACTGGGGCTCATTTAATACCAATGCTGCTCTGTGCAGATCAATCCATGCAGACATGAAACAAAAAAGGACATGGACCTCCTGGAGCAAGTCCAGAGAAGATCCACAAAGTTGATAAGAGGACTGGAGCACCTCCCCAGCAAAGACAGGGAAAAGAGTTGAGGCTGTTTGGCCTGGAGAAGAGAAGGGTGTGTGGAGTCCTTATAGCAACTTCAGTATTTGAAGAGTCTACAGACACTGGAAGCTGGAGAGGAACTCTCCATCAAGAACTGTAGTGACAGGACAAGGAGTAATGGGAGCAAAATGAAAGAGAGGAAATTTAGGCTAGATATTAGGAAGAAATTATTTGCCATAAAGGTGATGAGATACTGGAACAAAATGCACAGGGAAGTTGTGAAAGCCCCAAGCCTGTCAGAGTTCAAGGCCAGGCTGGATAAGGCCTTGAGCAAGCTGGTCTAGTGGAAGGTCTCCCTGCTCGTGGCAGGGGGAGTGGGGACTAGATTATCTTTAAGGTTCCTGGTGGAGGAAGGGCTGGAGCCCTTAACTTTCTATGTTTCTGTGATCCAAACTGACTTAGCCAAGGTGATTGCAGAATCTGGCTCTTGGTCAGCATGCCTTCACAGCACACCAGGAGATTTTACATTGGGATGGCTCCTCACACAAATATCTTCCAAGTCAATATGCTCCTTTTGATGAAAGAACTAAAGCTGTGTGTTACCAAGTCAGACCCAACTCCCATCATCAATGACTGTCTTCATTTTAGTTTGCTCAGTCAATCCAGTCTGCCATCCAGCAGCATCCAGAATTAAGTCCACTAGTTTTGAAGGCACCATATGAAGGAATGGGAAGACAAATTATTCATACATCAAAAATACCAAAGCACTCTTCTGAAGTTTCTCTTCCCAGGTGAAGAATACTATTATTTACTCCTGCATTGGTTAACTGTTCAAATTGTTTTCCTTCATCCTTAGTTCTTGGAGAGCTTTCCGACTAAATCTCAGAGAGCCAGTTGCTACCAGACTTTCTCCTGGGCTATCTGTGAGAACAGCAGGCACTGCCCTGCCCTAAAGCGAGGTGTTAATGACCCAGGCTCTAACAAAGCCAGCAGTGACCATTCCACCCGTCAGCTACAACACCTCCATTTTCAGTTTGTCCAGATATGGGTGAGCTTTCACACTTCTCAGCATCACAGGTGCTGCTTGGGGGAAGCTGTGAAGCCCAGTGAGAGCCCAGCCTAAATGCACACAGGGGAAAGAGTGAAAAGAAGGGTGTTTATGTTAGCGACCACAGCAACCATGTGAGCGAGGAGAGGAGGAAAGGGGATACCAGGAGCAGCCCTGAGCTGCCACTGCGGCACTTCCCTGTGCCTCTGGAAGCACTCATGGTGCTGGATTCTCCAGGGAGCAAGATGGGGTGGGTGTTTTCACAGTTCCTTCCCTCCAGAAGATGGCTGGTTATGACAGCTTAGCTCCAGGCACTAAAACAACCTGGAACAGTACAGGAAAATATCACAACTATACTTTGAAGGCCAAGCTGTGCATGATTGAGGAACTCACTTGGGAGGTCTTTAACCCCTGCATCTGGGCAGGGATTTCTTCAGCCAGCAAGGTTAGAGACATTTCATCCTCAACACCAGCCTGCCTCTAGGAACAAGACTTCTCAACTGCCACACCTTGTCAGCAAAACTCACTTAGCTGAACCCTGCCTCACTGGCCAGCCTGAGCTTGAGTTGTGTGAACATCTTGTTCCCATTTTCATTCTTCACCTTGTTCAGAAAAACAAAAATAAATCAACTCATCACGTGGACTTCCAAGTTTTGCTGTCAGTGCCATCCTCCCTTCCTGCGGTCTTTTCTGGCAGGTGCACAGCAACAAGAGTCAAGAGGCTGGGCTCCAGCAAACAGAGGATATTTCTGTTCATGGCTGATTATGTGTTTGGCACATTTGTTTTAGACTTCTGGTTAAGGGAGGAAAAATGAGAAAGAGAGACAGAGAGAGAGAGAAAAAAAAAAAAAAGGCAGACACCAACCAGGAGGTTCAAAGCTGTTTTTCAGATGGACAGTGAGAGATAAGAAAACCCCACTAACTGTCACAGCTACTGAATGACCCAGAAGACATCCTGTACCTCATACACTGTTAAGAATAGCATTCAGGGAACAGCAGTAGTGTTGATACTTAATCCTAAAGAAGTAGCAAAATAGCACCAGCCAGAGGTCAAGCAAGTTCAGGTAGCTTCAATTTATTCTTATTTAATTTCAATGAGTATACTTGGATTTTGATATGAGTGGAGGAAAATCAGACCTCCTTTTTTCCCCAGGTCTCCCTTACCTGTTCAGTTGAGACCAGTTCTCTGTTCATAGGTGCAAAGTAACCTTGTCTAGAGATTTTGCTTCAAAATAAAGTTGTATTGCAGCCACCTATCTCCTTAATTCCAGCGCATAATTGAAAAATAAAACTATATTTTCCCATATTTGCTCCTGCAAAGGACTAAATTTTTTCTTGCAGTAATCTTATTACATGTCTAGACAAAGAGTAAAGTCTTACTCTAGGTGTGAAAGATTGATAGACTTTACCTCTGAAAGAAATCATGAGCTATGGAGCTGCTTTATTCACTGCTGGTATCAATGCAGTTACTTCTGAGAACAGAAGAAAACCCTGGAATTCTAAAAATGCAACCGTGTATTCATATTTTTTTTTTTTATAAAAAAATTAAAAAGCATTTAAGTTGTCAAAGACAAGATTATGTGCTTCTGACACTCATCACTGTCTTTTACTGAATGTGCAGTCACTAAATTTTTTTTTCCCTGCATATTACTTTCAGAAACCACACATCAGCCAAGTTTCTCTGCTGCCACTTTCTGGAGATCCTACCAAAGAGTATCCTGGGTACAAAGCACTGGTGATGGCTGCAAGGCATGGCAGGCAAAGGCCTGTGGTGAACCTGCACACTCCAGCTCTGCGACTACACTCTCTGTGCCATGCCTGGCTCTCTCCCATATGGGAATAGAGCAGGAAAAGCAGCTTTGCAGTGGGGCTCTCAGACTGCCCTCCCACTGCTCAGGGGGCCAGTGTTGGCAAAAACAATTGGCAGTCAGAAAGGAAAACCACATCAGGCCTTCCATGTTTGGAGATACCACTTCTAAAGGCTCCTAAGTCACAGATAACTGGAAACCAGGACTGCAGCTAGAGAGATACCAGTTGCCCAGTTCTTCCATTCTTCCTTTAGCATCTGCTGCTGGTGAACCCCAAGTGATAGCGTGCTGGGTCAGCCAGCCCCTAGTCCGATCCTGGACAGATGTTCTGCTCTTCGGTTAAGCCTCAGAAATGACTGCAGGAACAGCATGGGACCAACATACAGGAACACCTAAATGCCAAGCTGATGTGTGTATCAGTCCTGCATTCCACAGGCAACTGCTGCAGTGTCACAGGGATGTCCCTCGAGCATTGATCACCCTCAGACCCTTCACCTGGGGCTTCCGGGAGGAGGCAGATGTGCAGTTATTGCTCTCCCCCCTTTTAGAACACAGAGGGCATTTCGACACCGCTGCCTCTGCTTGCAGAGTCATGTCAAAGGGAAGTACGTGACCGCGGGGCTCCGGCTCGCAGCTCGCCTGCTGTGTTGCTCAACAGTGGCAGTTGGGTTTACATCAGCCACCCTTCTCTGTGGCAATGAAGTGCTTCCCCAGGACCATCCAAACAGAACAAAAGGGGGTTTCTGTACGACACACCTCTGCCTCTCAGAACATGAGGTATCATGCTGCTAGGCCACCCTGTAATCATCACATCAAACCTCCCTGTTTGGGACACAGAAGATGTTGTGAAAAAACATCTGTCACAGCAGGATCACCTGCTTCATCAGACCTCTTCAGAGTGTCACAAGAAAAGCCAAAACAGAATTGTGGGGGTTGCTACAACTGCCAACGAGTTTGCAAAAGTGGGAGCCCTGGTTTTCATAAGCATTGCCTTGGCTGCTGCAAGGCTTCTCACTCTTCCCAAGGTACTTGAGAGAAGGCCACAGCCCTCATAACCTGGGCAGCCTTCTCTTTTCTTTTCTTTCGGACTCTTAAGAGGTTATTCATCAAGTCATATACCTTCATACTATAGCTGAACTGGGATAGACACACCAAACAGACTGCAATCTCTCCAACATCCATTATCTATTTCCATCACATTTTCCCTCTTGTATTGGAGCTTTTGAGATGTTCCAGGGTGTTTTCCAGTCCAGTGAAATTCTATCAGCACACCTCTTCCCTCTGCAGTGCCTCATGTGACAGCCTAGAGCAGCCATGAAGGCTAAAATGCCAGCCTGTAGCAATTGTGGATTTCTCCCCCTTCCCAAAGGAGCTGAGTTGCTTCACATCCTTTACTCAGTCAGGTATGAATCAGAGATCCCTTCAGGCAAGAGCATGGAAATTCATGGAAGGAAAGAGGTTTTATTGACCCTGGTGGCTTAATCTTATCCCAGGATGTGAATGAGCTTTAAAAATGCTCAGACTGAAAAGTTCAAATGTAGACACAAGTGTCTTTTTCCAAAGAAGCTTATGGAACATTGCACAAATCCAACAAGGCACATAAAGTCTATTTTAAGCAGCACCCCAGCCTTATCCAGACAGTGAACTTACACTTGGCACTAAGGAAGACAAGAAATTGCCCATCAGAGCTCATGGCTCAGTGAGGTGTTAGTGTCAGGGCACTGATTATCTGCTGAAATGCCCACAGGCAAGGAGTCAGGCCATCCATCTGCCTGCAGGGCTGGTCAGAAGGGCTGGCAGGGACGCAGCGTTCTCGTGCCTTTCTGTCAAAGGCTGAGCAAATGCGGACGTTGAATCTTAAACCAGGTGCAGACAGGGTAACTCGAGGCAGGGCCACTTCTCTGAGCAGGTAAATACCGAGCTCGATGGACAGGCTGGGTCGGAACGTGGCAGTTCCAGTAGAGTCCTGCCGGGATAGCCTCAGCCTGGAATTCAGCCGGCCACAAGGACAAGTGTCGTGTAAAAACTGCACTGCTCTGTATTCTGCAGTATGTCTTATATTACGGATTTGAAACTTTTTAGTAGATACGACGTCAAATTTAGCGTGACTGGTGCAAGGAAGAGGGGAGAGACACAGAGGGAGAGACGCCGTGCTCGCGCAGACACCAGCACACCGGGGACAGCGGCGCAGTCTCCGGAGGTTGCAGGGGAGAGTGAACTGCCTAGGCCTGGCTGGGCCGCCTCTGGGGACCGGACCGGGCCAGGCCCTTGCTCGGGGCAGGGCCCGGAGCTGCGGAGGGGCCTTGCCGGGCCGGACCGGACCGGACCGGGCCAGGCTCTTGCTCGGGGCAGGGCCCGGAGCTGCGGAAGGGCCTTGCCGGGCCTTGCCGGACCGGGCCAGGCCCTTGCTCGGGGCAGNAAACTTTTTAGTAGATACGACGTCAAATTTAGCGTGACTGGTGCAAGGAAGAGGGGAGAGACACAGAGGGAGAGACGCCGTGCTCGCGCAGACACCAGCACACCGGGGACAGCGGCGCAGTCTCCGGAGGTTGCAGGGGAGAGTGAACTGCCTAGGCCTGGCTGGGCCGCCTCTGGGGACCGGACCGGGCCAGGCCCTTGCTCGGGGCAGGGCCCGGAGCTGCGGAGGGGCCTTGCCGGGCCGGACCGGACCGGACCGGGCCAGGCTCTTGCTCGGGGCAGGGCCCGGAGCTCCGGAGGGGCCTTGCCGGGCCGGCGCTGGGGCCGAGCCGAGTGGAGCGGCCCCCGCTGCCTCCCGCGGCCGTCAGGTGTCGCTGCCGCGCCGCTCCCCGCCCGGCCCGGCTCCAGCCCCCGCCCCGCCTCAGCTCCAGCTCC